>OZ030019.1:63737872-64190372 GCA_964023405.1 Apodemus agrarius | reverse complement strand
TGGAGTACTCACCTGGGACACACAAGGTCCTTGGCTGTGTCCCCAGCAACCCCAACCCTCTCCAAGGAAAAGAAAATGGTTTTCAACACTGCGAACCCTCTCCAAAGAAAAGAAAATGGTTTCCAACACTGACGTTTACTTGAACATTTTTATTCTTCTGCTTTATATCAAAAGCTCACCATAGAAAATTATGTGTCCACGCTTCCCAGATATTGATATTAATCCTAAATGTTGCCTTACAATTTGAAACAGTGGGGCAGGCAAGGTTAATCAGTCATTACAATTCGGTATTGGCTTTCATTTATAAAGTAAAATATAAATGTCATTGGTAGGTATCATGTTAAATTAAACCAATTTTTACTTATTGATTTTAAAAAGCCTTGAGCACATGTTATAAAGAATATTAATAAAAGTAACACAAGATTCTTCTTCCCGGGTAATAAATCCAGTTGTTACCTAAATGATTCACCCTTGCCCCTCACCCACCAGTTTAGAAGATTTGCCGTTGTCAAAAACAGATGCAGCACAATAGAACACAAATCCTGGTAAACACCCTGTTTTCCCTTATATATCAAGAAACAATGCAATCCATGGTATTTCATGAAGTTGTTTATTCTTATTATTAAAACTTGGACTCAAGTAATCCATTTTTTTCTGAAAAAAGCACCTTGTTTGTTGGGACCCTTTAATCGTCCTTCTCTACGATCACCTCGCCATGAAGCACCTTTCTTCTTTGACGTAACATATGAAAATAGAGCTGAGGAAACACTTCATTGGAAAAAAGAAAAAAAAAAGGGAGATAAGCCATTGCTTTAAATTGGCTTGAGACCTGTAAAAGGAGAGAGCCCTACACTTTATATAGGACGGCCACGCACACAACCCCCTGGTGCTTATGGAGCAGGGGCTGAAAGCAAAAATGGAGACGGTGTAACAAACACATTAACTGCTGGAGGTGTTTCTGTCATACCAAGCTCACATACCTTGGTAAATATCCATTTTCCATAAGGATCTAGATGACCATGTTTTTTTAAAAATCAATAACACAGAAATATCTCAGAGCCAAAGACAGAAGACCCCACACTGCCTGCTTTTATCTGTTCTGTTAACTGTATCCCGCTCCATAAGCACCTACATGCACACACATGTTAAGTGTCCCGACTGCATCCAGCCTTCACCCACACCCACTGCACACATTAATGATGTGGTTAACCCTTGGATCAGGAAAGAGACTGGACCTGGGCCATAGTCCCAGATGTGGTGTCTAAGGGGGAGCCAGAACAGAGTCCTAATCAGACACTCCCCACAGCTGGGCCTAGGGGCTTCTGTCATGTACACAAGCAGAAGCGATGCACAGGTCACACCAGCTGGATATATGGCTATCTGTGCAGTAAATTTGGAGAAAAATTTGAACCGGTATGAAATGAACCAGACTTTCAATCACATCATAAAGGCTGGTGGCTGAGCAAATATGTACCAGCTATCAGTTCCAAATGTAAGGCCATCCCAGAACAACCACACCAGAGAAATTAATCACAGAAACTTTTAATATCTTCTTCTAGCAACTTTGACCTCTGAGTGTGTGTGTGTGTGTGTGTGTGTGTGTGTGTGTGTGTCTGTCTGTCTGTGTGGGTGTGTGTGCACGCGCACACATTTCAAAAATTACTTTTAAAATTTAGGTCAAACATTACAAAGAATGTGGACTGGGTTTGCTTTTATTTATGTACTTCTCATCTTGATAAATTCAGTCATATTAGATCTACTGGTCAAAAATATGCAGCTCATGCACATTTAAAGCCAACCAAGCAATCCCGGGGAGTTCTCCTGTAAGATCCTGAGCAGTTTAACAGTTTGCATCCTGGGTACTTTCACAAGTGTGCGCTGAAATTCTCCCATGTGGAATGCCCTCCCTGGGGAGTGGGAGATAGAAGTCCCCGGTACTGAAATTAAGTACTCAAATGTTATTTTTAATTATCAAAGGAAAGCCAGTTGCCATATCTAGCAATAAAAGTAAGGCTGTGGAAACACGGGTCCCTAACAGATCGATCTTGGGCAAGATGTTGCTACTGGCAAAGGTCAGACTTAACATCTCCCAGACTGTAGGTTTGACGCTTCAGTTTACATTCTCTAAAGATCCTGGTTTCTGTGGACTAACTTCAGAGGTCACAAGCGAGGTGACCACAGGGCAGGTCACCCCCATGGCCACAAACAGTCTATATGAACCCTGATTCTGTTTGAGACATGCTGCCCCAACCTAGAGACTCTTACAAAGCATGGGATGTGACACCCGGTATTTGTCTGTCTTCCTTAGCTCACCAGCGCTGGCTAGGTGGTCAATCAGGCTGACGTGGTAAAGTGCAAGGAGGATGCTTCCTCTGAACTCTGTCTCTTTTGGTTTTAGAAAAGCCCCAGAGGTGGAGCAGTCACAGGCCGGCTATCTTGTGTGCACATCCCCGTGAAATAAGGGGCCTTATCACCTGGCCACGACAAGTTCAGGCTCTCGGAATTTCTCACTTCTCCTTCTACTTCCCACTGACATCCTCCCCTTATTTTATTGAGAGGATGAACAAAAAATTTTTTTGTGTGACTTCAAAAAAAAAAAAAAAGACTTAAAATCTACCACTCTCAGCAAATAAAAGAAGAGAACAAAGTCTCATGAACTCATTGAAACTGTTGAAAGATGGTGAGAAATTAGGGGAAAGGCTCAATTATTCAAAACATTTTTTTAAGAAAAGCAGTTCTATTCCTGCCAAGTATATGAAACAACACAAGTAAGACTAGAAAGCATTTGTCTTAAATCCCCAGGTATGCCCAATGGGTAGAAATGATCTCACGTCTTCTTGATAGAATGCTTATGATTCATACACAGAAGGCTGGATGCTTGTCAATAGTCCTATTGATGCATGCTCTTGAAATGATTTCGTTTTTTCTCCTAGCCATACAGAGCATATCCAACTGCTTTTAAGAAAGCGCTTGCTTGAATATTAATTTACTTACCTTTTCACATAATTGGTAAAAAGAAAAAAGAAAGGAAAAAGAAAAGACCAACTCTCTTCCCTTCTATTATTCCAAACATACAAAAATGTTAATGTACCAGGGAGAAAACATTCTCCTTTCCCCTTGATTTTTAAATTAGTTTAAGTTGCTGTTCCAAACACTTACATGTTATACATCATCAAATCAAATCAAAGTACTAATAAGCCTATACTTACACGGTATATACGAGGCCATGGTTATGAGAAGAAAATAGTAGTAGTCGAAAGAGACATTGTACTTGTTAGGAAGCCTTACTGAGAACATTCCTGATTTCTTCACGTAAGGCAAGGCAGCGTATATCGTGAGAAGCTCCCCAGCAACTCCAACGGGATACAAGATGATAAAAAAATTGTATCTGGAGAAAGACAAGAGACCGAGGATTATTTCTCTAGAATGATTACTGTATTTTACACACAGTATTTTACAACCCTTCCATTACCTAGTGTGTTTTATCTTAGAAATCTCTCTCTCTGCGTTTACAATATCACACACAGACTATTGATTTAACCATAGGCTTGCTAATTATCGCCTCACTTCCAATAGTAATTCTCATTCTCAGTGACAGTATAGGAATATAAGAGGCAGTTTATTATATATAGTATTAAAATGTTGCTATAATTTATTTAAAAAGTATGCATGCAGATTTCATTTGTTTGCCTTTCAGTGTGGGACTGTTGTGTTAGCCAGGTTGGTATTGAGTGACCCTGGCCTCAAGTGACCCTCCTGCTTTGACCTCCAAGTTACTGACACCACAGATGGGGACACCATGACTAACTACACAGCTCTTTTGTCTCATTTAATTATTTTTTAAAAATCGCTTCTTTGGGGTATATAGTCACAATGGCTCCTCTGTTTTTTCCGAAAGCTGGTCATTTACTAATTAATACTGTGCCTTCAAAAGGCCAACCAGGACCCTAATTTGCTAGTAACTTTCAAATGACTAAAGCAGATATTTTCAGTTATTTGAAAAACTGTGATTACTGATTAAACTTACTACTGCAGGAGATTGACAACACAACTTCAGTTACCAGCCACGAGTAATTAGCACACGGTGCACAACCACCTTCACAACAACAGAATTTTTATGGAAAAATCATCTGCATTTCATTTAACTCCCAGCTGGGATGAAGAAACGTCTATACAGAAGAGTCCTGTAACTCAGTGGGTGGAATGCTGGCCAAGCACGCATAGAGCTCTGAGTCAGAACCCCAGCACTGCATGGAACAGGCATAGTACAGTACACTGTAATGCCAGCACTCTGGAGAGAGAGAGGCAGGAGGGGCAGGGGGCAGAGTCATCTTCCATTACACATAGAGTTCAAAGTCAGGCTGGAACACACAACACCCTGCATGTCAGGAGGCGAGTGGTAGATGGGAGGGGGTGAGAGACAGAGAGAGAAAGGAGGAGACAGAGACAGACAGGTGATATAGATAAATGATAGATAGGTAGGTAGATGGATGTATAGATGGATATATGGATAGATGGATGGATGTATAGATGATAGATAGATGATGGATAGATGATAGATACATAGATAATAGATGGATAAATGGATATAGATAGATGATTGATTGATAGATAGATAGATAGATAGATAGATAGATAATAGATAGACAGATACATGGATTGATAAATGGATGGATAGATAGATGACAGATAGATGGATAAACAGACAGACAGGCAGGTAAACAGGTAAACAGATGATAGATAGGTCACCTGATTCTCATGTCCCACAGTCATATGAAGAGATAAGGGTGGAACTACACAGAAGAAGGACAAAAAGCCTATGCTCTCCCCACCTATTCTGGCCTTGCTGGGTTACACTCCTGTTCTCTTCCCAGACTCGTATAATTTTGTGTATCATTTAAATCAATATTTTCCAACTTTACCTTTTAAAAGTCCTCTAGCCAATTTTATAATCTCCTTTCAAACAAAATACCTAATCTAATTTATTTTTTTAACTTCATGAAGCTCTCTATGATTGCTTTCTAAGTAGTTCACTCCCACGCTGGTAAGACTGGGTGGAGGGTAAAGGTGCTTCCCTCAAAGCCTGACAACCTGTGTTCAATCCCCACAACTCATGCAGAGGAGAAAACTTGCAAACTTATCCTATGACCTTCATAGGAGCATCTGGTAAATGAGAGCACACAAGTGCACGTGCACACGTGTGCACACACATGCACACACACGCACACATGCATGCACGCGCATACACACATGCACACACTACAATCAGAAAATATAATTAAATGGTTTTTGTAAATTATTGCTTTTTGTTGTTTTTGTTTCATTTGTGTTTGTTTTTTCAGAGATAGGGTTTCTCTGTGTAGACCTGGCTGTCCTGGTACTCACTCTGTAGATCAGGCTGGCCTCGAACTCAGAAATCCACCTGTCTCAGCCTTCCAAGTGCTGGGATTAAAGGTGTGTGCCACCACCACCTAGCCATCACTTTTAAAGTGATGATGTTTAAAAAAGTAGTTGAAAACTGAAAGGCCATTGAAACTTCATAATGAAATGGGAATAAGCCGTGTGACTTACTCAGCCTTCTTACACTAACTATGGAAAACCCTGCTACCTTGAAGATTCCCGCTGGTTGCCTAAAATTTCTTTGAGGAAATGCACCTCTGAAATTAAAATGGAAATCAGTATGAAAGCATAACCCGACATAAGATTGTCCCTTTCAGCTCATAAATAGAATCAAGGTAGTCAATTGTGATAGGTCAAACTTCAAATAAGAATCCATTTATAAACTTAAGTTTTATATGAGAATAATGGCTTCCACATTTGAACTTAAGTATAAATATTACTTTCGATTGTTTAACAAAGTTAGAAGATATATTTAAATGTTTGAAATTTTCGAGAGTGTTTGGACATGAAACATAATTATTGATGATGATGGCGAGGCTCCATGGTACACACCTTTAATCCCAGCATTCAGGAGGCAGGGCCAGGCAGATATCAGTACATTCAAGTCCAGTCTGGTCTACATAATAAATTCCAAGCTAGTCAGGGCTACAAAGTGAGATTCTATCTTAAAATTATTATTGATGATTATAGTCAAATGATACCTATATCAACAGATCTATTTCAGGGTTGGACCATTTCATGTAAAACCTTTTGTTGTCGTAATTGTTAGAATTGGTCTCACACAATGCCTACTTGGCTTTGAACTCCACATGTAGTAAAGGCTGGCCCTAAACGACTAGTCTTCTTCCTCCACTTCCCAGGAGCTGGGACTGTAGTGTACACCAGCCTGCCCAGACTCTAAACCCTTCACACTAATGCAATGACAAATGATTTCAACACAGCGAGTTGAAGCATGACACAGCAGAGTTCTGTACACCTCTAGAAACTGATGACATGCAAAGACATTCCAAACAAGAGAACCAAGACACTGCATGCTAATAGGCCTGGCCTATGCAAACATGCAGTGCTCACCGTTACCTTCTTCAAGAAGACTTTGCGAAATACAGTCATGAACAGAGGCGATGCGCTGAGTTAGTATGTTTGAAAGAACCACAGGTCCCAAAGGCTGTTGGGAAACGGAACTGCCACACCATCCAAGAGGCATGCAAAAGCCACAAACTTCTTCAAAGGCCTAATCCTTAAATGTGAATGTATTTTCATGTAGAATAAGAATTAAATGAACCTAACACATAACCATACAACCTTCTTGGTTTTTTTGTTTTGTTTTGTTTTGTTTTGTTTTGTGTGGGGTTTTTTTTGTTTTTTTGTTTGTTTGTTTGTTTTTTGGTTTTTTGAGACAGGGTTTCTCTATGTAGCCCTGGCTGTCCTGGAACTCACTCTGTAGACCAGGCTGGCCTCCAACTCAGAAATCCGCCTGCCTCTGCCTCCCAAGTGCTGGGATTACAGGCGTGCGCCACCACCGCCCGGCACCGTACGACCTTCCTATGACAAACGATGAATGATGAATTGAGGTATTATTTTAGAGCATTTTATTGTATGTGAAATCATGAAGTAAAAATATCTAAAAAGGAACCAAAGAATATTTTAATTCAAAAGTCTCAAAATTATAATCAACAGTGATGCCCCTGTGTAATGGAGTTGTGAATAATTTTTGAAGTTTTACTTCCTTCTCGTTTATTTATTTATTCTAATTTATTGTCATTAAGCATGCATAATACATGAGTTTTAAAAAAAGAGCAATCATTTAAGAAAATGTTAGGCCTTTAATATATGGGGATCTGGAGCAAGTATAAAAAATTCAGCATGTACTAATACAGATGTCAGAGGTTATTTTGTTTTGTTTTCTTTTGTGTTTCGGTTTTTTAAAGACAAGGTTTCTCTGTGCAGCCCTGGCTATCCTGGAACTCACTCTGTAGACCAGAAGTTCCTCTGGCATGGAACTCAGAGATCTACTTGTCTCTACCTACCTCCTGAGTGCTGGGATTAAAGGCACTCACTGCCCTCACCCGGCTGGCTGTTTTGTTTTTAAGATAGGTCTTCCTATGTAGTGATGGCAGGATTGGGGCTCACTAGTTTAACCAGGATGGCATTTGGGGGGGGATATTTTCTTTATTTACATTTCAAATGTTATCCCCTTTCCCGGTTGCCCCCAAACCTGAAAACCCTCTATTTCATCCCCCTTCTCCTGGTTACCCACCTACTCCCTGCCCTTGATGCCCCTACACTGGGGCAGCTACCGAGTCTTCATAGGAACAAGGACCTCTCCACCCACTGATGCCTGAGAAGGCCAGAACAGGATGACTTTGAACTCACAGAAATCCACCTGCTTCCACCTTCTGTGTGCTAGGATGAAAGGTATGTATCACCTCCTGGGCTTAAAAAATCAGTTTTTAAAAAACAGAGAAGAGCTATGGTATTTTCTCTAATATTCTGCGGCATTCGTATGACATCAGAAGGCTGGGAAGGGACATTGTGCAGTAGCATCCAATAGTGTTGAAGTGCTCGACTGACATGCACTCCTGCCGACTCGGAATCGTGTAGAAGAGGGGCTGCCTCGGCAGTGAAGAGCACTTGCTGATCTTGAAGAGGGCCAGGGTTTGGTTCCAAGCACCCATATTTGGGTGTTTACAAACACCTGTCACTCCAGCTGCAAGGGAATCTGATGGCCCAGCCCCTCAAGGACACCCGGCACTCACAAAGACACGTGAGTATGTACAAAATCAAAAATAATAAAAATGGAATCTCCATATAATAATACCTTAGAGCAATCAGCTATCTTTTGAGTAAACTTTATGTATAATGGAACCCCCAAAATGTATACTGTACTCTCCAAAATAATAAAATAAATGACCAACTGAGATCACTTAAGGATATGATAAACTGTATTTTGGTATTCCTATGTGCCTGTGACCATTGGAATTCAGCTTTTAGGATGTACGTTAGAACACTGCGAGTGACCCAAGCGTAGCATTCTGGCATCGTGGAGCTGTGACCCAATTGTGATTGTCCCGTGTTAGCTCGGCACACAAGGTCAGCATGCACAGGGCAGAGGGAACTGGAAGGCAAGACGTTGCCACCTGGCCCATTTAATGAAGTGCGGCAAGTGGTCGAGGAGACTGAATGTGTAGAAGGAATAGCGAGTGATCTCGGTCACAGTCCAGGAGACCAGAAAAAGCACCACGCTCTCTTCGTTCTGGATCTGCAGATTAGAGAAAGCCACAGTGTCGTTCAACCTCGGGCTCTTTGTCCAGTGAGATAAGCAAAAAAAATAAGTCTTAGATTGTTTGTGGCCCTTTATTGTAATGGAATGCAGGACGCAATAAAGTCAACATTACGGAATGGTTATAAACGTGGAACTTAATTGTAGTTGGAGGGGCTGCCTACTTACTGATGTTTGCTCCCTCGTCCCTCAGTCCAGCCAGTAAATGTGATTAATATCCTAGGACATCATTGTTGCCTTGAAAGCTGAATGGGAACATTCTGCCCTTCCAACGTCCTATTAGTCATCAAGTCATACGAACGCTACTGTGATACTGTAGCAGTCTGAGAGGGAATGGGCTCATATATTTAAAGCTTGGATCCCCATCCCCCCAGCTGGTAGAACTGTTTGGGAAAGAGTACAAGGTATGGCCTCGTTGGGGTAGGTGTGGCCTTGTTGGAGTAGGCGTGGCCTTGTTGGAGTAGGTATGGCCTTGTTGGGTGGGCGTGGCCTCGTTGTGTGGGTGTGGTCTTGTTGGGTGGGTGTGGTCTTGTTGGGGTAGGTGTGGCCTTGTGTGTCACTTGGGGGTCTGTGGGCTTTCAAAAGCTCACGCCAGGCCCATCCACTGTCTGTCTGTCTGTCTGTCTCTTTCTCTACTGCCTGTGAAGCTCAGCTCTCTGCTACTGCCCCAAGATCATGCTTATCTGCTGGCTACCATGATAATGGACTGACGCTGTGAAACTGTAAGGAAGCCTCCAATGAAATGCTTTCCTTTATGAGAGCTGCCTTGGTTGAGGCGACTCTTCGCAGCAATAGAACAGTGACTAAAGACACCAACTCTCTAATCTGGCCATTCTTCTTTGTCCCTAACTTTAGGATTTCGGTTCCAGCCTTATCATGTCACGGCTGGACCATTCTAACTATTTCCTACGTGGGTTTTCATTTCTTTACCCTCCTCTCACTCAAAATTTTTAAAAAGAAAACAAAGAAGAGGAAGAGGAGGAAGAAATCAGGTTGAGTCATAAGATTTGAAGGTTCACAGTGATCTCTCATTGCTTAACAGGCTGAAAAGGTAAATTCTAACAGCCGAAGACTACATAAGGGTCCACAGCTTCACCTGCAGTTACTTACCTCTCTCCGTTTTTCACTGTGGTAATGCCGTCGTTCATACTGTTTTCAGGCTTTACACATACTGATCCCTCTAATTAGAAGTACTGTTTCCCATACAAAACCCTTTTTCATCTCTTAAGACCCAGCTCTGAGATCACAGCCCCTGTGGTCTTTCCTGTTGTGGGTTGAATATACAATGTCCCCACAGGCTCATGTGTCGGAACATACCTGGTGGTGGCACTACTCGGCAGAGGGGACCTAGCTGGAGGACACAGGTCCCTGGAGAGGTAGACCTCCCTCCGAAGGTCACACCTGATTCCTGGTCCCTTATTCTCTCTGCCTCCTGTCTCTCCTGTGAGCTGAGTAAGTCATACCATGTTCCTGCTGCCAGGATGCTGCCCTTCCACATGGCCTAAGAGCCAAGGGCTATGTGTTGGAACCTCTAAAACCAGGGCCTCAAATGAATCTCTTCAGTGTTCAGGTGTTTTCCGTCTAGCACAGTCCCAAGCCTCTCTCGGGCCTGCTCAGCTGCTTGCTTCCCTTCCCATTCTGACACGACTTTTTGGATTAACGTTCATCGAACTGACCCGAAAATGCTCTCTCTGGTCCATCAGTCAGTGTTCCCTCAGCCTATGTACACCTAAGGTGTCCTTGGCAGCCTTCAAACACGTCTCAGAAGACCCTAAACTCTAGGTATAGAATGTAATGGTATAGAATATAATACTGTGCTCTTAAAGCACTTAAAACAAAGGCAATCGCGTCAGCATTTGTATAACTGTTTAGTTGGGGTCCCTCCATCGCAGGCTCCAGAGGGTAAGAAGCCCCGTTAGCACCGTTGGCAGCCACGTCCTCAGCACGGTGTCAGGCACAGAATGACTGCACACGGCTGCTGCGTGACCTGTGTGCCCCCAACATCCAGAGTGACAGCTGTAGCTGCCTTATTCATTTTTGGAAATCCAGGAATTAGTACTTTGGAGATGTGTAGAATATGTTCAATAAATATTGGCTGAATTAATTAATAGGTTATTGATAAATGTCAGTGGGAAGCTACTGTCAGAGCCTGGGGGGAGGGGGAGGGGGGGACAAAAGGACCAGGAGGTTCCTTTCCCCTTAGGATCCCCCCATTCCTACCTTCTCTTTAACGGTTCCCTCTAGGTAGTGTCAGCTACACAACTCTGCCTTCCTTGTCCGTCCTTCAGAGTCTCTGTGGCTCTGGCTTAATTATTATATTCCTTCACCGTCTAGAGTCATCTTTCTGCTGGTCTGTCAGTGTGGGAGTCCTGCTTTTAAACTACAGAGCAGCTTTAGGAAACACTTGGGCTCTGTGTCGGGTGTGTGTGTGTGTGTGTGTGTGTGTGTGTGTGTGTGCGCGTGTTCAGTACTCTCCATCTGACGGTCCTGGTTAGGGACAGGTGGTTCAAGTCAGTTGAGCAAAAGATCCTGTCAAGATGGCTAAGGTGCAGAGTAGCGCGAGGGAACAAGGTCAGAGATCTGTCCCCACACAGACGCAAGGCCAGGGGAGGCTCAGAGGAAACGCGGAGGAGGTTAGGTGTCAGCCCCAAAGCACAGAGGAGACGGAGAAAGGAATCTGCGGGATGGAAAGACAGCCAGAGATCTGTCCTCACGTGGACAGGAGCCTACAGAGGCTGTCAAGAAGGTCAGAAGGGTCGAGCTGAGAACTGCTTCTGACATGGGTTTAAAAGGCCCGACATCCGCAGAGAGACTTGCACAGTGTTTGCTTTGTCTACATAGTTGAAACCACTAATTAGATTCAGTAATTAGGTCTGTCTCCTGTCATGCGTCCATAAAGAATGTGTCTATTTTTCTAAGTTCCTCGACCTTAACTTTCAAAACGTATTTTAATTGGCAAATTAAAGCTGCATATATTTATGGTACATAACAGGCTGTTCTGATCATACGTGCGCATGACAGAATGGCCGGCCGAAGCTAATTAACTCACACTTTGCCTTGGCATAGTTCCCATTTGTGTGGGGTAAACACTTAAAACCCACTGTCAACAATCTTCAAGTAGACATTGTCAGCATCTGTCGTCACCATGCGCAACAGCTTTCTGAAACGTACTCTTCCTGTCCGAGGTTTAAAAACTACAACTCTTAATTCAAGTGTCTTCTATTTGTTCAGATGTTTAAAAAAAAAAAAAAGAAAAAAAAAGAAAGAAAAGAAACTACACTTACATTTGACTGTACAAGGGAAAGCAAGTGAATTGATAACTTCAAAGATTTTTAAAAAAAAAATGAATTAGGTTAAGAAGAAACGTAATAGAAAAGAAAAAAAAAATTCAGTCGAATAGAGATGTGTTCACATCCAGAAAACATGGGAGAAGATGCTATTAAGAGAAGATGAGCGCTGGGGAGATGGCTCAGTGGTGAAGAGCACTGACTGCTCTTCCGGAGGTCCTGAGTTCAATTCCCAGCAAGCACATGTTGGCTCGCATCATCTGTAGTGGGATCCGATGCCCTCTTCTGGCGCGTCTGAAGACAGCTATACTGTGCTCGTACACATTAAACAAACAAACAAATCGATAGAAGATGACTACACAGCCCGTTCTACATCAAAGTTGACCTCCTCTTTGCCCAATCATTCGGCCTCCCAAAACACTGCTGTGTTAATACTGTAGGCTCCTAAGAATGAAAGGTGTCCCCGTAGCTTAAGTATGCAACGTGTACGCATCACTTACAGGCTTTATACTGTGAGTGATGAGCCACACCATGAAGATTCGGGAGCTCACTTGGACCCCAGTCACGAGCACAGAAGTGGGTACGATTCCTGGAAGAGAAATCGAGTCAGTGGCTGCCTCACAGGCACCTTATAACAACAGTATAAAACTAAAGGAGCAACTCACCAATCAGACAGTGCACTACCTGTAGGGAAAGTGAGAAGCCACAAGTCAATAACATAAACATTAAATACACGTCAGCAGGGGTAGGAAACAAGCCCATGGGTATTATGCAATTAGCCGGTGGTTCAACTGAAGTATTTCCAAATAAACGCCATAGCAGACATATTTAAAAAAAAAAAAAAAAAAAAAAAAAAAAACTTACCTCAAGCAAAGCAAACGTTTGGAAAAATTTAAGTGTCTTCTGAATGCTTTTATATAAACCTCTGTGTGTTCCTTTTTCCATATAAAAGCGTACCATAGCAATAGCTAGAACCAACCACCTAGAGAAAATAAAAGCATTTTACAAGGTTCTATCAAAACTAATATTACTGATACGTGCATGCAATATGGCAGCGTTTTTTACTTATTATTAGAGGTAACTAAAAGGAGGAACAGCAGGTATTGGTCGCTGACTGCACAGATAATTTCTGTGGTCAATCAACACCTTGTCATTCTACTGTAGTCAGTCTACAATGATACCTAAATTCAAGCCACCCAATTTCACTCATTTTGCTCCCTGCCATATACCAACACTTTAATAGACCAATTCTGTAGATTGAAATACTTTAGATTCCTATTCATGGGACTCTTTCCAGCGGGCTCAGATTATTTCTGTCTTCAAAAAGAAAGGATTCCACTAAATGCTATGACATAGAGGGACCCTGAAGGCATTGTACTGAGGGAAATAAGCCAGTTGCAAGAGGTCATGTGCTTCATTTACATCAGGTACCAAGGGTTATCAGAGTCCTCGGCATTGAAAGACCCATGGTTGCCAGGAGCTGGAGAGAGGGCAAGTAGGAGTTAGTGTTTGATGTGTGCAGAGTTTTGTTGTCTATGAACTTAGGGATATGAATGGTGATTGACAGCCACACAAACTGTAAATGGGCTTAACGCCACATGACTATGCATGTTACCAAGTTCAAGACAGTTCATGTCATGTATACTTACCCTCACTGAACCTCTTGAAAAAAATGTCAAAACTGTACAAAAATATTTGTATCTTATCATTCTCTTAGTTCGTTATTTTGGAAAAAAAAAAACAGCCCAGAGGAAAAGAGAACAAAGGGGGTTCTATGGAATACATTAAGAGGCTTCCTTCCTCAGCTAGCTTTTCTTTTCTTTATACATCTGGGACCAACTTGCCTAGGGATAGTACCGCCCACAGTGGGCTGAACCCTCCCACATCAATCATCGAGCAAGACAATGTCCCACAGACAGGCCCACAGGTTAATAGATCTGGGCAATTCCTAAGTAGATCTTCCCTCTGCCCAAGTAGCAGATTGACAATAAGTAAGCTAACCAGGACAAGTGTCAAGATAAAAAGCTGTCCAAAAGCTGTATTCATAAGAAAATGATTTATGTAGGCACACACAGACATCTTTAATAAGAATCATTTATTAATCTTCCCTAAACAAAACCAATGGCTATAATATAGAAGAGATACATATAGATCAAATATGAGCCTGCTTTCAAAGAGTTGCTGTTGGAAGCCAGGTCTTAACTGCAATGGCCTGGCTAATTTACAATTGACTGTGTAGACTAGGCTGACCTCAAAGTCATGTACATCTGCCTACCTCTGTCTTCCACATGCTAGGATTGAGGATACTTACCAACACAACCAGCCAAAGGTTGGCGTTTTAAAAAAAAAAGAAAAGAACTTGTATTGGGCCTTGTCAGCTTACACATGTATGTTAAGTATGCACTCTCCTCCGTGAATTTACACATGTGGGCAGCAGCTTTGTGGGCCACACATCCCACACTTGATATAGTCCCTGGTGAGAGCAAACTTCCTGGTTTCCATCTCCACTCCTGTATGCTGACGTTTAAGAAAGCTGCCTTACCATTGGCTTTTGAAAGCCTGGAACACTCCATCGGTAGACATGAGTAGTTACCCTAGGCTTTAAGATAGGGAGGTATCAAAGTGTACAGTCAAATCAGCAGCTGTCAACTCTGCGGGGTGAAACGACCCTGTCACAGGGGTCACCTAAGACCATTGGGAAAACGCAGAGGTTTACATTATGATTCATCACAGCAGCAAAATTGCAGTTATGGAGTAGCAATGAAAATAATTTCATAGTTGGAGGTTACCACGCCATGAGGAACTGTATACAAAGGTCACACAGCATGAGGAAGGTGGATAACCACTGGCTTAAATGCATTTCTTTGTCAAGATCGCAGTGACTACACAGTCTTGGCAAAACTAAAGGACAGAATGCGGGTGCGGGGCCGCTCCCCTCTCCCCCCGCTTAGCATATGGTACACTGGACAGAACAACAGAGTGCCAGGCGAATGTCTAACACCGTCGGACTTCTGTGATACGGAAATATGAACAGTTACATCAAAGATGGGGAGGTGGATCCTCGGATCTGCTTCAGACATGGCCACACACCAATTTTGGTCCGTGCAGCAAGCTGCTGAAGGATTATTATTTTTTGTTTGTTTTGTTTTTTGCTGATGAAGAAGCAGACACATAGAGACACACAGCCAAGCCAGTTGAGACCTAGAGGCCCCGCTCCTGAGCTGTCTTGGGCTGGCTCCAACCACTGTGATCACAGAATAACCCATGCTTACCTGACATTGTAAAGTCATAGGGAGAAACTGTGCTCTGGCATTTCGATAGTGTGATTTTTAAAGAGTTTACAGGCCACTCATAGTAATGAGGTTAATTTACTAAGCCTACTGCTGAGGACAGAGCTCAACGGTGGACTGCCTACTGACTACATAAGAAGTCCGAGACATAATCCTTAACATTGGGGGGGGAAAAAGCCTTACAGAATGTATCTTGGAGTAAGATAATGGGCAAGGCTGGGAATGAACCTCTAAAGTCCCCAAACTGTCCTAGCACATCACAGCTTGAGTTGATTCAGCTCATGACCCTGCCTTCTGTAAGGGTCATTTCTGGAATCAGTACTGAACTAATCCTAAAGCACTCATTTGACTTGACAGTGTTTTAAGTATCTCCCCAGCTCAAAAACGTGATAACCTTACCAATCTTGTCCCTAAGTCCCTGAGGTTCTAATGAGAAAACCAAAAGGTTAGTGAAGACATACTGTCTTAGTCAGGGTTTCTATTTCTGCACAAAACATCATGACCAAGAAGCAAGTTGAGCAGGAAAAGGTTTATTCAGCTTACACTTCCACACAGCTGTTTATCACCAAAAGGAAGTCAGGACTGGAACTCAGGCAGGTCAGGAAGCAGGAGCTGATACAGAGGCCATGGAGGGATGTTCCTTACTGGCTTGCTTCCCCTGGCTTGCTCAGCCTGCTCTCTTATAGAACCCAAGAATACCAGTCCAGAGATGGCACCACCAAAAGGGGCCCTCCCCCCCTTGATCACCAATAGAGACAATGCCCCACAGCTGGATCTCATGGGACGCTCCTTTCTCAGTGATAACTCCAGCCTGTGTCAAGTTGACCCACAAAACCAGCCAGCACACACACTCATTTTACATACACCTGGCTTGTGGAGGCAGAGACAAGTTCAACACCTGTAAAGTTTAATTTGCGAGGCAGTTACTAAGTTAACAAAAGCATCATCGAAGCATTAAGTGCTCTTCACATTTTAAACAGTATGCGTGGTGGCATCTCAAGTTTGGTACTGCCCCATAGGTGGCAGCATTGTACCAGCCACAGGCTACACGGGTGACAACAAATGAAAGCACTAGAGCTGGAAAAGACCACAGGGGCTTTTCTTCTGACTCCATCTGCATTTCAGTAAAGAAGGCCAGGTTCTAAACCACCCAATCAGAGCTCGCTTCCCAAGGATGCCTTCACAAAGAATGCCCAAAGTTTCTCTAAGGGCCCTGAATTTAGCAAACTTTGGGTATCAGTTTAGTAATAATTAACAAAACAAAAAAATCATAGCCCCTGGAACTTCTCCCACTGGGAATTCATTTGAGGGTCCTGAATATTTTATTGCCTATCTCTAGAATTCTTATCTTTATGACTAAAACTAGAATCCCCACCCAGTGTCCTACATAAAAATAACCGCTTCTGGCTCTTATAAAACATTTAGGGGCTGGCAAGATGGATGAAAAGAGGTGTCTACCAATAAACGTGATGACCTGAATTTGTTCCCTGGAACCCGCATGGTGGAAGCAAGAGAAATGATTCCTGAACTTTGTCTTCTGACCACATAAGCATCAGATCACATGCAAGTGCACACACACACATGCACACACACGCACACTCACATACATACACACACACACACAACACACTTTAAACAGGATTCATCTATTCCAATCATTTGGTGTGTCTCTTGAATCTACAGGTCTCCTTCTCTCCCGCCCCCCCCCTTCCCTTCATCCCTTTCTTTCAAGTTGTCTGATGAACACTGGGTGGCTGGGCCCGCAGAGTGTCCCACTGTCTTGATCTAACTGGTTACTTGAGGTTTTGGGTCATTTACTCTGTTCTGCCTCCTACATTTCTGTAAATTGGCAGTTAGTTCTAAGGCTCCATCTGACTCCCGACGAGACTACTTAACAAGTTTTCTGATGTATTTCTAAAGGAGCAAAAACAGTTCTGGCTTTTCTTTCTTTGTGATGTTAGTAGCTATCTGCTCACTGCCTGGATCCACGGTTTCAACCACGGTTGAGAATGTCACCCTAATTTGGAATTTCTTCTTTTGTATCCCCTTTCTGTTAACAATTAGGCCTGCAGGAGAGAAGACTTTCAGTTGTACAGAGCTATACTTTCATTTACAATCCATTATCAACTCTTAACTGCATTTCCTAGACTAAATTGCTACTTCCTTTTGCAATCAACACACTAGTGCTTTGACTGATTGAAAATAGACACCCACGCCCATAAAGAGTTAAACTGAAAGGTGCAGAGACTGTTCAGAGTTAGGATTAGAAGCGCCTGCTTTCTGAGAGCCACTCTTAGGAGATGAAAGACAACTGGAACCAGGAGCTGGTATTTGCAAATCACATACCTGGCAAAGGGCTACTTAAAGAATTCTTAAGTTAATCTTCCGAAACCAAACAACTCATCAAAGCAAAATAACTGGCAAGGGATTTGAACAGACATTAAGCCCAAGAAGGCATACAAGCTTGCCAAGAAGTAAGCCCATGAGAACATATCCAGTATCATTGGTCATGAAAATGAAAATTAAATTCACAATGAGAATATACAATATAGTTACTAGGTATGGTGGATAGTTTTGTGTTAACTTGACACAGGCTAGAGTCATTTAAGAGATGGGAACTAAGCCGGGCATGGTGGTGCACGCCTGTAATCCCAGCACTTGGGAGGCAGAGGCAGGCGGATTTCTGAGTTCGAGGCCAGCCTGGTCTACAGAGTGAGTTCCAAGACAGCCAGGACTACACAGAGAAACCCTGTCTCAAAAAACAAACAAAAAAGAGAGAAAGAGAAAGAGAGAGAGAGAGAGAGAGAGAGAGAGAGAGAGAGAGATAGGAACTTCAATTAGGAAAATTCTCCCATAAAATCTGGCTATAAGCAAATCTATAGAGCATTTTCTTAATTAGTGGCTGATGGAGGAGGGGGCTGTCATTGATGGGGGAGGGCCTTGCCCTAGGTGGGGTCATCGGGCCTGGTGGTCCTGAGTGCTAATGAAAGGAGTCTTAATTTTTTTCAGAGCCCACGACAGAGGCAGCAGAGCAGGATAGGCCTGAAATAAGGCTGCTGAATTATTCTGGGAACTAACTGACCATGAAGGATAAGGGACGTGCCTAGACAATCTCCACTCTCCACCGAGACATGGGCTATCTGGACTGGGCCCCCTGGTCTCCAGACTCCCCCCTCGATGCAGTTTGAGGTTAACCTGACCTCTTGCTAACCAAAATAAGCTGTCTTCCCAAGTTGTTAAAATGCCAATCTGCACATACTGTTTGCTGATGTAACTGCGCGCCAATTCTCCCTGTTAATGTTTAAATCAGCCAATTATGTGTAACCTAGCCAAACCCCCTACTTTTCCTATATAAACCCCTAACTTCTGAGCCTCAGGGTCGACTCCTCTGTCTCCTGCGTGAGATACGAGTCGTCCCAGAGCTCTGATATTAAAACTGCCTCATGCAATTGCATCAAGCTGGTCTCCCGAGTTTCTCGGGGAAGCGCCATCCTGAGATTAGAATAGGGGTCCCCAAAAGGGAGTCCAACATTGGAAGAAAGCAGGCTGAGCAAGCCATGAGGAACAAGCCAGTAAGCAGCACTCCTCCATGGCCTCTGCATCAGCTCCTGCCTCCGGGTTCCTGCTCTGTTTGAGTTCCAGTCCTAATTTTATTCAATGATAAACAGTGATCATTGACCACACCAAGAGTTGGCAATGACACGCAGAAACTGTCTCATTTATTGCTAATGAAATGGCATTGCACCTTGGGAAGAGAGCTCAGTGGCTTGAGACACCAGACATGTGACTATGACAGAGCCAGTACACTTTGAAACATTTATCCAAGAAAAATGAAAGCATAAGTCCACACACAGACCTGTACGTCAATTTTAAATGTATTATAGTCCCAAACTAGAAATACTCATCAACAGGTAAATGAATAAACCAATTATGGTATACCCACCCACTCAATCTACCATCCTCAGCAAGCAGATGTTATCTAGAAGATATGGCTAGTACTCAACATTTTTGGGGAAACGAAATTTGATTTATTGCTCTTTCAAGGTACATTAATAGTTTCTCTTCCCCCCCCCACCATGAAGTATAATTTCAAATTAACCAATAGGGATAGGATACTTTCTCTTGAAGTATGGGGAGCAAGCTACTTAGCATCCCCCCTTTGGCCTCTGCATCAGATCCTGCATCTGCCCATCACACACCTCTGCTCAGAACCGCACCTCTATCACCTCTTTACCCCTCGTAATAATCTAGCAAGGCGGTCGTGCTGTTCCAGTTCTCCAGGTGGGAAAACTAAGGCTCAGTGGTGGACAACTTATCAGCTTTACTCCACTACAGAACCTGTCATCAACACTCCCAGTGTTCAAAAACCAAAATCCACACGTCAGCGAGGCACCCTCGGCCCAGCCGTCTGTCTATCTGTGCTTCAGGTCCACTGGGGTTGCCTCACTGATATCTCCCAGCCTCTATTTTAGCACAGGCTGTCTCCTCTACCGTGTCTGGCGCAAACCCAGCTTAGCCTTCAAAGATCCGTTCACATGCTTTCGTCTCCTTCACAGAAGTTTCTCTCGGTGCCCCTGTCCTCTCGGTTCTCTGGCTCCTGTTTTGTATGTACTCACTCTATTCCATCTCTATTGCAATGAGAATCTACCTGTAAATGTCCAGGCTGTGCTTCTTGGAGGACGAGCCTGGAATATATATGTCTTACGTTCCCCACTTGACCTGAGACAATGCATCTACAGGCTCAGAAGCATTTTTCGAAAGCAAAGCACAGATGCTCATACTATAGTCAAGAACCTATATATGAGTTATAGATATATATATATCCCTCCATCCTTCAAAGGTGCCTCTACTCTGGATTTGCCTAAAGCCACTAAATTATTCCACGGGGTCAGGGTAGGGGGACTTTAAAATGTCACTAGGGCCTGTCTTGATGTCTTAATCCATAATTGCACATTTCTTCTATATAGGCTTATATAACAATAAAAAGTATAATTATGCAAATTAGAATGACGTAATTGAATATCATGTGGAAAGTGGACCTATACAAGACATTCATCACCAATGCTCTACAAGATATTCACTCACTCATTCACTCATTCAATAAATATTTATTACTTCCTGGAGCTTACAATGAAGAAATACTACAATATATGGTATGGTTGAATGACAGTAAGTGGAACGAAGAAAAATCAAAGAGTCAGGGTGTGCTAGTACATCACAGAAGGTGCCCGGGCAAAGTGTCCCTAAGGATAGAGATTTGGGCATAACCTTGAAGGGAATCGGATGCTCAAATGATAAGGAAATATGAAAGCTTATCTATAGGGGCTCATAGAACTACGTGCATTACTCCATCTGGGTACTCCGCCTTGAAAAGAGTAACAGTGGGCCCCTCTCAGTACAAATGACAGACACACAGCATAAGCAGTGGCTTGCTGGAAAGGAAGGCACAGCTCAACTGAAGCGTGAGAACACACTGCCCCTCCAGGCAGGGAGCCTAGAAAAGTTCAAATGCGCAGGCGCAAGACCAAGGATGACGTCACAGAAAGAGGGCACAGCGGATGCAAAGAGCTGTAAAACGCACCATAAAAAACAGAGAGTTGAGGGTTTCAAAGGCAAGAACACTGGAAAGGTAAACCGGGTAGTACAGGAAAATGTGAAAATGGTCTTCAATGAGGACAGCCCCAAGTCCCTTAGGACAAGAGAGGGTCACCCAGGGATTATTTTGACTTTCTCATTCAAGATCTTAAACTTGGATTGTGCCCCAAGTTTTCATTTTTGAAACAGTAACGTGGCCTTAAAAATCGAAATCAGACCGGGCAGGGAAGGGACAGTCAATCAACTAACATAAGGTGAGTTTTCCAAAAACACTGACTAACTTGATGAGACGGTCTCAGAAGAGAGGGGACGCTCCCAGCCCCTGATGCATTTTAAGGCAACAGGTGGTGGGCACTGAACTACCTGCCAGTTCTTTTAAGCCTGTTGGTTTTCTGAACTGTCAAAGGTCTGGAATTCAGGGCAGCAAGAAGATAAAATTGCACAACTCTGGAGTCAGTCTCAGTGGAAATCCATGCCTGACACTCTCTCCAGCCAGTGACTTAGGTCTCTCCATGCCTAACTATAAAATATTGTTCTGAGCCCCTCACAGGATTGCAGAAAACTAAAAACTAGAAGACATGGCCAAAGGAAATGGCACAGTTCTTGGTACACAGTAACCCCCAATAAATGCATATCTATGAACTAACTATATTTGATGTTCAGTGTTATATACTAGATGATCAACAGGAACATTTTGTTAAATAGAAGAATCACATTCTTCTACACTTAATCTTAGTTAATAGGTCAATTCAATTTAGAAAAAAAAGTTCACATTTTTTTCTATAAACTGCAGAGATTTGTTTTTAAATACTAAACGTTTCTTCACAACTCTGTAACTTAAAACGTGCGAAGATATTGAGAAAGTAACATTCTAAAGGCAAGATAGCAAAGGACATTTTCATAATGGGTTTGAGTCACCGAAGACCCAGAAGTCATTTGACAGCCCTTTGAAGACTGATCTTGTATGATCCTAACTTCCAACTCACACTAGGGCCTGCGGGGTTGGGGGTACAGCAATCTGGAAAGGATAAGGCCAGAACATCTGCCCTGTTCCAGGTGTTTCAAACAAAGTCCCAAGTGGGCATTTCGAAGTGCCCTGCTTAAAAAGAAACAGTAGGCGAAGACTCTGCCCAGCGATCCACAGCACCAGGAACCACACGCCCAGGGTCCAGTCTCCACGGCCAGCGGACAGCTCCCGGCTCGGCTCGGGTGAACAGACCCGGCCGTTTCTTCAACAGCAGGCGGAGGCGGCCGGGCCGCAGTCGCCTCCCCCGTGGGTCGGCCCCACATTCCTGCCCGGGTCTATACTTAACCTCCGGCCCGCGCCCCGTGCCGCCGCGCCACACCGTGCACCGTATTAGGCAATGCCCAGCGAGCGGCGGCCGGCCGCCCCGCCCCGCTCCATTCAACTCCGCCGCGCCCCTCCCCCACCGCGCCGCGCGCCCCCGCCGCGCCGCGACCACCTAGGGCCCACCACGCGCGCTCTCGCTCTTGCTCTCTGCGCCCCGGCCACGCGCCCAGAGTGCTCCAATCGCAAGTGGCCCGGGACACGCACTGCCCCGCTCCGTGTGCACCGCGACCCCTAGATGGCCGACACGCTCTGGCTCCATAAGCCCCCCGCCACCGTCGCGCGCCTCCGTCTCGACCCCTGAGAGCTCCCCCCGTGCGCTTCCGTTCCATCTCCGTGCGCGCCGCGGCTCGACCCCCAGCAGCCCCGCGAGCGAGCGAGCGAGCGAGCGCGCGCTCCCCGCGTCCCCGCGCCCGGATCGCAGAGGGACCGCACAACAGCGTGCGGAGCGTGGAAGGACCTTCGCGCGCACGTACCCGGCGGTCATGGCGATGTTGTAGAAGGTGAGCCAGGCGGTGGCCAGGAAGCCCAGGCGTCTCCGCTTGCCGGTGGCTTCCTTCTCGTCGCTGGCCTCGGAGGCACCGTTGGTGCCGTCCTCCTCGCTGGACGCCATGGTGACCGCGCACGCGGACCCGGAGGAGCAGCGCACAGGAGCGGGAGGGGCCGGCTGAGCGCGCCACTGAAGTGCCGCTGTCCGCGGCCGCCGCCTCGGTCCAGCGCTCCATGTGCGACGCGCGGGGGGTCGGCGCCGCCTGCCCGGCCGCCCGCGAGGGGGAGGGGGAGCGCGCCCCCGGCCGCGCGCCCCGCCCCGGCGCCGCCTCTCGGGAGCGCGCGCTCAGGGCCCCAGCCCGGTGGTGGGCCAGCCGGGGTCACGGCTTCCAGGCGGTGTCGCGCCGCGCGCTCCCGCGGAAGAGCTGTCCGCGCTGGCTGCGACCTCTTCCTAGAGAGACGCGGGCAACGCGCGCCCTGGCAATGAGTGCCCCGCTGGTGCGCCTTGTCCAGACAGAGCAAGTGCACCCGAGGTGACAGGGGTTTTGCCCTGAGAGCAGGGTCTCCCTACCAAAGGCTTGCTCTCCTGAGCTTCTGGAGAAGCAGCTCCGGCTTAGCCTTGCCTCCTGGTCAGACGGGTATCAGGTGTCTCCGGTTCTAGAGATCTGTTCTAAAGTTTTGTACCAAAAGGAAGGTGGGGGGAAGAACGTGGGAAAACAGTGATAGGTGTTAAGGTATATACAGGAAATCCAGTCATGGTGTTAATAAGTTTCCTGTCCTGCTGGGAAGAAGTGCCCCACTGCTCTCCACATTTAATCTCCCATTTTTTCTCTCTTCCTCTCAAGAACCATTCTAGTAATAGCCCCCTTTCCTTTTCCCTTTATAGAGTGTGGCTAAGCAAGTAGGCTAGAGTCAGTTTACTGAAATCAGCCCCCAAGTACCTGACTCCACCAGTCTGGGAATTTAGAAATTTGTGTATGCCTAAATTTCTGCAAAAGAAAATACAATGGTATGCCTCATAGAGAGGTAGGGGTAAAAATCGGGTCAATTCATCAAAATCAGGTACTGATTTGCTACTGTTTGTCAACTCAAATACACATATTAATACTTTTTCTGGTGATCTTGCTTAAATTAATCAGAGAAAGACATTTTGCAAAGAACAACCGAAGGTGTTAGGCTGTTCAGCAACAGAAGCTAGACACTGTCAGAGGAGAGAAGTGACAGTAGGTTTGCCCATGAACTCCCCTAGGTGTCCACATTATTCTGGATGTGAAGTGAGGTGATTACCGGCCCAATTTCAGAAATGTCGAGGGGGTTCGGGGGTGGCCGGGTTAAGTAAAACCTTCCAAGTGAAAAATGTGATAGGGATAAATTTACTAAAGCACGTGCTGGCTCTGTACACGGAATATTAAATCACTGCCACCCGACAGGCCTCCAAATCTCAAAATGTTAGAATGTCAGCTCTCTGCAGATGGCAGCAGATTTTATCTGAAAAGCTAAGATCCATGAACCTGTATAGGAAGAAGAGGGAGCATGTGCAGAGCCTGTTTATTATAAACCTCGCTATGAAACTACGATCATCAACCTAGAATAGTAAGCAAAAGGGAATTGTGGACCAATGTACCTGCAGAGTCCAAATTCACCATAATCTGGGGCAAATTCAGTGTGGAAATTTTAATCTTTTCAATGAGTGGAACAACTTAACAACCACATAAATCATAGATATGTGCTAGCTTCAAGGTAATCATAGAATTAAACACAGAAGCAAGCACTATAAAACTAGAAGAAAACAGCAGAATCTCTGATCTTAGGGAAAAGGTCAAAGACTTCTTAGGTACAACTAACCATGAAGAAAGAAAGGAAGGAAGGAGGGAAAGAAGGAAGGAAGGAAGGAAGGAAGGAAGGAAGGAAGGAAGACTTAAAAATTGAATGCCAAAATGTTAAAAATCTATTCCAAAAGTAATTTTAAAAATGAGAAATATTCACCATACACTCAAGTAACAAGAATATATTGTGAATCTTTATGATTCAATAAGACAGGGGTCTCATTGGAGAGAGGGAGCTCAGAAGTTTAAAGTGCTTGCTGCTCTTCCAAAAGACCTGAGTTTGGCTTCTAGCACCCAGGTCAGTGGTTTCACAGCCCTGAAACTCCAGTTCCTGTGTATGTAAACCCCTTTCGTTGTCTCCCACTCATGGCATATACACATAGACACACCACACAGGAGTAAAATAAAATATGTTTAATTCAATAAAGGAGTCTGGTTTGTTTGTTTTATGTTTGTTTTTTATCAAATAAGAGAATGTAGACCACAGGGGAAGGTAGAAATAGCCAGTGTCATATTCATAGGTGCTTTGCTTCATTAGCTGTTTGGAAAATTTGAATTAAACCCACATAGAGAAGAACAGCACAATTAAAAGTTGCTAACTTTTCAAAGGGCTGGCAAGGGTGTGTAGCAATTGGCCTTTTCCACAGGGCTAAAGAGAACACTGCTTTGGACAACAATTTATCAACTTATTATAAAAAATCAACACATTTAGTTGTCATATGGCCGAACAATTTCCTCCTTTTGTATTTAACCAAGGCAAACAAAAACATATGCCCACACAATGAATTAGACACAGATATTCATAACAGTTTAGTCATAGTAGCCCAAACTAAAAATAACCCACATGTTCATTAATACTTGAATGAATAGACAAATGGTAGTGCATTCGTTTAGTACAACATTACTCAGCACAATAAAAAGATGAGCAGCCGGCCAGTCAACAAAAATGAGTCATAAACGTTATGCAGAGCTAAAGGAGCTAAACAAAATATATAATGAATGATTCTTTTTTAATGAAATTAGAAAGAAAAAATATTTAGTAGTGACAGTGTTGCTTGGAGCTAATGACGCCTGTGGGGAGGAAAGACCAAGACTAAACAGGGGCTGTTGTGATTTCTGTTTCCACACCAAGTTAAAATATATATATATATATATCAAATATATTAAATATACAAATATATATTAAATTATATAGAGCGTGTATATTTACAAATAATGATGACATGAATCCCAAAATCATGGTAGAGGTGGGTTTTATTCCATGGTTAATAAATCATCTCCCTTCCAAACATTTCTTTAAAGCATTGAATTTGAGTCACTTCTTAGCTGTTTGGCTAAGATCAGTACAAACCACAAAACTTGACAGATTGTACCTCATTTTCACAATAATGATGTTTCTTACAAAGTTTAAAGTATAACATTTTAGGAAAAAATATTAAATACTCAGGAATAAATAACAACAGTTTTACTAAACTGTCTCTTTGAATTATTGTGTACTCGTTTTAAATAGCTTATATGGATGAGAGAATATGAGGGTTTATCCTCATGAGCAGCATTTTATAATTTTATTTATGTTTTTTAAAGTGTAGGAGTCATGACCGAAGATCCCTTCACAGATGGCCATGCAGTTGCTGGGAATTGAACTCAGGACCTCTGGAAGAGCAGCCAGCACTCTTAACCACTGAGCCATCTCTCTAGCCCATGAGCGTTATTTTAGAGTGGATAGGAAAAATAGTCTTGAATGAATAAATTTAAAATATATTCTACATTTTGTAGTAATGTGTTAGTTACATAACACCTTTCCTGCCAGGGAGCTGATTTATAAATCTCTTTCCTTTTTATGGATGTCAATAAGAATGCCCCTTAAGTCCTACACAGACTCTAAAACTTCCTTGACAATGGAGGTAATCAGGAAGATTGATAGCCTGAGAGTTGAAAAACCAAGACTTTCTCTGCCGTATAGATAGTTTGTTATAAGAACTCCAATCTAAAAAAAATTATCTCGTACATAACAAAATTGATCATGAAAATATTCACATACTATACTAAAGTCGTGGTGCACAACTGAATATAACATTAGAAAGAGTATTTTGAATCTTCCTTTGGGAATGGTGTTCCAATAAGCAGACTAAGTCTAGAGAACTTTAGAATGAAGATGCTTTTCTTCTTGTAAATATCCCTACAGCATGCATCTTCACTTTTCAGTGTGAAACACCGAATTGCCTTTAAAACTTTCTGAGAAATCATTGCATATAAATTGCTTTGAAGAATCAGATTCCTTGGGGAGGTCTTCTTTTCAAAGATCTTTTCAAAGATCTGTCAGCTGTAGACCCGAGCAAGGACGTGTTCCCTGCAGATGAGGGTTAACCATTTAACCAGCCTGTGGCAGTTAGTAGGAGTTAGACTCACAGTTACGGGGGAGAGGGAAAGTCCAAAGTTGAACTATAAACTGGGGAAGAGTATATTTATTATAAACTATTATTAGTTATAAACAGGCTATTCACAAACTTGAGCATTATAAACCTTAGTGCAACCACTTTTCAAAAGTCAGGAAAGGGAAAATAATCCAGGTATAAAAGAATAGTGTGAGGCTGTAGTTTTCAAGCATTTTTCTGGGTTTGTTAACTATTTACTTTCTTCCTCCATTTATTAACATTGATTTTGACATAGACCCCACCCCTAGAGCTGTGTTAAAGTACAGTTTGCTGAATATACAAAGTATCTCACAGGCGAATGCTGGCAAAAGTACCAGTTTATTTCAATGTTTTTCTTAATAATATTTTTGTTAATTCTTTGAGGATTTCATATATTATGTTTTGATCATATCAGCCTTCCAGATCCACCAACCTCTAAATCCATCCATTTTACTGGCATCTTTTTAAAATCTTACTTTATTGTTTTTTTAAAAAAAATATTTTATTTTTATTTCCTGTGCATTGGTGTTTTGCCTGCATAGGTGCTATGTGAGGATGTCGGGGCCTCTGCCACTGGAGTTACTGGCACTGGAGAGGGAAACAGTCGGGAGCTAACTTAGGTCCTCTGGAAGGTCCTTGTCTTAACCACCAAGCCATCCCTCTAGTGCCCTGTCCCTTATTTTATTCTTAAACAAAATATGATTACATCATGTCTCCCTTTTCTTGCCTTCTTTAAATCCTTCTCAAGCCTGTCCACCTCCATGCTTCTCAAATTCACAACCTTTTTTTATTATTGTTACATACATGTCAAAAATAAGTATAAAAATGCAACCCACAGAGACGATTTGTTTCTTGGGCACATATGTTTTAACATTGACCACTGGTATTGGGTAAACAATTAGCTGGGCAAAGGAAGACTAATTCTCCCTCTCTCAGCAGATATTAATCCCCTGTGGTTCTTCATCTGTGGGCGGGGTCCCATGAAACTTCACTGAAATCATGTTGGCATTTCAACTGTTTTCCCCATTGTTGGAAGTTGATGGATGTAACTTTGTCATAGTTAGAAGATACAATCTTGCAAACGGCTTCCTGATGTTCTGGCTCTTAGGAGCCTTCGGCTCCCTCTCGGATAATGTTCTCTAGGTCTTAGGTATAGGAGTTGCGATGCAGATGATTCAGCTGAGGTGGAGAACTCGGTAGTTGGTTGTTCTCTGAATCTTGACCAGTTGTAGCTTCTCATGGACTCCATCAGCTGCAAAGAAGATGTTTCCCTGATGCTGGGTGAAAGTGACACCTATTTATGAGTATAAAGGAGTGTAGGGCCAGGCAGTGGTGGCATACACCTTTAATCCCAGCACTTGGGAGGCAGAGGCAGGCAGATTTCTGAGTTTGGGGCCAGCCTGGTCTACAGAGTGAGTTCCAGGACAGTCAGGGCTACACAGAGAAACACTGTCTCAGAGAGAGAGAGAGAGAGAGAGAGAGAGAGAGAGAGAGAGAGAGAGAGAGAGAGAGAGAGAGAGAAATACAGTTAGTGTGTACTGGCTAGTTTTGTGTGTCAACTTGACACAGGCTGGAGTTATCATAGGAAAAGGAGCTTCAGTTGGGAAAGTGCCTCCATGAGACCCAGCTGTGGGGCATTTTTCTCAATTAGTGATCAAGGGGGGAAGGGCCCTTGTGGGTGGTACCATCTCTGGGCTGGTATTCTTGGGTTCTATAAGAGAGCAGGCTGAGCAAGCCAGGGGAAGCAAGCCAGTAAGGAACATCCCTCCATGGCCTCTGCATCAGCTCCTGCTTCCTGACCTGCTTGAGTTCCAGTCCTGACTTCCTTTAGTAATGAACAGTGCTGTGTGGAAGTATAAGCTCAATAAACCCTTTCCTCCCCAACTTGCTTCTTGGTCATGATGTTTGTGCAGGAATAGAAACCTTGACTAAGACAGTTAGGAATTTTAGGAATTTAGGTAATTTAAAAAAGTGATCGTAATAGATTCCTCTCTAAATTCCACCGCCTCACTATCCATGGGCAGTTGGCTAGGTTTACAATACTAAGTATAATTTTCCTCCTGTTGAGTGAGCTGTAATTCCAATTAGACAGCTGCTCATTACCACAAAGCTATGAATGCCATTATTATACCTTTAGAGATATCTCACCAAGCTGGCTGTTGTGCCAGCTCACAAGGGCCCCAGTGTAGTAGGATTATTGATTGTTCTCTTCCCTTGGCTGCTTTCAGGGCAACTGTGCAAGCTAACATTCCTTTAGTCCCGTGTACGAAGTGCGACTTATAGATTCTCTTACTCCAGTCATAATGACTAAGATCAAGAAAACAAGGGACAACAAGTGCCAGCGAGGATGTGTGTGTGTGGGGGAAATACTTATTCAGTGTGGTAGAGTTGCAAAATAGTCCAGCCACTCTGAAAATCAATGTGGATAATTCTCAAAAGGCTGCAAAATAAACCTACCATACAACTTGTTTAGACCACTCCTTGGCATATTCCCAAAAAGCTGGGACTCCCACTGCACAGACACTCACTCAGATATACTTGGATGTGTTCTTTCTCTTCATAATAGCTAGGAAAATGCAAACAACAGAAATGTCAACTGAGGATGGATAATCAAAATTATATATATATATACACATATATATCACAAAATATTATTCAGCTTTAAATAATAATAAATAATGAATACATAAAGAAAACTAGTATATTGATACAATAAAATATTAGCCACTAAAAAAATTAAATTTACAGATAAATGAATGAAACTAGAAAACAATTATCCTGAGGGAGATAACCAGACGCAGAAAGACAAATATAGTATGTACTCACTTATACATGGAAATTAGTTGTTAAGTCAATGACAGTTAAGCTATATTCTGTAGAATCACAGGGGTGAGATAGAGAGTGAGGGAGGGGCTAGAAGAGACAGATCTCCAGGAAAGATCAAGTAAGGAGGGTGAGGGAGGAGAGAGACAAGGGAGGAGCTCTAGAGAGAAACCACTAAAATTAAGGGCTATCTGAGGAGCAGTATGGAAACCTCACACAGCAGAAGCTCCACTGTGTAGCCTCAGCCTCCTGCATACTGGGATTGTAGAGGTGTTAAGGTTATAAGCGTGTCTACCATGTACAGTTTGGAATGTCATTGTTAAAAATACCTGTAGGTGGGACTGAGGAACTAGCTCAGTGGTAGGGTGTGGCAGGATATTTAATCACACTGTGAACCCTGAGATTGTGTTATGTACTGAAAAAAGTTTGTCTGGTTGTGGTGCAGCTCAGCCCTTAGCACACATCTCTTTAATCCCCCTGGCTAGAATACAGACATTTCTTAGTACACACCTTTTAATCCTAAAACATGAAGGTGAAATCCGTTTGTAGAAGGGAGCACCTATGTTTGAGAGTAATGTTTGAGTGGCAGACAAAGTAATTTTAAAAAAAAGTCAGGTGTGGTGGTGCACACCTTTAATCCCAACACTAAAGGCGAATGCAGACCGATCTCTGTGAATCTGAGGAAAGCCTGGTCCACAGGGAGTTCCAGGAGAGCTGGGACTACACAGAGAAATGATGTCTCAAATAAACAAACAAGCAAAAAACAAAACAAAACAAAACCCACGGTCAAAACATTTAGGTCATCTTCGTAAAAAGTTGAGTTTACTCAACTCTAATAAAGAAGATTATGGATTGACTCCAGCCAGGGAAGCAGATCATTGCCTCGTTGAGCCGTCATCAGAGAAGTTTCCTCCTGCAGCAGATGGAAACCAATACAGAGTCCCACAGACAGACAGTATGCACAAAGTGAATGGGAGAGCTTGGAACTCTTACCCCTAAATGAGATGCTCACTTCTGTCTTAGTTAGGGCTTCCATTGCTATGAAGAGACACCATGACCAAGGCAACTCTTATAAGGACATTTCATTGGGGCTGACTTACAGGTTCAGAGGTTCAGTCCATTATCATCAAGTGAGAACCTGGCAGCATCCAGGCAGGCGTGGTGCAGGAGGAGCTGAGAGTTCTACAGCTTCATCTGAAGGCTGCTAGGAGAAGACTGGCTCCCATGTAGTTAGGAGGAGGGTCTTATTGCCCATCCCTACAGTGATACACTTCCTCCAACCAGGCCACACCTTCTAACAGTGCCACTCCCTGGGACGAGCATCTTCAAACCACCACACCATCAAACTCCTCTCCTCCGGCCGCAGGGAAACCCAAAGAAAAGTAACTTGAGTGCAACCTCAGAGGTTCTTTGTTTCTTACCATTGTGCCAGGACTCTATTTTATCACTTTTTGAAAAATCCTTCTCTCATATATTTCATCCCAACCTCAGTTTTTCATGCCTATTCTCTCAGTTTCTCCACTCCTCCAGTTCCCTTCAGATAAAGGTAGGCCTCCCAGGGATATCAACCGAATATGACATATCAAGTTGCAATAAGATTAGGCCCCTCTCCTTATGTTAAGGCTGAACAAGGCAACCCAGTAGGAGGACAAGGGTCCCCAAAGCAGGCAAAAGTATCAGAAACACCCCCAATTCCCACTGTTAGGAGTCCTACAAGATACCTACACAATCATTAACATATATGCAGCAGACCTAGGTCAGACCCAGACAGGCTCCCTGATTGTGAGTTAGTCTTTGTGAGCCCTTGCGAGCCCTGGATAGTTGATTCTGTGGGCCATTTTCTTGTGGTGTCTTTAACCCCTCTGGCTTCTTTAGTCCTTCCTCCATCTTCCACAGAACTCCCCGAGGTTGGCCTAAATGTTTGACTGTGAGTCTCTGCTTGTGTTTCCATCCGTTGCTGGATGGAGCCTCTATGATGACAATTGGGCTAGGCTCCAATCTATGAATATAGCAGAATATCACTAGGCATCATTTCATTAATTTTTTCCCAGATGTGTTTGGTTCTATCCTAGGTCTCTGGGCTGTCCAGCCTTTGGGTCCTGGTCCTCCAGGTAGTATCAGGAGTGGGCTCTCCCTCTCATGACATGGGTCTCAAGCTGAACTGGTCATTGGTTGGCCACTCCCACAAGTTCTGTAACCACCATTAATTTTATCTTTTTTATTTTATTTATATACTCATCTCTCTTCCCCTCCTCTCTTCCTCTCTCTCTCTCTCTCTCTCTCTCTCTCTCTCTCTCCCTCCCTCCCTTCCTCCAGCTCCTTTGTGTATGTAGTATAGTTTCCAGTTTTGTGTTTGTGAATGAGCAGGTCTCTTCATCTGCTTCTTGTGCCTTTGCTTGAATTCTTTTCCTTCTTTGTGTTTGGTACTGTTCCAATGAGCTTGCGTTTTATTATATTATATTTTATTTTATTAATTAATAATTAATATGCATTTTAAAGAGGAACAATGAAATTTGCAGGTAAATGGATAGAACTAGTAAATATACTGAATGAGCTAGCATAGATCCAAGAAGAAAATCCCATGTTTTGCTCCTCGGTGGTTTCTTAGCTCTAAATCTTCAGATGTGAATGTATAACCTGTAGTAAGTGCAGAAACCAGGAAAGTTAAAAAGGACCACAGGGGTAGAGAAAGAGGTTTTAGAGAGGAGAGTAGCACTGTGTCTGGGAGCTCTGTTGTCTGTGGTCGACGCTGCCACCAGAGGCTGAGTGGAAGCCTGTGGTCTGGACCATCGCCAGAGACCATGGGGAAGTCTACGATCCCATGCTGCCTTGCAGGAAAGCTCATTCTGCAGTGGAATCAATGACTGCAGACTCACAGTTGAAAATGAGAGACACTGAAGACTTCTGTGACAGCCTCCCACCCCAATATAAAAGGCAAGCATCTAGAGAAGCAGCCATTTAAACGAGCCCTTAAAATTTCGTGGCTGTGATGCTGGAGTGTAGCTCCTCACAGCTGATGGTTTCTGGCTTGGGGTGGGAGATGGGGGTGGTGGGAAGGACTTGATTTTTTTTCTCTGTGCATTGGTGTTTTTCTGTATGTATGTCTGTGTGAGGGTGTTCGATCCTGGAGTTGCAAACAGTTGTGAGCTACCTCGTGGGTGCTGGCAGTTGAACCTGAGTCCTCTGGAAGAGCAGTCAGTGTTCTTAACTGCTGATCCTTCTCTTCAGCCCCCGAGACTCAGGTTTCTTTAGGGGGCTGCCCACTGAGAGTTTGACTATGCTTCAGTGAGTATATTGGCAACACAACTTGGACCTGGTGTATTTTTTCCCTTTTTATTTTCTTTTTGGGATACACACACACACACACACACACACACACACACACATATGGTTTTGGAGATAGGGTTTCTCTGTGTATACCTAGATCTCCTGGAACTTACTCTGTAGACCATCTAGCCTCAAACTCAGATAGCCCCCTGCCTCTGTCACTGAGTGCTGGGATTAAAGGCATGTGCCACCCCCATATATATATTTTAAATATATGTGTATATATATTTAATATATATTTTTAAACAGTAAATATATTTTAAAATATTTTATATATAAAAGAATATATTATATATTCTTGATATGATATATAAATATATATGACATATAATATCATATGATATACAAATATAAGTATAAATATAAACACTTTATACATCTATGACATTTATGACACTTTGTACATTTGTGACATTGTACTTTGCTCATATCAGCCCATGCATTAGTCTCTCTCTCTTTCTTTCTCTCTCTTTTTCTCTCCCTGTGTGTGTGTGTGTGTGTGTGTGTGTGTGTAAAATATTAAAAATATTTCTTCCCTGCCTTAGACCATTTATGTTCCCCGATGAAAGACGCACACAGCCTTTATCTATTTTTTAATATGCCTTTGACATCACAGTAGCTGGGCAGCTGTCTACCCTCCATATTGTTAGAATCTAGATAATACCAGCTTGTCACTTATTAACTGTGTTCCGTCCGGGCTGTTCTTCCCCAGCCGGGCAGCCCCCCGGACACATGTTCTCTCGGCCCTTCACCCATGGCAGCTCTCCTTCTCCCTCATGCACACCCTTCCTCCTCCGTGGAGGCCATGAAACCTCAACCCTGCCTGTATCTCGTCTGCCCAGCTAGTTGCTGCCAGCATCTTTATTCACCAATCAGAATTAACTTGGGCCCAGGGTCCCAGAGGCTATGTGCAGACTTCAGGTCTTAGACAGTTACAATAGACAGTAAAAGACAAAAACCTCAATGTGTGTGTGTGTGTGTGTGTGTGTGTGTGTGTGTGCGTGTGTGTGTATGTCTATAAGTGTGTATCATTGTATGTGAGTGTGGGGGGTGGTATGGTGTGTGTGTGTGTGCAAATACATATGGAGTCCAGATACTGTTGTCCATTGTCTTCCTTGTTTGTGCTCCACCTTTTTTGATACAGGGTCTCTTACTAAATCTGAGACTCACTGTATTGGTCAGTCTGGCTCGCCAGTAATCTCCAGGTACCTGCCTATCTCTGCATCCTCTGAACTGGTGTCATATTTCTCCATATCAGATTTGCATGTGGATTCTGGGAACCAAAGTTCAGGTTCTCATACTTGGAGCCTGGCCTTTAGCAGTGTGGACTAGGCTTGCCTGGGCCTCACGGAGATCTGGATCTGCCTGCTGAGTGCTAGGATTAAACCCCTGCGTCACCATGCCAAGGCCCCCAAACATCACCATGATCAAAAGTTCAGGAGCCCCCGTGCCTCTGCCTCCCCAGTGCTGGGACCCCAGGCATGCGCTGCTATGCCTGCTCTCTCTGCAGGTTTGGGGGAATGAATCCAGATTCCCTTGTTTGCACGTTAGCAATCAAGTCATCTCCCCAGCCCATGTTCCATAGAATACTCTTATATATTTAAAGTGAGCTCCTTGCAGTCTGGTAACTCCTGATTGGACTAGACATTATTTTACTTCATTAGATGCTGTGACTATGACCCGCGTACTCAACACTTCAAAGTCTCCTGCCACTTTTGTGCTTTACTTAATTTTTTTTAAAAATTTATTTATCTTTTTGTGCCTTGGTGTTAGCCTGCATGTATCTATGCAAAGGTGCCAGATACCCTAAACCTGGACAGTACCAATAGCTATGAGCTACCGTTTGTGTGCTGGGACTTGAGCCCTAGTTCGCTGGAAAAACAGCCGGTTCTCTCTCTCTCTCTCTCTCTCTCTCTCTCTCTCTCTCTCTCTCTCTCTCTCTCTCTCTCTTTTTCCAGCCAGTGCTCTTAATCCCTGAGCCATCTTTCCAGCCCCATTCCCTTCCCCTTCTCCAAGATAGGGTTATTCTGTATAACAGTCCTGGCTGTCCTGGAACTCAATTTGTAGACCAGTCTGGTGTTGAAAGCAGATCTGCCTGCCTCTGCTTCTCCAGTGCTGGCATTAAAGGCATGTGCCACCATGCCCTGCTCTTGTTTCTTTGTTTGTTTTTTCAAGTCTGGATTTTATTCTTTAGCCCAGGTTGTCCTCAAAGTCGAAGTAGCTCTCTGCCCTTAGCCTCCCCAGCGCTGGGGTTACAGGCACAGGGCTCTGCGCTTTACTCACTCCCCTCCCCGGCACTTCACACATGGCATCCTGTGCTGGTGGTGGTGGTACTGCTGGTGCTGGTGGTGGTGCTGGTGGTGGTGCTGGTGGTGGTGCTGGTGGTGGTGCTGGTGGTGGTGCTGGTGGTGCTGGTGGTGGTGCTGGTGGTGCTAGTGCTGATGGTGCTGGTGTTGTTGTTGGTGGTGGTGCTGGTGGTGGTGGTGCTGCTGGTGTTGTTGTTGGTGGTGCTGGTGGTGCTGATGGTGGTAGAGGTAGAGGTGATGGTGCTGATGGTGGTGGTAGAGGTGGAGGTAGTGGTGGTGGTGGTGGTGGTAGAGGTGGTGGTGGTGGTGGTGGTATTGGTGCTGGTGATGGGGCTGGTGCTGTTGTTGGTGGTAGTTGCTGTTTCGACAGATAGGTGAGGTTCTGATCATTTTTTTTTCAGGCCATTTCATTGCCATTCCTGATTTTTTTATTTCTGTTACCTACACCTAATTTACATTTTCTCTTCTTCTTTTCCGTTTCTAGGCTCTCCACTTGCTCCTCTTTGACACCATTCATTTCTCTCATTTCCTTTTGTTATACTTAATTTTCTGTAAAGTCTGGAGCACATGATCATAGTTATAGCAGCTCTTAAAACATCCCTACAGTATCCAAGACATCCTTTCATTTCGGGGTCTGTTTCTTCAGACTGTTCTGTGTGAGCCACATTTTTCGTCATATGTTCAGTAATTTTTTTTTCTTCATTGACTTCTGAACATTATATAGGGTTTTACTTTAAAATACTGCATCTTTGGGGTGCTACAGTTTGGGCCATGTGTTCCCCTGAGTATCAGTGTGTTAAAGGCTTGATCCTCATCTCGACATAATTAGGAGGTGGTGGAAGTATTAGCAAGTAGACCCCTACCAGGAGATCTTCAGGTCACTAGGGCCCTGCAGAGGAGACAGTGGGACTACATTTGTCTTTTGCTATCCTACCATTGACTGTGTGATTCTGTTTTGCCACTGGCTCTTGCAAAGATATGTTATGTTAAAAGAAGACGAATGAATGGGCTGAATCTTCCAAACTGTGCACTAGTCTTTTGGCTTCTCCGAATTCTGAATTTTTCCCCTCTCTTCAGCATTACCTTAGGGTTTTACTGCTGTGAACAGACACCATGACCACGGTAACTCTTATAAGGACACCATTTAATTGGGGCTGGCTTACAGGTTCAGAGGTTCATTCCATTATCAAGGTGGGACCGTGGCAGCATCCAAGCAGGCGTGCTGCTGGAAGAACTGAGAGTTCTACATCTTTATCTGACGTCTGCTAGGACAAAGCCCACACCCACAATGACACACCCACTCCAACAAGGCCACACCTATTCCAACAAGGCCACACCTCCAAATCGTGCCACTTCCCCGGCCAAACATATGTAAACCATCACAAGTACATCATGACCATTTGGGCCATTTTGGGGGTTCTATACTATAGTTCAGACACAAGTTGTGGGTCAGCCGGCTGGAAGCTCTTGGCCATTATGTGGCTCTGCGTGTCTCCTGCTTTCTTGGCACGTTTTATACTGCTATTGGCTCATGCTGGAAATCAATCAAACCTTACTGTCTGACTTTTTCAACCCCAAAGGGGGAAAGGTTTGCTTTAACTCATACCCTCCAAGGCCTCAACCCATGGCTGGCTGGCTCTACGGTTTCTGGGCTGGGAGTAGCAGAGCCCAGACCTGCTGTCACTGTGTCCATTTAAAGGCAGTGGTGACACACGCCTTTAATCCCAGCACTTGGGAGGCAGAGGCAGGCAGATTTCTGAGTTCAAAGCCAGCCTGGTCTACAAAATGAGTTCCAGGACAGTCCGAATTACACAGAGAAACCCTGTCTCGAAAAACCAAAAATAAATAAATAAATAAATAAATAAATAAATGCTTTCTCCGACCAGACCTCACTTCCCGTTCCACTATCAACATTATCCATCGATGGTAGCATCCTCATGATCTGATCGTCTTCAATATCATCACCAGTGAGGGGACCCATGAGCCTTCAAGGCACATTTCAGTCTAATCCATAACACACAAATTTCCTCCGGTTTTCTTTTGCTTACAATAAAGTACAGATTTTGGTATCTCCTTATGGCCAGCAATGATAATAAGCTATTTTAATCGTAGCAGATTGCATGTATTCCATTTAATGAACATCATGGAGCAACCAATTATAAAGAGCCAATACATATAAATAATTTGAAATAAAATGTTTAAACAGAGGGTCCAATATTGTGGTAGCTTTTAAGCATGCCCCATACCCCAATTGGCTTTGAAAAAAGCCATTTTACCAAAAGGTAAATTGTGTTCTTTGTCCTTGAGTGTAGACACTGGCTGAAATAGAGTATGACTGAAGTGACGTTATCCCTGTTATCCCTACTTCCTGGTCCACACCTTAAGGAATAGGACCATTCAGTATGCTGGGAGAAGCCAAGCAGACACTTAGCATGCTCTGTGCAGTTGGTGCGGCAGACAGCCCCAGTGACTCAGCCAACTTCCAGCATCCATTGCCAGACACACTCTGAGCAACTTGGTTAAATATTGAAAACGCGCTGCAGTGATCCCAGTCACTGTAGCAGTCCTGTTGACGCTGAATGGAGGGGAGGCAAGCTGTGCCTGGTGAGGTCTGACAAAACTTTCCATTCGTAAGCAAAATAAACTATTGTTCCTACACTAAAAGGCTACACTTAGAACATGTTGTGTAGAAATCAATACCTGGAACAGATGTCACCACATTGAGTGCTGTGACAGACGTGATCGATCAATTAATTAGCAAAAGCTTATGATGTGGCGTTATTCATAACGTACTGAGTTAGGAAAGGCGTTTGTCAGTGTCTCCTGAGTGGAGGTTGCGAGAAGGTCCAGAGATTTCTAAATACAACGAGAGTGGTAAGAGCTGTCTGTTTTAGGATATGGAAGGCATGGGATATCTGGACTGCTTGCTGTCATAGTTCAGAAAAAAAAACAAAAAACAAAAAACAAAACCCTAGAGTTTCTGAAGTGAAGGGGCAATCAGGGCCACTGCATTAAGGATGTAATCAGAGTATTCCTCCCTTGGAGCTCCTCCCATTCTCAAACATTCTTTCTCACTTTTTCTTAATAATTCTACATTTGCTCTATCTTAAAAAATGAGTTAACTTGGCAGGAGACTCTCTGCACACCCATAATCAGGCAATAACTTAAGGACTCTCTTCCTGATATGTATCCTATATTATTTCCAACACATAGATACCTCAAAGATATAAGGAGTTAATAAATATTGAATCCTTGGCTTACTGAGGAATCATGTAAGAGTTGCGAAGGAACGATATCACATTTATATGTTAGAAAAATCGCCGGGCAGTGGTGGCGCACGCCTGTAATCCCAGCACTTGGGAGGCAGAGGCAGGTGGATTTCTGAGTTCAAGGCCAGCCTGGTCTACAGAGTTAGTTCCAGGATAGCCAGGGCTACACAGAGAAACCCTGTCTTGAAAAACAAAACAAAACAAAAAAAAAAAAAAAAGAAAGAAAGAAAGAAAGAAAGAAAGAAAGAAAGAAAAATCACTGACTGTAATATAGGGTGGTTTACAGATAGGTAGGTTGAGTGTATTAACTAGTGTGGGTTACTAGAACAACAGAAATTTTTCCTGGAGCTACCTTATTTTACACACAGGTTACGAACAGTTTTAAAAATCAAATTGATTAAAGGCATATAACATTTCAAAACTAGCTGTGGAATTTATTAAACATAGTACACAAACATTTTAACGTGAAATCAAGTCTCTAAAATGTTTTAAGAAAGTGTTATTAAAAATAAAACAAGTAATTTCAGTGTTTTAGGTAATATGACAAGTTAACCCCAAAATACAAAGCCATGCCACCTTTTATATTTGGCTTTTCCTTTTTTTGGGGGGGGTATTTATTTATTTATTTATTTATTGGTTTTTTTTCGAGACAGGGTTTCTCTGTGTAGCGCTGGCTGTCCTGGAACTCACTCTGTAGACCAGGCTGGCCTCGAACTCAGAAATCCGCCTGCCTCTGCCTCCCAAGTGCTGGGATTACAGGCGTGCGCCACCACGCCCGGCTATATTTGGCTTTTCTTATACATATAACATTTACTTTTAAAACCTCTATTTCATAGCATATTACATCATAAGGATCCCTAATAGCAAAGTCATTATTTTAGGTCAGAACACATCGTTAGTTTTATCCATACTATTGTATCCTATTCCTGATTTTCACATATTGATGATTATAACTTGAAAAGTAGCATTTTGCTAGCAACATAACAATTTAATTTCATGACTGGATTATAAGCATGCCCAAATATGTTTTCATAACCATCTGGCTCTGAGTCAGGGCAATTATGAGAAGGCACCTAAGGCACAGGCTCCCACCATTTTAAATGAATAAGTTGACACTTAATTCTGTCAGCGCAGTAATCAAGAGAAAGTCTACTAGCAGACTTCCCATACCAGTAGTGGGAAGATTTTATACTTCTCATAATGACACAAAAGCACTTCAAAGTGTTAAGAAAATGGTGGCTTTAATGAATGCCATTTGTTACATTTTTATAGTTTAACCCCACTCTTTTGAAAGAAAAATCACGCTCATCATTAACTCACTTAGAAAATATAAAGTGCAGAGCAAAAGATTATCCAGAGAAAGCCAGGCGGTGGTGGCCCACGCCTGTAATCCCAGCACTCTGGGAGGCAGTGGCAGGCGGATTTCTGAGTTCGAGGCCAATCTGGTCTACAGAGTGAGTTCCGGGACAGCCAGGGCTACACAGAAAAACCCTGTCTCGAAAAAACAAAAACAAAAACAAAGATTATCCAGAGAGATCCTGTCCAGGATATTCATATTTTTGTTAAGATTGTTAAAAATTGTGGAATTTATTTCACATGTATTTGTAGGGTTTTTTTTTTTCCAGTGCTGAGGTCAGAACCTAGAGCCTCTTACATTCTAAATAAGTACTCCATCACTGAGACACATCCTTAGTCAGTCTTTACAACCTTTTAAATTCTCATTACTCAGATGCCTATGTAAATACAGATCTATACCGTTACATTCAATGGCTAAATAATTTTTATATCACAGACACTATTTGAGCAGTACGATTTTAACTATTGATTGCACTTGAGTGCTTACTACATGCTAAACAGTAATACAGGGAGTTTGCTTCTACTAATGTATTTAATCTTCAATATTTTGTCATTTCTGTTTCTTATAAATGAGGAAACAGACACTCAGAGGAGATTGTCCCATCTCTTTATTGTCGGGCATTTTAGTGGTCATCAATGCTTTGATATTGTAAACAACGCTGCCATTAATATCTTGGTTCATGTTTTAAAAGACGGTCTTTATGTAAATTTTAAAAACCAGAATTACTGGAACCAAAGGCACATTTCCAAAAGCTCGCTATATTCTCCCCATCGTTTGTCTTAAGAATGCTATGTTAATTTGAACCCCATCAGGCAACTTTGTTTCCCATCTCTTGGATTCTTTTATTTTTAAGTGACTGAAAACCTTGACCGATGCTTTAAGTTTGCTCCTCTCTCCTCAAAATTCAACTTTAAGGGATAAGCCAGCTGTTTGTACTGTTATACGAATCTTGTTGACACGTATCTGTTTATATGCTTCATTTTAAGTGTTCCTATTTGGGCACATTTTACATAATCTCACTGTGTGTGCAAGATCGGCTTGCAAACTTTACGTAATATTCCCAAGAGATGATTCTTTAGATTCCACCTGTTTTAGAGGGCAATGTATATGTGTGTGTGTGGGGGGGAAGGGGAGTAGGGGGCGTGCGTGCGTTACATACACATGTACACATTAAACCACCAAGTCAACATTTTAAGTTGCCAAGAGTCCTCACCAATGTCTGGCCCCATTTTTTTTTTTTTCATGGTGTTTTGTTTTTATTATTTCTGCTGCTGGGTGTGCGTGCTTTTATCTCAGGCTGCGAAGGTCTAATCTTACCAGTCACTCCAGGGACTCAGTGACTGCACGTTTAGTCAGTCGGGAGCCGACACCCAGAAAGCTTCCCTCTGATCTCAGGCTGGGGAAGAAGCCAGCGTTACCTCAGCCTCTCCAGAGGCTGTGCGCCTCGACACTCCCCTCCGAGGGCTTCCAGCCAGCTCCACCAGCTCACATGACTCCCATCCCAGCAACTTCCTTGACACCCCCCCCCACACACACACACACACGACTAGCGCGCTCAACATTTCACTCGGATAACCCAAAGGACTGTCTGATCTTCGAGAGGGTTTACAACATCATAACAACTCGTCGAATAAACTCAAGGAGTCAAAAAAAAAAAAAAAAAAATCAAGGGCTTGGCTGGACCCTCACCGAACCCTCTCCCTTTCCCAGTCTGATTCACTTTAGAGGCTCTTAGTCGGCCTCGGTGCGCCTGAAGGACCTCGTCCTCCCGAGACGCCTGGGGAATGGAAAAGCCGAGAACACAGCCGCCAACCCCACGGGCACGCGGGAGCTCGGCAGAGGAAGCGACAGATGCGGCTCACTAGCGTGGGTCTCGGCGGAGGCGGCAGGTTCCGGTTAGACCCGGAGCAGGCAGCGTTCAGGCAGCGCTCAAGTCGCCTAGATTCCCGACACGCCCCGCGCGGGGTCCTAGTCAGCTTCTCCGCTGTTGCCGCCGCCGCCGCCGCCTCTGTTGCTGGGGGTGGGTTAGAGGAGGGGCTGAGAAGGACCTTGCACCGGCCCTCTCCCTTGCTGTGTTTGTACCTGAGGGGCCTCCTTTCTCCGTCACACCTAGAGTGCCGCGGTGTCGAGGGGCAGTCCCTGGGGACACCTCGGCACGCAGCGGACATGCCTCTCTTTGCCACCAACCCCTTCGACCAGGATGTTGGTAAGTGCTTTCACTGTCTCTCTTGGGTTCCCCCCGCCCCCGGGGCCTGCGAGCCCCCGCCGCCCACCCAGCCCCTGCGTTCGTTCCTTCTGGATTCCCAAGGCCGAGCCCACGTTCTCTCCCGGGGGGCCCCTTCGTTCAGAGTTGGGAGAGGGCTGAGCGCTTGGCGCATCCTCTTCGAAAGAAATGGGACTTAGAACCTCTCTGATGGGTCTTGGTAAGGGACTTGGGGAGGTGGTGGTGGTGGGGGGCGGGCTTTGAAGGAATCGCTTAAGGGATTTGGGGTAAAAGGGTTTTGCCTCGGGAGGAACAGACGACGAAGCCATCTGCCGCTGGGGCTTGGCTTCTGGGAGAAGAGTGAAGGACTGAGTCGTATCTTGGCTTGAGCAGATTGGTTATAAGCTCTATCGCCAGAAGTATTTGCCTGGCCCAATGGAGAGCATCAGGAACTGGCCAAATGCTTTAGGTAAGGTTACTTAAAGGGTTTTGTTTTGTTTTAATAGCCCTTATAACGGTCCCTGGAGGAGAGAGGTCTGGTTACGTACGGGTTAGGTTGAAATGTTGGAAGAGATGATTGGATTACTTGGCAACAACTGAAACGCCATTGAAGACTCTTTGGGATGGCTTTTTCAGGCTGGGCCTCTGCCTTTGGGGAAGTGTGGAAGAGGATTTTGATTCTAGCATGGGGTCTGAAATGCTAAATTTTTGTTGTCTGAATCATCGGTATTAGGTACCGATGGTACCAGTTTAGCAGGCTAACTATTTTTCTGGCCTGCTTTGAATTTCTTGAAAGAATTTTGGGATGTTTTGAATGCACTACACTGAACTACCATAATCCAGAATGAAAGCGAACCAATACCATCCAGTCCCACGGGCTTTAACCATAACTACAGGAAAAGAATGTAAGGATAACTTGTGAGACTTACTTTATGAATTTTGTTTATTAGAGGTGAAATTTAAATTTTTGCCAACTGGAAATCCTATTACTGCCACTTCCTGTCTGGTTCCTCGTGATTTAATCGAATAGCCTGAATCCGAGCTGTGGATGGGACTTTAAAATCATCAATAGTGCTACATAAGTAATGAACTGGGAAATCGTGTTTAATGAGTGCTTAGCACCAGTACTTACTGAACACAGTGTTCATTGACAAGAGATGCAGCCATGAAGACCATCTCATTGACGCCCTTTGGCAGTTTTACAATGTTACATTAGTCTTTAGGAAAATTATTATAATAAAACAATATTTGCTGCCTCTGTTCCCAGCACCTGTAGTGATTCTATATAATCTTGCTTTCTGCTAATCATTCATACTTATATTCTCCTGGCTTGTTTGTTTTTGTGGTGTTGGGAATGGAACCCAGGGCCTAATATGTGTTCTTTCCGATTTTTTTTTTTTTTTTTGAACCCACATTTGCAGTGGACTCAGATTTCTTAATGTTAAACCTGTTCTTGCTACCGACGCCGCCCAGTCCAAACACAGGCCCCTTCTTGCCTTTGTACTTTTTTTTTCAGTTATTTCATGCGTCTTTCTACACGTATGTCCTCATGCTTTAAGGTCAAGTTAGAGTCCAACTTGTTGTACCTGAATTATTTGCTGATTCCTGCAACCCGGGGTTTGTAAGTAGCAGCGTTACTGACAGTTTGGAATAGATAAAATCCTTAAAGAGGTTAGGCTGTATACAGTGAAGGTGTTAACTTTGTATTTACTCTCACCCAGCAGATACCAATAACATCTCACAGGCAGTCATGACATAAAAGTCTTCAGACATGATTTAACGCCTTGGGGGCTGTTTAAATATGGTGATTTTCACCTTTCCCCATCTACTACAAATTTCAGCATTTTTGACTTTACTAAATTAAACATTACATATCCATGTGTTCTTTATTTTGCACCTTGTTTGATGGCTGCTATATAGTTAGCTTTGAATAAATGCTTGTTGAGTTGAAAATATGTTAAGCCTGTTAGACATGCTTTCTTAATTCAATTTGAATTATAAAGATAATTTGTACCATCAAGCTCCCTACTGATTTGTATTTACCAATTCCAACAGTCAGTTCCTCATCCAGTTTTTTTATTGATGTCTTAAATTTTTATTCTGTGCTTTATCCATAGGTTTGTAGATCACCAGCCCTTTTCTGGTTTTCTGCTCAGCTTTTTAGTATCCCTTTTCCCCCTTTTTTTCAGTGTCCAAATGTTGAGCAGCAATACAACCTCTTCTCCATTGACTCTCTGTTTGCTTGAGTCTTATGAGACTTAGTGTTTAGTAGAATTTGGAGTGATGTGCTTAAATTCAGGTTTCAGGCTTCCTGCTTCTCAGCAATGTGGCTTTAAGCTAGTTGGTTAGATATTCTGTGCCTTTGTTTCTTTGTCTTTAAAGATTTATTTACTTATTTATTTTATGTATATGTGTACACTGTCGCTGTCTTCAGACACACCAGAAGATGGCATCGGATCCCATTACAGATGGTTGTGAGCTACCATGTGGTTTCTGTGAATTGAGCTCAGGACCTCTGGAAGAGCAGTCAGTGCTTTTAACCATTGAGCCATCCTTATGGGGTAGAAGACTTAAAATGTTTCCTTGAAAATATATTTGCAAAAGTGAAAAAACAAACAAAACAATTTACAGTGTTTCTTAGCTTACAAGGTTGGTAAGAGCATTGAGTCAGTGTTTAAAAAGCACTTAGAAAAATTTGTTTTATATTTGTGAAGTAAGATTTAAAACAGCTAGTCTCTTAGCTTTAAACACTGTGTATTCCAGTTACTCAAAAATAGTCTCAGTCAGTATTGGAGATTTAGGCATCCATCTGCTGAATATTTCTTTCCGCTGGATTTTGATAAGAGTCTAGAAACGAGCATGGCAGAAACTCATTTACTCCCTCCCACTTCTCATTCTGTCATTCAGCCCATTCCAGGATTGAGTCATTAATCTTTCCTGTTAGTCAGCTCTGATGTCTAAGAGTCATGCTGGTTCTTTCATACTTCTCACCCATTCGTTTTTTTAAAAAAGATTTATTTATTTTATTTATATGAGTACACTGTAGCTGTCTTTAGACATACCAGAAGAAGGTATCAGATTCCATTGCAGATGGTAGTGAGCCACTATATGGTGGAATTGAACTCAGGACCTCTGGAAGAGCAGTCAGTGCTCTTAACCGCTCAGCCTTTTCTCCAGCCCCCTTCCTGTCAGTAAGATCTTTTGGTTCCACCTAACTTGTATTTACCTCAGTATATACTCAGCCCTCTCAACCCTCTCAGAGACTGTGGCAGGGACTTTGTGATAGGATTTATTACTCTTTTGCCCCTCTAATAAGGTTTCACTTATAAAAGCCTTTAATCTTTAAAAAAATACTGGATAAGGTCATGTACCTGTTCAAAAATCTCTGGTAATTTTCTATATGTAATAGCTAAAGCTATATATGATTGTGATCTTTGGATATGCTGTCATGTCAAGCTTCTTGGATTTGAACTTTCTAAGCATTTTTGCCTCTGTAGCTTTGTAGGCCACTTTCTTTGCTTATGTTAATGTTCCCGTAGGCATTTTTAGGTCTTGATGTCCATCACATCATTTGGACACTCTTCAAAATTCACTTTCTCAGAGAGGCTTTCCTGGTTACTGTCTCTTAAGGCAAATCATCAGTTGTTTTCTACTCACTACTGCTTATTCGTGTTCTTGATATTATTCAGTACTGACTTCAAGTTCATCAGTTGATGTCTTGTGTGACGTAAACTTCATAAAGAATGTTTCAGTCTTGTCTCTGGTACCTTGGGGGCAATTCCTAAAACGTACTAAAACCCATAATTTATCTAGTAATGACTTACAATTTTCTAGATTGTCAGTTTGGTGTTCAGTTACCACTTAAAAATTGGTCTATTAGAAACTCGAATTTACCTTTCCATGATTTTTTTTTCATTATTTGATTATTTTATAATGGTCTATTTATCTTGACTTTCGGTTTTTGAGACAGGGTTTCACTGTTTAACCCTGGCTGTTCCAGAACTCTTGTACTAGGCTGGCCTTGAACTCATAGAATTCCACCTGCCTCTGCCTTCCAAGTGCTAGGATTAAAGGCTTGTTCTATCACTTGGCGAAGCATGAGCTTTTGTATGTGCCATTCATCTTTACTTTTGGTTTTTGAGACAGGGTTTCACTTTGTAGCCTTGGCTGTACTAGAACTAGCTCTATAGACCAGGCTAGCCTTGAACGCACAGATCTGCCTACCTCTGCCTTCCTAACTTTTAAAATATAAAAAGTGCAGGTTCCCCCCCCCTTGCCCCCCCCCCCCCACTTCAGTGCTGGAGATCTAACTCAGGGCCTTGCATTGGCTAGGGAGCCCATACCCTGCAGTCTCTGGTCTTGTTTTCTTAAGACGGGGTCTCACTGTGTAACCAAGATTAGCCTAGAACTTGAGATGTTCCTGCCTTTGCCTGCTAAGTGCTGTGCTGCCTTTGCCTATTAAGTGACAGTTGTGCAAAAACAAGTCTAGTGCCAACAAGAAATGTCGGTGAGTCATTCCTTTGTCTCTGACATTGCTGCTTTTAATAGAGTAAATAGTAAGTTAGCAGCCAGGTGTGGTGGCCTACACCTCTAATTCCAGCTCTCAGGAGGCAGAGGCAGGTAAGTTGTTCTCTACTGGTTAGAGGACAGCCTGGTCTACCTAGTAAGTGCCAGGTCAGCCAAAGGTTCTATATATAGCAAGACCTTGCCTAAGACCAAACAAACTAGTTGATTAATAAATTAATTAATTTTTTAAATGTATTCCTAGTCAAACTGTTGGCCAGTCCATGTCATGAATACTGTTAATCCACTGTCTGTACTTTTTACTTATTTTGCTTAGTCCAGTCAGCATCATAAACCACAGTCAAATTAGTTTTTCCTCTCAGCAGTGGTTCTCTAAAGCTTCTACTGCTGCAACCCTTTAATAAAGTTCTTTATATTGTAGTGACCCCTACAACCATAAAATTATTTTCAGTGCTGCTTTATAACTGTAGTTTTGCTACTGTTATGAGTCATAATACAAATATTTTTTGGACATAGAGTTTTGTCAGGAGTTCAAGACACACAGGTTGAGAACCACTGTTCTGAGCTCTTGATTTTGGTCTTCAATTGCCCCTTTAGCATTTACTACTAGTGAGTAGGAGAATTTTGTATTAAACACGATCAAACCCCTTTGAATTCATTTTCTAGTGTTGTAAGTAGTTATAAAAATATCTCAGGCTGGTATTAGGATTATTTGTTAAAACACTTGATATTCTAATTCTTTACTGGCATAGAATATGTTTCATACACCTCAACTTTAGCATGTTCAAACCTATATTGAAACTTTTTTTATTAGTTAACATTTTCCCCTTTGTTTTTCTGACTAGACATCAGTTGTTATTTGTTATATAGGCCTGTGTGACATCTTGACTTCCATGGTTGTAGTTGTCTACTACATTCCTGACAACAAATATGTACTGGTGACTGTGTAATAGATGGTGTCCCTTCAGGATACTGGTATAGTGTGTATGCTTTATCTTAATTGCTTTGAATCTATCCTTATATTTCTGCTACTGGAAAGTTACTTAACCATTGTAAATACCTTTTAGATTAGTACAGAAGCTTCTAATTGTTTCCTTCTTTAGTGATGCTTGATTGTGCTTTAAGAATGTAAATGCAATCCTTTGATTAAAATGTTTTTGACTCTTTAATCTAATATGAACTCATGATAAATTATAACAACTCAAATTTTCTGGTTCCCCTGTGCCTTCATGTGAAACCTTGACAGGCCAAAAAGCTTTATGTGTAAAACAGGCTGTTGTTTGAAGCGATCTTCCTGCCTCTGCATCTAAATACTGGGCTTATAGGTGTGGAGCTCAGGGGGTCTGACTGGCTTCTTTTTAATTCTGCAGCCTTATCTTCCCTTCCTCCCTCCCTCTCTCCCTTTCTTCCTTTCTGTTTATTTATGCAGTGTGTATTGGTGTTTTCCCTCTTGCCTGTATGTAGTCTGCGTGAGGGTTTTGGATTTTCTGCAAATGGATGTAGTTACAAACAGTTGTGAGCAGCCATGTGGGTGCTGGAAATTGAACCTGGGTCCTCTAGAAGATCAGACAGTGCACTTAACCACTGAACCATCTCTCTAGTCCTCCATCTCTTTCTGAAACATTTCTACTCATTATTTTTATGCAGATGTGTTTGGTCAGATACATCTCTCTTCTGGCCTTAAATAGCTTTCTTCTCCTTAGCTTGGTTCTTTCTGTTTGAATGTTGAGGTTGAGCCCAGTATAGAAACATAGCATATACTTTAACAATGAGTTGCAAGCCCCCATTGCCCAGTTTTAAAAAACATCTTGAAGCTGACAAATGACAATTCTTTTTCAACAGAATGATTGATGGTTATGGGTATTCTGTCCCATTTCTTTACTTTCTCACATACTCAGCAGTCAAATTTTAGAAAATCAGAAATACCTGCAGTCTTAATTAGGGTTTCTCTTGCTGTGAAGACACCATAGCAAAGGCAACTCTTATAAGGACAACATTTAATTGGGTCTGACTTACAGGTTCAGAGTTTCAGTCCATTGTCATCAAGGCAGGATGCATGGCAGCATCCAGGCAGACATGGTATAGCTGGAGAAGGAGCTGAGAGTTTTATGTTTTCATCCAAAGGTAGACAGGAGATTGTGTTCCAGGCAGCTAGGAGGAGAGTTTCAAAACCTACCCCCACAGTGACAAACTTCCTCCACAAGACCCACCTCCTAATAGTGCCATTCCCTGGGCCAAGCATATTCAAACCACCACACCTGCTTATCCGTAAAAAGTTGTCTAATCTGTTAAGAAGACTTAAAATTCATTTGAAGCATTAATGTGCCATTCTACTGAATAACTTTTAGAAAATCCTTACTCTCCTCTTTATGTCTGTTGTCTTAGTGTTCTATTGCTGTGAAGGGATACCATGGCCATAGCAACTCTTGTTTGTTTGTTTGTTTGTTTGTTTGTTTGTTTGTTTGTTTTTTAGAGACAGGGTTTCTCTGTGTAGCCTTGGCTGTCCTGGAACTCACTTTGTAGACCAAGCTGGCCTCGAACTCAGAAATCCGCCTGCCTCTGCCTCCCAAGTGCTGGGATTACAGGCGTGCGCCACCACCGCCTGGCTGGCTGTAGCAACTCTTAAAAAGAAAAGCATTTCATTGGGGCTGGTTTCCAGTCCATTATTGTCTTGGTAGGAAGCATGGCAGTGTGGAGGTAAGACTTGGTACTGGAGAGTAGCCGAGGGTTCTACACCTGGATTGGTGGGCGGCAGGAAGAGAGAGTGACACTGGGCCTAGTTTGAGCATCTGCAACCTCAAAGCCTACCCCCAGTGACATACTTCCTCCAACAAGACCACGCTTTGTAGTAGTACCACTTTCAATATACCTGTAGGGGCCGTTTTCATTCCAACCACCACAAGTGCAGAGATGATCTAAGATAATGTAAGTCCAGCTGTGGTGGCATGTGCCTTTAATCACAGCACTCAGAAGAAGTATTGGCAGAGGGATCTTTGTGAATTCAGGGCCATTCTGATCTACAGAACTGAGTTTCAGGCAAGGCTGGTAACAGAGAAACTCTATCTCAGAAAAAAAATTGTAAGTTTTGAATTCTTTAGAAGCAGATAGGTGTGTGTGTGTGTGTGTGTGTGTGTGTGTGTGTGTGTTTGTTTTGTGTCTCCCTACTCCCTGGTTTTAGCTTAGAAATTAATAGCTTTTGGTTCATTTGCTCTATATAAAACCATGCTGAGTTTCTGTTGGTAATTTATAGTCTCCTGACTTAGAAAATGATTTGATTTGTTTTTCAAGAGCTAAAGAAGAATTATGCCACTATTTGGTTGATCTTGAAGAAGCATCAGATATGATTAATTCAGAACTGTAAAATGTATTATTGGGGTGTTTGTTTTTGAAACAAGATTTCTCAGTGTAACCCTGGAACCCCTGGAACTTGCTCTGTAGAACAAATGGCCTCAAATTTAGAGATCTACCTAATTCTGCCTTCCAAATGGTGGACTTAAAGGCATGTACCACTATACCTGCTACATGCATTGCGTGCATTTCTGATTTACATGAGCAAATGTGAATCAGATGCTGATCCTCTGTATGCATGTGGAGAAGGGAATTCATAGTCTCTGGCATGTTTGCTGAGGATTATGCCATAGATTCTGGTTGGTGGGTTTCTTTTCTTTTTCCTGCCACTCTCCTTTCATCCCTCCCTTTCTTCAACTTAACACAGACTTAGACGCACCTGGGGAAGGAGGAAGCTCCACTGAGAAACTCTTCTCTATCCAGATTGCCTGCAAGCACGTCTGTGGGGTATTATCTTAGTTAGTGATGGTGTGACCCTGGGTAGGTGGTTCTGGAGTGTATAGGAAAGCAACTGAGCAAGCCATGAAGAACAAAGCCAGTAGAAGCATTTCTCCATGGTCTCTACTTTTAGTTCCTACCTCCAGGTCCTGTTGTGTCTTTGCTCAATGTACTATGACCTGGGATATGTAAGCCAAATAAACTTTTTTCTCCCCAAGTTTCTTTTGGTCATGGTGTTTTATTGCAGCAATAGAAACAAACCTAAGATGCCATACATTCCTGGAAATATCATTTTAGGAAATGTTAATTTAGGAACTGTAAAGTCATAACAAGCAATATATAGTTGATCAAAAGTAGGTCTGTTAGTTCCAATTAGCATGAAACTTTCAAATAGGTATCATTTTAATTCATTTAGATGTGTTCATGTAGGCATTTTTTAAAAAAGAGCCTGCATGGCTACTAGTCCAAGATGAATTAATTATTAAAATGTACTACTAAATCAAAGTTAACAACTTATTTCCAAAGATGAAGTAACTGTTAGACTGAGAGATACCTGCACAGTCTAACTCAAATCTTTTTGGGATTCAGAGCAGCTGAGGACTGGTCCAATAGGGCTTTAGATACTGTATTAGTCAGGGTTCTCTAGAGTCACAGAACTTATGGGTAGTCTCTATATAGTAAGGGAATTTGTTGATGACTTACACTCTGTTGTCCAACTCCTAAACAGTGGTCAGCAGCAGCTGTGGATGGAAGTCCAGGGATCTACCAGTTGCTCAGTCCTACAAAGCAAGCAGACAAAAAGCGAGATAAAGTAAATCTTCCTTCTTACCATGTCCTTATGTAGGTCTCCAGCAGAAGGTGTGACCCAGATTAAAGCTACGTGCCACTATGTCTGAAACTGGGACTTGCTTTGTCCCAGATGACCTTGAACTCAGACATCTCCCTGTCTTAATCTGGGATTCATAGCCACTATGCCTCAAGATCTCCATGTCAGAAACTTGTATCTCCCATCCTCCAGATTAGAATCACAGGTGAGCCTTCCAATTTTGGATTGTACTTCATTCCAGATGTAGTCAAGTTGACAACCAGGAATAGCCACTACAGATACTTGTTTTATTTTCTTAATAAAATAAAACTTTCTTAGCAATTGTCCCACAGTTAAGCAGAGAGCATGTGTTCTGAAACACAAGATAGAATTAATTATTTCAAGAAACCTAGAATGTATTTTGGATGCCTGAGTATTGCAGGTATCTTTGAAACAGTTCTTCATTCATAACAAAACTGAAAGAGCATTTTGTATTTGCATGCTAAGCAAGCCACTTAGTTGTGACAGTTTCGTCAGTATTGTTTGTTTGTTTTCTTCTTTTCTCTCTTATAAGCTGCTTTTACATTGGTAGAGAATAATTCTTTTTCTAATAGCCCAGATCTGATTGTATTGTTTGCTTGTTCAAGGCTCTTGGCCTTCTGATGTTTCTTGAATCAATGCAAATACGTCTTCTAATGGGCTACATAGTAGTGTAGTAGTTGTGTCTTATTATTCGACTTCTTACAAAGTGGTCTGTACAGCAGCCAGCTGGATTCATTATTATCCTTTTCTGTTTTTATTACTTTATCCCTTAAGTAGAAAGAAAAGAGATGTTTCCATTTCTTTTAAGTTTCTAAATGGTCCAACATCCTTTTTGGTTTTTTTTTTCTTTCTCCCCCACGACTCTTTTCTTTTAAATTGTGTTTATCATCATCATTTTGTGACACTTTTCCTATTTTATATTAAGTCCTTGTCTGTTAATTCCTTTGTTATTGTAGTGGTAAGCTGCTTCAGATGTGACCTGGAGTGGGCTAGAACTCCATTTTATTTTCTTGAATATATACTTAGATTTTGTAATTTTCTGTAAAATCACTCACCTTAGCAATATAGAGAAGGGATAGGTAGTCCTATTTCTAAGATAGTATCATGGATAGTATCCCTTATATCAAAACAGGTTAAGCTGGGCATGGTAGTGCTTTTGGGTCTTCCTGTCATTGGAGTGGGTGAAGCCGGAAGATTATACATTCAGGGCTAGCCTGCACATTAGTGAATCCAAGGGTTGCTTAAAAAGAAATCAAGGTAGGTGAACAAGAGATAAACATAATAAATTGATGTGATAATAGTTTTTCTTGACATGGGAGCCATGTTACTGGAGTCTCAGACATCTGGGGTGTTCTGTACACTTGTGCTAAAATTAGATATTTGGACAGCTATGTAGAAAAGTGGTTGGGCAGAAGGACTATGAGCTTATGGTAATGAAGTGAGTGGAGAATCTTACCTACTGGTGAGACGATTCTCCTCTCTGCTATAGCAGTTCCTCTGTAGGCAGGACACCTCTGGAATGATGGTCTTAACTCCTTATAGCCAGCTCCTAGACAGAAAGGCCAAGAAAAATTAGTGTAATCCTAGTATTTACAGCTGACTGGAAAGAATAGCTTTTACTTTTTATAATGTGGCCTTGGAAAGAAGAAATCTAGTTTTATGGCTTTGATCATGGCAGAATGAAGGATGGGAGAGACTGAGATTCAGGAAAAAAATAAAAATTGCATATGAGGCCTTTGTTTTGAGGTATCATTTTCTGCGCCTAAGTGAAATAAAAAATGTTTTGAAAATTGTGTATTCTTACATATTAATGAATGACTTGCTTTTGTTACTTTCCATAGTAAAAGACTGTATTGCAGTATTGTAGTTTGCGTATGCCCCCCGGGTTATGAGCTAGAAACTTGGTGCCCACTATGGCAATGTTGAGTTGTGCTGGACCTAAAAGGTGGGACTTAGAGGGGAGTCACTGGGTTAGTGGAAGAGATGAATGTGCTTCTTACAGAACCTGTACTAGTTCCTGTAAGAAAATGAGCTGCTATTGGTTTATATCTTAAAATGAGTCTGTCCTTTAAAATTCCATGGCTTCCTGTTTCATGAAATTATGTGAGCAATGTGTTAAAACCCACTGTGAAGTCTCCATTGAGCTGCTAGAGCAACCAGTCTCAGGCATTTGTTGTGGCAACCCCACACTGGTGATAGAGACAGTGAGGCAGAGGCACTGGGTATCCTAAGTGGCTGTGGGCTGATGTGCTATGACCCTGACAGCTCTGGTGTGGATTGTTTTGTAAGCCTGCAAAGAATTTTCTGCTGTTAAACTTGCCAACACTGACTTTACCTGTTGAACAGGGAATGTTCTTGAATTAGCGCAGCACTTAGAAGAAGGAAGTCTGGAGTTTCATTGTTAACCTAATTAAGACCAAATACTACAAATAAGAATCTTAGTATTATTGGTTGATTTGTATCAGGCTAAAAATTAAATCTGTTGTTGAATTTTTAATTTAATGTTGTTGATGGTATTACATTACTTTATCACAGTGTTCTAGTCAGGACTAGCTACTTTGTGTATGTATGCAAATTTGACCTTTGAACATAGCTTCTGTTTAACCTTTTATTTTCCCTCTCTTTTCTTTCTCCCACTTATTTGTGTTTTCCTTACTTTCATGTTAGAACACTCTCTCAGCTGATAATTCTTGGCTGACTGCCCCTGGTTAATACTTAAAAAAAAAAAAAAAAAAATCAAACATACCCTGGAAATGCTGATAATACAGTTATGTCTTGACCTTGAACTTTATCTTAGTACATTTTTCTGGTGGTCAGTTTACTGTGACGTCTCTTCCTCAACCCTTCACGTTTTGTTTTACTTTTTCTTTTTATTTATTTATTTATTTTTAATTATTTAATTTTATGTGTATGGGTATACTGTGGATGTCTTCAGACACACCAGAAGAGGGCATCAAATCTCATTACAGATGGTTGTAAGCCATCATGTGGTTGCTGGGAATTGATGGTGGTGTTTTGGGGAGAGCAGACCTCTTCCCAAAAGTTACAGCTCTTATGACAAAAGCTCTCAGACAACGAACGGGGTAGTTCTCACACACCTTTAATCCTTCTGGATAGGATTCTTATATACAGCTTTGGGGTGGGTCAGGGTCTGACAACAGGTTCTTCTCATTGGCTCGGTCTGAGAGCTTGGGGATACCAAATTGCATGTGGGAGGGCTTGGTGCTGCTCCTAAGTGACTGATGGCCACACACCTCTCTGTAGGGGGCTGTGGGGGGCTGTAGAAGGCTATAGAAGGCTGTAGCAGGAGCCTAGGGCCCAGGGGGCGTGTCCAAACACCATCCCTTGCCTGTGACAGTCACCTGCTGGGCCTCCAGGGTTTAAAGCCTGAACCATGGACCAGGCTGCCTATGCACAGCTCACCACCCCACACCCTGATTTGGGTACTTGTCCTCACTGAGCCTCCATCAGTCTGTTAGATTGGGTCCTCCAGCTCCTCATTGGCTCTTATGGAGATAGATGAATGTGCTACATTGTTTTTGCTGTCTTTATAGTTTTGGGATCAGCAATTGACAGTAAGTTCCCTTTCCTGAAGGATCAATCTAGAAAGAGCTACATTTTCAGTTCACCCAGCTTTTTGTTTGGTGGGATGGAGGGATGGCATCTTTTCTCCTTATGTGCTGGGTTAAGAATTAAAATTCTTTCTTTCTTTCTTTCTTTCTTTCTTTCTTTCTCTCTCTCTCTCTCTCTCTCTCTCTCTCTCTCTTTCTTTTCCTTTCTTTCCTTCCTTCCTTCCTTCCTTCCTTCCTTCCTTTCTTTCTCTCTTTCTTTCTTTTCCATGTACCCATCTCTACTATTCTGGTGACTACTAGTCCAGAAAAGCTTTCTTTGATCTCCAGAAAGCAAACTTCCTCTTTCTCTTATTGGTAGTAGATAACTCTCTTGAATGAGGAAGGCAAGTAGTAACCAACTTAATCATCTTCTATTCATTCCTCTTTACAGTTAATTTTCTTTTGAGAGAGGGTCTCTCAAAAGACCTATGTAGCTCTGGTTGGCCAGAATTTTCCTGTGTAGACCAGATTGGCCTTGAATGCTGAGATGCACCTATATCTGCCTCCTTACTGTTTGGATTGGTGTGTGTTAACTGTAGCTGGCATCCATTCCTGTTCAGTTCTCTTTGTTCTCCTTCATTTCTAGAGTGAAGTTCCTTGTAACTTAGTAGTATAAAACAGCCTTGTTCTTAAGGCTTTATTATTCCTATTTTGGTTCTCCTTTCTTATGTTTTCTATATAGGCTACCCTATATATCTGTATTGCTAGAAAACTTTTGCCTCTAAGAAAGCTTGCTATGCTGTCACCTGGGAGGCTCTGCTAGTGCTTGACGAATACAGAAGGGGATACTCTCAGCCAGCCATTGAACTGAGCACAGGGTCCCCAATAGGCGAGCTAGAGAAAGGACCCAAGGAGCTGAAGGGGTTTGCAGTACCATAGAAGGAACAACAGTTTGAGCCACCCACTACTCCCAGAGCTCCCAGGGACAAACCCATCAACCAGATAGTACACATGGTGTTACCCATGGCTCCAGACGTATAGGCAGCAGAGGATGGCCTTGTTGAACATCAAAGGGAGGAGAGGCCCTTGGTCCTGGAAAGGCTCAATGCAGCAGTGTAGGGGAATGCCAGGACAGGGAAGCAGGAGGGGGCTGATTGGGGGAACGGGGAGGGGAGATGGCTTTATGGGATTTTCCAGGGGGGGACCAGGAAAGGGGAAATCCTTTGAAATGTCAATAAAGAATATATCTAATAAAAATAATAATAAAAAGAAAGCTTGTTATGTTTATCTTGTTTTTTAAATCCAATCTGCTTATCATCCATTGACATAATATATCAAGTTTTTGGCTGATTTTTACTGTGTATGTGAATGGGTGCACATGTATGTATCAGTGCTTAGTCCATGTTACTTTTGTTGCCAAGTAAGACTAAGAATTTTCTGAAAATAAAAGTATTTATGTAGTCTGTTTTTAGACAGAGAGGTAGGTTTGAATGAAGAAAGATCAATGACTTTCAAGTGAAGTACAGAGCCACTGAAGTGTGACTAGAGAAGACTGTGATAGATTGAACCTGTCCCTTTGAAAGATTGACAGAAAAATGTGATTGATAGTAGTGCTGGCAGCTATTTGAGTTTGATGTTGAGATTTAATTATGTTACAGCTTGGTGATTTGACTATGATAACATTTTATAACAATATTCTTTTCTAATTTACAGAGAAAGCAACTAGTGAGTTGAATACTGCCGAGGACTGGGGCCTCATCTTGGATATTTGTGATAAGGTTGGCCAATCTCGCACAGGGTGAGTGTTCAAAGATTCAAGAGTTTTTGTTCATCCTTCTTATAATTAAGAAAAATTAGAAAAGTAAAGTATGTTACAGTTCTAAATTAGTTTAAAAAGAGAATGTTTTTACTAGAAATATTTGAAGAATTGTCCTGTTTAGATTACCCTCTCTGTGGTTTGAATGTGAAATAACCCTCTTAGACTCTTGTGTTTGAACATTTAGGCTCCGGTTGGCTCCAGTTGGCAGTGCTGTTTGGGGCTGCTGAAGAACCTTTGGGAGGGATGGGTCACTGGGAATGCTCCTTGAGGGATTATCTCTGGCCCTGCGTCCTGTCCCCCCCCCCCCCCGTCCCCCGTGCTTCCTGAGTTCAGATCCAGTGTAATCAGCTGCCTCATGTTCATGCCCATCACTATGTCTTCCACACCATAAAAATAGTCTCCCTTCTTGAACTGTAGCCAGAATAAGCCCTTCCCTTAAGCTGCTTCTAGTCAAAATCTGTCTCGGTCCTGAGAAAAACAGCTACTGTGACCACTGTGGCCTCGAGGGTGGTAGGGCTGTCAGAGAGTGGAAGCTTCACCACTCACATGTTGCATCATTTTCTTTTTGAAATCTATCTTTTCATTCACGCCAGAGTCACTAATTATTTCTCAGTTACCAACTTTCATCATTATGTTTGAAGTTTTTCACATTTTTCAAATGATTGGTGATGATTAAAAGGTGAGCAAAATAGAATCTTAGGCTTTCCAAACAGCTCAGAGTGGGCTAACTGATGTGTCAGTAAGTGATTTCTTCAGCTTCCGGTCTAATAACATTCAGCTCAGACCAGTATCATTTACTACATGGTTTGAAACACAAAGAGTATTGTCTTACTCAGGAATCGTTCAGAAGCACTGTCGGGTTCGTGCTTCACGCTTCCAGTGGTAGTCCCACAGTCCTAGCCATTACTCAGTTCTGCCATGCAGTCTTCATAGTCTCTTTCAAATTGTCCTCGATACAAGATTTCCATAATCCATAAGCCTGCTAGTCAGGAAGTTTATGGCCAGGGCCAATCTGCCTTTACTCTAGAGGTTTCAGCCTCTGGTTTGCCGTTTTTTATTTGATTGCCCAAGATTGTCTGAAATATGTCCTCTGTCTAATCACTTAAAAAATTTTACAATTTTAATTTAATTTTAGTCTCGTGTGCCTATGGGTGTGTACACTCGTGTACATGGGTACATGCATGCCACAACTTACACATGGACTTAGACTCAGAAGACAACTTTGAGGAGTCAGTTCTCTCCATTCACCTTTACATTCCTTCCAAGGATTGAACTCAGAACCTCAGGCTTGCATGACAATACTTTTACCCATGGAAACACATCTCCTGGGCTCTCTACCACTTTGATTTTTTTTTTTTTTTTTGGTTTTTTGAGACAGGGTTTCTCTGTGTAGCCCTGGCTGTCCTGGAACTCACTCTGTAGACCAGGCTGGCCTCGAACTCAGAAATCCGCCTGCCTCTGCCTCCCGAGTGCTGGGATTACAGGCATGCGCCACCACGCCCGGCCCCACTTTGATTTTTTATCTTTGTATTAAGACTGTTGTCTGCTCTAGCTCATTAATTTCACTGAAATTCGAGTACCTACTGTGTGTCGGTTAGACATTCCTTATTCACTTTTCATTTGACCCACTTTATTTGGGGTGTTCCTCACTGTGATGGATAGCTTTAATTGTTAGTGTGACACAATGTAGACTCACCTGAGAAGAGAGTCTCAATGAGGATTGTCTACATGGGGGGGCCTGTGGGCATTCTATGGGGATTGTCTGAATTAACACGGGTGAGGCTGGAGCTGGGATCCTGAACTATTTTAAGGAGCAATTGAGCTGAACAGCAAGCAGACAGCCCCTGAGCATACATAAATTAATTCTTTCTCTGTTTACCTTTGCTGCCTGTCTTTCTGATGGTGGACTGTGACCTGGACTTGTAAAAAAAATAAACCTATTCCCTTTAAGTTGCTTTTGGGAGGGCGTGTATTTTGTTATAGCAGTAGAAATGAAAGTAGAACACGTATGTTGTCGTCTGCAGTGGTACATTAGCCTGTTTTCTCTTTTGTGTCTACATCAGTTGCCATGTAAAACTGTTAATGTCTCTCTGGCCTTCTGTAGTATTTTCCAATCATTTAACTTTATTTCTTTCCTACGTGACATTGATTTCAGTTCTGTTAATTGCTGGGGTTCCAGTGAATGTTGTTGGTTTTTAACAGGATTAAACCCTATTGATTTGTTTCTTTATTCCTTAAATGTCAAACATTTTCTTCTCTCCTTTCCCACCCCTTTGACATTTCTTGCCAGACTCAGTTTACCTATCAGTTTTCTCAACGCTCTTTTTTTTTTAATCCTCTTCATTGACAATAGTATAATAGTTCTTTGGCTCCCCAAATTATTGTCAAAAATATCCTTATGGCTGAGGATATATATATCCTGGTGGTAAACTGTGGGCTTGGCCCCTGCACAAAACAAAGAGAAAAAAAAAAAACAAAACAAAACCCATTCTTTGTGTATTTGAGTAATTTGTGTAGTAAATTTACTTAGTACATTTGGTGTGTGTGTGTGTGTGTGTGTGTGTGTGTGTGTGTGTGTTTGTGTGTGTGTTTGAGACAGTTTCTCTGCATAGCCATAGCAGTCCTGGAACTCAGTATAGACCAGGCTGACCTTGAACTCACAAAGATCCACCTGCTTCTTTTTGCCTCCAAGTGCTGGGATTAAAGGCATGTGCCACCACGACCCATCTTATTTACTTTATTTGTAGACTAAATTATTCTTGTTGTTGATGATGTTGTTGTTTTAAACTGTGTAGCTTAGTGGTTGGAAGAATGCACTCTGGAAGGATGCTGGGTTCAGATTCTGGCTTTATGGGTGCTGTGATACATTGAGAAATAACTTCCCTTACTGGGATTTCTGTACTTTTTTAGTCTTCCACAAGGGAATAAAAGCCCCTCCTTTTCATAGGTGTTAGGACGTTAGGATTTGTTACCTAGTATCACAGTTAGGAAGTCTATCCTTCTCACTGCTTTTATTTCTTCTTCACTTTGGTGGGTTTATTGTTGTTATTGTTTTCCTATGAGGACCTTTTATAATAATTTGGGCAAATGCCTAAAATCACAAGCATACATTCCCTTTCATTATTAGAAAATTCTATATATTTCTAATTAAAAGTCAACTTGGAATTTCGTGTGGTGTGTAATTATGTGGAAGTTACTTTGTTATGTTTTTTTCAGTATATTAATACTGTACCAGTTGTATTCATGAGACAGTTTTCTTATACATTTGAAATTTACTCATTTTAACTGTCAGAGTGCTTTTGTCGGCATTGTGTTTTATTCAGTACCCATTGGTATAGGTACATGCTCATTTAAAAAGAAAAAAAATCCACACTCTTTTTCACAGGTTACATTTGAAATGTTAACTCAGTTAACATTTGAGTTGCTGGTTGCACACTTGAATTTGTTATACTAAATGTAGGAATTTACTTAGGAAATCATTCTCTCTTGAAGTGGGGTGGCTCTCTTATTCACTTGATCTTGTTCATTTGTGTTTTCTATTTTCCTTTCCCTTCTTTCCTTTTGTCCCCTTTTCCTCCTTTTTCCTCCCTGAAGTTATTGGTCTCTAGTCCTTCTAAACTAGTGGTTCTCAACCTTCCTAATGCTGTGACCCTTAGTATGGTTCTTTATGTTGTGGTGACCCCCAACTCTAAGATTACTTTCATTTTCTGTTTCATAACTGTAATTTCCTGCTGTTATGAATTGTAAATATCTGATATACAACCCCCAAATAGGTTCGACCCCACAAGTTGAGAACCATTGTAAACCATTATTTTCCAAGCATTTATTTGCTTGTATACATGAGACTTCTTGTTAGAGCCCTTGTTAATGGTTTGGAAATCTAAATAATACTAGAGGTTCTGTTCCAATATTATTGAGGCTTAAAAGTCATGCGTGTGTTTCTCTCCCTGGCCCAAGTAAGACTGTTTTCAGAGCCAGAGTTGGCTCCTATGAGTAGTCCCAGTACTCAGAAGGCAGAGGCAGAGGCAGGAAGAATGATGGATGGCATTCAAAGCCAGACTCCATTGCAGAGAGCTCTGGGTCTGCCCGGGTTACTCAATGATGAATGAATGAGTGAATTTGTGAATGCATATATGTGTGAGAGAGAGTGTGTGTGTGTGTGTGTGTGTTTATGTGCATACATGTGTTTCTGCTTTATTACTATAGTACCTTAATATTCTAATTACAGAAATTGGTAAGCATACATAAGGTTCCACTCTGACTTCCCTAGCCCTAAGGCAATTTCACTTTTATGGGATACTTTACCCATTTAAAACATGTATATAAATGCAATATTTTATCATTGAATTGTTATAAAGAAACTCACATATGCTAAACCATTTTAGGGTTTAACATTTTTGTGTGAGCCAGATATATGCCAAAAGGATTAACATTGTAGGAACAGTTTATAGGATGGCAGATCAGGTCTGTAATAGAAAATTATTAAGCTTTCTTCAATGAAAGTTTTACGTGTGTGTGTGTGTGTGTGTGTGTGTGTGTGTGTGTTTTGTTTGTGTCTTATGTGGAGTGTATACTTGCTCACATGCAGAATCCAGAGGAGGATGTCACACGTCCTGCTCTATCTCTGGTTATGTCTTATTCTGTTGCCACAGTGTCTTGCATAGAAGGGGCTCTTACCTGCTGAGCTGCCTCTCCATCCCATTGAGTTTCTTTTTAGGAAAATAATAAATTGGGATACAGAATGGCCTTCTACTCTTCATCTTCCTACCTCAGCCTCAAGTGCTGGGATTGTTGAGTATATACCAGAATACCTGCCTACAAAAGAAAAACTGACAAATCTTTACTCCTGTCCCTGTCTCTTAATCCCACCTCATGTAAGAAAAACGCAGTTTCCTCTACATTTTTTCATTGTCTTTACACAAATATGAATGTCTGTTCTTCATTCATATACTCTAAGCATATTGCACACTGTTCTAAAAATGTACTCTATGCTTAGTCCCTAATATAGCCAGTCGCTTTTGGAAATGTGTTTTTTAAGATGTCTGTTAGTATTGGACTAATTAAAAACATTTTCTAATTTAATATAATTATAAACATAACATTTGACAAAGTTTATATACTAATAAATAAAAATTAATAGCTTTAAATAACTATCAGTCTTCAAAAACTTCTTATGTACTCCCCCCTATTTGCTTCGGTAGGTTATGTGATTTTTTTTCCTAAAGATAAATCAAATTATTTGATTATATTAAACTTAAAACTTGATGTTTTGAAGAATAATTCCCATTACTCACATGATTTTTTGGCTGCAGCTCCAGTGTATGAGTCAGGATTGAAGAATGCCAACTAGGTCATGTGATGAACTGAACAGCCTTCGTTTGTTTAGAAATCAAGAGAAGTTTTAGAGTAGTTTCTTTTGTGTGTTAGATTTATTAGTTGCTCATTTAATACAAGTGACAGCAGGTATTTGTCTTAATTAGGGTTTCTATTCCTTCAGTGAAGCACAATGACCAAAACTATCTCTGGGGGGAACGTGTTTATTTTCTTATACTTCCACATCACAGTCCACTTGGAACTGAGGCAGAGGCCATGGAGGAGTGCTGCTTATTGGCTTGCTTTCTATGGCTTGCTCAGCCTGCTTTCCTATAGTATCAAGGGCCACCAGCCCAGCGGCAGCCCTTTGAGGACAGTAAGCTGGGCCCTTCCACATTAACCATTGTCTTAGTTAGAGTTCCTATTTTGGTGAAGAGATACCATGACCACAGCAACTCTTACAAAGCAAAACTACCTTCCTTTCTTCCTTCCTTTCTTCCTTCCTTTCTTCCTTCCTTCCTTCCTTCCTTCCTTCCACCATTCCTTCCATGTATGAGTATTCTATCTGCATGTATACTTGCATGCCAGAAGAGGGCATCAGTTCCCATTACAGGTGGTTGTGACCTACTGTGTAGTTGCTGGGAATTGAACTCAGGACCTCTGGAAGAGCAGATGGGGATTAACCCCTGAGCCATCTCTCCAGCCCAAGGAAAGCATTTCATTGGGGTTGGTTTATAGTTTAGTCCATTGTTATCATGGAGGGAAACATGGCTGGATACAGAATGACATGGTAAGGAGAAGGAGCTGAGAGTTCTACACAGCTATCAGGAAGTAAACTCAAAGCTCAGTCTCTAGTGACATACTCCTCCAACAAAGCTATACTTACTCCATCAAGGCCACACCTAATAGCACCACTCCCTGTGGGCTAAGTGTTCAAACCCATGAGTCTATGGGGGCCAATCCTATTCAAACCAGCACAATCAGGCTTGCCCACAGACCAATTTGGTGGACACATTTCAGTTACTGATCATCCACATTAATTGAAGTTTTAAAATCAATATGGACTAATTGCTGCTGTTTGGTTAATCAGTTGTTTCGATTTTGTCTTTGAGGAGCTGGAAACCATGTCATTCTTTAGTTGGCTAATGATATATTTAGCTAGTAAGTCAATCTTAACATTTCTGAAACATAAGATAATGATAGTCATTTTATCTGATATTGTCAAAAATAAAAATGTAACTTCTTGGAACCTTTATTGAGTAAATGCATAGGAATTAGAGTGTGTTCTTATAATAGGACTGTATATAGCTTTGTATATTGTTTTATTGTATTGTTTCATCTTTTACATTGAGGTCTTTGGTCTGGTTTGGTATTTATTAAGCACCATGAAGACTCATTCCAATTTTTTTCTAGTCAGCATCAATAGTGCTGATAGTCAATTAATTACCTGTTACCAAACCCCGCAGTACCATACACTGAATAGTCAGTCCTATTTTACTTTCTCCTGATTTGAAATACTACCATTCTATAGTACATTCTGATCTGGATTTGAATATTTTTGATTTTTTTCTCTTCAGTCTCATTGATACTATGTCTGCTACATGTGTATTACTTAGGGATTTAATTAATAAAGCTTTGTAATGTGTTTTAATATTTGGTAAGACTAGTCTTCCGCATTGCTTTCTTTTCTTAAGTTTTTAAATTGAATTAAAAATATAATTACATCATTTTCACCCTTTCCATTTCTTCTTCCACCCCCTCTCATGTTCCTGCCTTTCTTCTTTCCAAACAGACTAAAACCAGTCTCTTTTTCTTTGATTATTGTTGTTTTACACACACACACACACACACACACACACACACACACACACAACCCTGCTTACTCTGTTTAGTGTTGCTTGTATGCATATGATTTCAGGTCTGAGCACTTGTTACTAGATAACCAGTTAAAGGGCTCTTCATGGAAAAAGCTAATTCTGCCCCACCCCGCCCCACCCCCAGAATTCCTTAGTCCTATAGTATTTTTGAGCTAGGAGTTGGATCATGTGAAGTTTCCTCCTTCCATGTTAGCATGTTTGTGGTGCTTTCATTGTTTGGGTTTTGTTTAGGCAACCATAGTACTAAGGGGTATAAGGAACTGCCTTTTCTAAGAGACACAGCCTCACAGCAGACTTCTGGTCCTCTGATTTCTCTTTTAAACAATATTTTCTCCTCCTCCTCAAGGTTTCTTGAACCTTGAGTTGATGATTTGTACCCATCAGCTGGGGCTGGGCAACCCACAACAAGTTCTTCTCTGCATTTTGACCAGTTACAGTTTTCTTTGATGGTCTCTGTTGCAAAGAGAAGCTTTGATGAGGAAGGGGAGCTTATACTTAGCTATATGCATAAGATAAGTGTTTGGAATGCAGTTAGGAATTATGTTGGTCTAGTAAAGTAGTAGTAGTGGGTCCTCTAAGATGCATCATCTAATTACTATACATATTTGTTTAGGTTTCCAGTAATAAGCTTAATTTTCCGATTGAGTGGGTCTTAAACCCAATTAGAGGGCTTTTGGTTTACATTTACGAGTGCCACTCTTGCACCTTTAAGATATCTTGTTATACTGGTTATTGTTGTGTTTCATAGACATCACAGCTGGGCTATTGATTGCTTCCCTCCCGTGGTAGTTCACATAGAACCTTCTAGTACTGTGAAAGCTATTCCTCAAGGAGGTTTCTAGGCAAGATCCAGATTGAATCTCCTAGGTCCTGTGTCCAAAGTACATGGTATCTTCGGCAATAATAGGGACTTACCTTCAACTTCTGGGAGTCAACCAAGAGCAACTGCAGCATTCTCTGTTGTTTTAGGAGTCTCTTGGACACCCTGACCAACAACTCAAAAGGGGGTTTCTCATGCTGGGTGGTGGGATTTTGTTAGGTGGTCCATGGTTCTGGGGTGGGGGGGACATTGCTGCTCAAGTGGCATAACTTCATTTAAAACACACACACACACACGCACACGCACACGCACACGCACACGCACACACACACTCACACTCAAATAAATATAAAATGTTTTCTTAAGGTATTTTCAAATTTGTACCCTTCCTCCCTCTCCTGTATTGTCCCCTCCCCCCTTCCCAATTAAAACCTTCCTTCTCACATCCCCCTATATCCTGTAAACACTCCCTGTTTTTCCTGTTTAGGCTCTTCTTTTCTGTCCCTATATACATTTTAGAATTGGCTTTATTACTTTAAAGGAAAAACTTTCCCCCATATTTTTAATTCATTAAAATTTTTCTCTGATAATTTCATGCATGTATATAATGTATTCTCATTGTTCTCACCTCCACATCTCCACATCCCACTTTGTCATTCTGTTTTTCTGTTTTGTTTGACCAGGGTTTAGATAAGATTGTCTCTATGGATGTGAGATTAGAACTATCCATAGAGCCTGGTGGTTCGCCAGTGGCTACACAACTGAAGACACTGACTTTCCTAGAGTCTGATCAATAGCCTACAGTTGAGCAGTAAAGGTCATAGTCCCATGATTCTAGCCTCCATTCACAACGGAGTATTGAGAAGGCTTTTCATGCAGTCCAGTGCAAGTAACTGTCTGCTATGAGTTCATGATTTTATTTGTGTCCAGAAGATGAGAAATGAATTGTTAAGAGCTAAGCCCTCCTCAGTTACTTACCCTCAGCATCTTGAGTCTCTGCATTCACTGCTAAGACATTCATTACTGGAAAGACAAGCTTCTCTCATTAGGGTTGAGAGTAGCCTTTGTCTAAGGGTATAATTCAGATATTTAAAAGGCAATTTAACATTATGTCTATTTAACTCAAATTAACACCAGTGGTAATTTCCCTCATGAGTCTTCTGTGGAGTGAGCCTCAGATCCAGTCTACCCCACATGGCAGTTGTGCTGCTGGCTCTTGCACACGTGGGCACATTTTGCTTGACAGCTTTGTGTGTAGTATATGCAGTTAACTGCTGAGTGAGATTGTTGAGAGTTTTCTTCTTTACCCAGTGCCTTATAGTGCCCTCCTGCAGTTTGAAAGCTCGAAAGCAGGGAAGGTTTTCAGCACAGCTTAATTTCTCTACATCTTGCAACCAAGATATATAATGTCTTAAACAGTAAGTCCTGCTCTGGTGGGCAACCAGTTGGAAAGAAAGGAGATTATATTGTTTGGGAGCCTCTGGGTCCTCACTGACCAACTACTCTTACGGAGATTTCCCACACTAGCACTAGGATTTTTGTTTATTATATTGCCATGCAAGGTATCCCCCTTCATTTATTTTTTAATTGGGTTAGAAGATTGTAGTTTTTATATGACCTTTTTCATACCCCTGTGTGTTTTTATTTGTTCCTGTCCCCGTTTTCTCCATCCTTTCCCTCCATCTTTAACTTTGTGTCTCAATTAATTCCCCTCTGACATTTCATTTTTACCTGTGTTTTACAGTCTTTCTCCCTAAGGTCCTTTCTGTATACCAAATCTGACCTCTTTATAGTTTCATGATAAAACCCATAAAATTGAAGCTAGGATTCCTTAGGAAAGAGAATATGTGACATCTGCCTTTCTGGGCGTGGATTACCTTACTCAGTACCCCCTGCCCCCAAATATCACTTTCACCCATATTCCTGGAAAATTCAAAATTTACTTTCATTTACAACTGAATAGAACTCACTGTGTATGGGCTACATTTTCCTATTCACTAATTGATGTGCGTTTAGGCTGACACCAGTGCCTTGCTTGACAAGAGGGTTGTAATGGATGTGTATGTACAAGTGTCTATGAAATAGGGCATAGACTTTTTTTTTTTTTTTTTGGTTATATGCTTAGGAGTGGCATAGATGAGTCATGCTAATATTATTTCTAGTTTAATGAGGACCCTCCAGGTTGTTTTTTGAAGTGGCTACACTATTTTACATTTTTACCAACAGTGTAAAGGGATGCTCCATGATGCACACACATTCGTTGCCATTGTTCTTGGTGGCTGTTCTGACTGGGGTGAAATGGAATTTTAAGGTAATTGAAATCTGCATTTCCTTCATTGCTAAGGATATTTTAAAAATTATGAAGCATTTAATAGTCACATGTATTTCTTCTCTTTATTTAGTTTCATAACCCCCCCTTTTTTTTGGTTTTTTTTTTGGGGGGGGAGCATTTGAGACAGGGTTTCTCTGTGTAGTCCCGGCTGTCCTGGAACTCACTCTGTAGACCAGGCTGGCCTCGAACTCAGAAATCCGCCTGCCTCTGCCTCCCAAGTGCTGGGATTAAAGGCATGCGCCACCACTGCCTGGCTTCATACCCCATTTTTAATCAGCTTATTTTCATAATGTTTAGTTTTTTTTAACTTCTTGTGTATTCTGTTTATTAATCCTGTGTCAGATGTGTAACTAGAAAACATTTTCTCCCATTCAGTGGTAAGCCCTACCACCATGGCCTTTGCTTTTCTGCTTCCATGGTCTCTCTTGGGGTGACTCCACTTATTGCATGTGACTTAACCTTGACTTTGATCCCACATTCTTGGCATCACTGACTTCCTAGGATCTGCATTGCTGTCATTCAGGTCCCATTGTCACAGGTGCACAAATTACAGTCTTCAGGGATCTTGACCCTTTCCCTGGCTTCCCAAGCACTCCTTTGAAATCTGGAGAGAAGCTTTCATGACCATAAAATTCTCAGACTTAGTTTCTTTGCAAAACCATCACCAAGGAATTTTGCCAGCTTGAAGAGTGATTGGATCCCCTTGGACTAAAGGCATATGTATGGTGAGGTTTCTTGGGCTGCCCTCTGTGCCTGGATGGCCGTACAACTCAGAGTCAAATGTAGGGTATGCTGTGACTCCTTCAGAGTCCTTTAAGTATTTTCCCCACTGTACTGATGTAGAGAATGTGTCCAGTTTTTCAGTAGTTTCAATCTCTTCAGTAACCATAGTTTTCTGACCTCAACTTTGCCCAGTTTCTTTCTGAGCAAACTGCAAATTTCTAGGCCTTTCTGTTGTGTTTTCTATTGTGATTCTATGTAAATTTGGCTAAAAGTGGCAGTAATCATGTTACAGCCTGAATGGTGGCCTGGCTTGAAATATCCTCAAGAAGATTAAGTACTCTACCCCTTTGAAGTTCAGCCTTCCATAAAGCCTAAGGATAAGACTAAATGAAGCAAGGTCCTTGCCGGAATGTAACACAAATGGCCTCTGACTCCATTCCCTGTGGAGTCCTTAGTTTTTGTTTGAAGCCTCAGTGAGTACAGTCTATAGTGTCTGTATTCTGTTAGCATTCTAAGCTCACATCAGAGCTCTGCTTACAGCCTTGCAGAACTCTTACATCTTGAAGCTTTTTCAAATTCTCCCACAGATTTATAATGAGTTCTAGATCATATCATGAAAACTCATAGCAACAACCCCACTTCTAATTTCATAGGTTCATAATTTCACGGGTTTCAGTCCGTCAGGGTAGGGACAGAGTGAAACAGCTCACATTGTCGCAGATTGAGAAATCTAGTTTATTTAAATTAATTCTCTAACTTTTTATAATTTGTGTGTGTTTGGTACATGTGTATTAACATGTATATGATATATATGTGTGGGTGTGCTTGTGGTGGCCAGAAGTTGGTGTCAGGTATCTTCTCTAGTCACTTTCTACCTTGTTTTTAGGACAGGTCCTCAGTGAATTCAGACTTCAGCACATTTGCTAGGCTGGCTGGGTCATTTGAGCTCAGGGCTTCATGCACATGTGACAGGTGCTCTGTGGACTAGATCATCTCTCAATTTCTGGAATTCTCTCTTGACAGTACCTTCTATTCCATCCTGTGATTTCTAGATTTCATAGGCTTCTTGATTTTTAGTATGTTCCTGCTTGATTCAGACTCCCTCTATTTTCAGAATTACCTTCCTTGTTCTGTGATCTAGATACTGTGTTTAAGTTAAAGTATGTGCTGAAGAATGGAGAGCATCTGGAGGCAGAAAGTGAAACAGGCTTGGGGCTTGTCTGACTTGTTTCCTTTTTGTGAATTATTATTCATTCCTGCCTGTCCTCATGTCCCCAAACACCTCAATGTATAGTAACTAATTAGTTTGGGGGGGTCCCTCAGACCATGCTAGGCACTCTGTTGCTGACCTCCCTGCACATCTGCTTGGGTTTCATTTATAGTAGTTTTAAAATAATGGATTGAGAGAGAAAATGTAGCAGAGAAATATAGACTAGAAAGTAAATACAAATGTAGATTGGGGCGTATCTCAGTTATAGAGTGCTTCTCTCTATCATAAAAGTACTATGATAAGTCCCTAGCACCTCAGAAACAGAACACAAAGGCCAACTGTTTCCTTCATTGCTTTACATAACCAGAACTGCTGCCCATAATAAAAATTTCAAGAATTAAATGTTGGTCTGGATGCCTAATGGTTTCTGTCTCTGTTATCTATCTGGTAGTTAGCCAAAAAAAAATTTAGGTAGGTCACTGAGTTTGTGACACAGTCATTTTCAGCAGCTTTGAGCAGAAAATTGGCCATTTAGCCCTGGTACAAAGAGATGTAGAATGTGTTTCTTACGTCACAGCTCCTGAGCTTCTTCCCGTAACACAGGCTTCTTTCCCGTGGGTGGGTTACACCTCTGATCCCTCTCTGCACTTGTTCCTCATGAGGAGCCATGGCCACTCCTGCACTACTGTTAAATAAGACTTAGGCTGTAGCGACCTTGTCTACGCCATGATTATTGTCCTTGCCTTATTGTATTACTTCCTCAGTTCCTGTTGCATCTCCTTGGACCTGTCTGCTTTCAATCATCACCTTTCCCTTGCTCACAGCCGTGCACAGCAAGCCAAACTGTCTTTGCTCGGGCTGGGACTGGAGGGAGCTCCGTCACTACCAACACTCCAGGGCAGCATTTCTCAGTACATACTTCATACGTATTTTCCAATTTTATAATTGTTTATAGTAGGAATATAAATCTTGTTGCATTTATTCTGTCAGACGTAAACTTCCATTTTATCCACAGTTCTTAATGCAGAATTAGCTTGAAATGCCTCATCTATTCCTACTAAGCAAGAAAATGCGTTAACCTTTGGAAAGCTTAAAGGAGCTAGCATATTGTTTGCAGATGTCGTTAATAATCAAACCCTTGTATAATATCCTCCCTTTTATACACCAATTAAAGGGAGCTAGATGTATTATTAATTGTTAAACTTCTAATTTTTTAGACCTAAAGATTGTCTTCGTTCTATTATGAGAAGAGTGAACCATAAAGACCCCCATGTTGCTATGCAAGCTTTAACTGTAAGTAGCTTCCTTTTAAGTACGCAGCACTACTTATCTTTCAGCACTGAACCCTTTTAATTCCTCACTTTGTCCTTACAGCTTCTAGGAGCATGTGTATCAAACTGTGGCAAAATTTTTCACTTAGAAGTATGTTCAAGAGACTTTGCTAGTGAAGTAAGCAACGTATTAAATAAGGTAAGGAGAAATATGTCCAGAAATCAGGAAGTCTGCTGAAGTTGTTTTTTATTGTTAAGTTCTTCCCATTTTAAATTCCAGAGAGAGAGAGAGAGAGAGAGAGAGAGAGAGAGAGAGAGAGAGAGATGAATTTTTATATTGATTCTTCTTCTGCAAGCCACATTGTAGTAGGTTTAGGATTTTTCTATATTTTCATTTGATAAGAAAAGATACATTTCTGACTAGAGTGACCCAAGATATTATATAGTATTTGTGACTATTGTGAAGGGAGTTGTTTCCCTATTTTCTTTCTCAGCCTGTTTATCATTTGTATAAAGGAAGGCTACTGATTTGTTTGAGTTAATTTTATATCCAACCACTTTGCTGAAGTTGTTTATCAGCTGGAGAAGTTCTCTGGTAGAATTTTTGGGGTCTTTTATGTACACTGTCATATCATTTGTAAATAGTGCTACATTGACTTCTTTGCCAATTTGTATCCCCTTGATCTCCTTTTGTTGTCTTAATTGCTCTAGGTAGAATAGATACAGGAAAACTGGGCAGCCTTGTCTTGTCCCTGATATTAGTGGGATTGCTTCAAGTAGCTCTCCATTATTTAATGAAATACCTGTGTACTTCAAGGTCTTTTTTTTTTTTTTTTTCCTTTTTGGTACCATTTTTGTATCCACCATGGCATTTCCCTAATATAGAATTTATCAAAGGAAACTGCTAGAATTTAAGGCCCTATTAAATCTTCATCTTATGTGATCAGGGATACTGCATGACTGGCTATCTTACTGTATTACTATTACGTTGGGCCAGACCTTTAGATGGAGTTGCCCCTAATATTGTGGTAGAGAAGTTCATACTGGGAACTGCCCCCAAGCCAAGACTGGGCTAGTTGTGATTCTAAACTAAGAAACACTCAGTTTCAGGGCTATCAGCTCATGTTAATACTTGTTAGTGGTTTATACTTGCCTTGCAGTTTTTTAAAAATATATAGCAATGGAAGTACATAATTTTTCTTCATTATGCTGATGCATAAAATTACACTGAAAAATCCTGTTGTTCTGATCTTCAAAATAAGTTGTCACACATTTACTGTACCAGTTAAGTGAGATATAGGCAATTATATTTTTCTCATTTTTTATGGTAAGAAAGTTAATTTACAAATGTTGTTTTATTTTCACATGTATAGTCTATTGTAATAGAAAATTAACTGTACCAGAAAACTGGTGCTTTATCATTATTTTTTCTTTCTTGTTCTTTAGGGTCACCCTAAAGTATGTGAAAAATTGAAGGCTCTTATGGTTGAATGGACAGATGAATTTAAGAATGATCCACAGCTTAGTCTTATATCTGCAATGATCAAGAACCTTAAGGAACAAGGTGTAACATTCCCAGCTATTGGCTCTCAGGTATCATGAAGTTATATATATTACAGTTTAATTTTTCTTCTAAAGTAGCTATGTCTGTTTAGATTTCCTCTCCTTTCTTTTAGATTTATAGTTAGCTTTTAGTGCTATAGCATGGTTTGCTGATAACATTTTATTTAGAGGACCCCCCCCCACACACACACACAAAACAAGCTGTAATAGAATACTAGTGTGCTTTTCCTACCCCTTCCCCTTCAGAAAGCAGTTGCTTTAATGTTTTATAGTTCAAATTCTTTATTCAGTTTGACTGTAACAAAATTGCATTGGCTCAGGTAGCAATGGACATTCTTGTTAAATGCTTTTAATGCTATTTATCTACAAAGGATTAGCTAGTTAAAGGATAGCTTTAAATTAGTGTGTCTTTTTATTGAGAAATTTATGAATGCCTTTATTTAAAATGAGGAACTATGAGTGGCCAGTGGAAAAAGAAGCAAATGAGATGACCTGTTCTTTAAGTAGAGCCCAAGCCTTCTGCTTTCCCTGTAAAAGACTGACTGCGCAGGGCTAGCTTTCCTCTTGCACACACCACCGTGTCTGTCTTGCGGTGGATTTCTGATTTGTGTCACATAGGATAAAAATCAACGGGCATCTTTTACAGTCTTTTCTGGGTAACCATCCTTAGGGGTATTTAACCAATGTGGGCTGGCTAAAGGGCATAGTACTTTAGTATGTTCTCATTTCCTGCTGAGTGGATTGCGCAAGTTCTAGCAAGTTAGGTGAGACTATGAACGGACTGCCCTTCTGCGAAGAGCATACCTTTTGACTGTTGACCACTTTAGGTATATTAAATTGTAAACATTTGTCTAGATTTTCTTCCCAGGCCAGTCTGAGTATCCTTTAGATGTAAAGACCTAAAAAGATATCTAAGAGAGAAGGAAGTGATTGGATTATTAGCTCTTTGCTTTAAAAAAAAAAAAAAATGGTTTTTAAACTAAGTCTATGGTGATACATCTTTACTCATTCATAATTAATATCTAGATTTTATTAGTAATTTTGAAAATTTAAAAGTAATGATTGATTTTATGCAGAACAATCTAAGGTAGTATAAATTGATAACAGAAACAGTGTCTATCAAATAGTAGACGCACTGGAGGGAATGCATAGCAGACTTAGGATGACATCTTCTGTACCTGTTTAGAACTTTTTACTCAGCATGAGATTTGTTGACCATTATCATCAGGATGACTGGAAGGATCATCAGGACTGTAGCCTCTAAGGTGCCACTCCACTCCACTTCTGTGGACTCACTGTCTCCATTACCCAGATGCCCAGATGCTTTCCATTGTGCACAGAAGTTGAGAAGCACTGCTCACAGCCTAGTGCAAGTGTAAACCGTTCTCCACCACACATGGAATTGCCCTGGAAGAGAAGGAAACACTAGTGCCGTGTTGACATGCGCCTTTGTCGTTAGTCTAGAATCTACATTATTCTCTTGCTCAAGTTATTTCAAATATAGAAAACCTAGACTGAAGGTTTTCCTATAGATACATGCGAGAAGCATTCTTATTTTAATTATTCTTTTAGCTAATTGTATAGAAAGTAGAATATGAAAGGCTAGTGACTATGTTTTATTATTTCTGAGAAGCTTATCATTAGAACCTGTAAAGATGTGTTTCATGAAAAGCAGATAGTGTAGGTCCAGCTACAGAGTCTCCTTAGTTTAGCTGCTGAGGTCCTTGGATAGTGTCATCAGACTAGGTTTTTATTAGAGCACACTTAACAACAGCTTCTGGAGAGAAAGATTTTCCTAAATACATATTTTTATTCAAAGACAGAAGAAGATTACGTAAACGTGTTGTGGAATCGTACTTCTCGCTGACTCACGCTGCAGTTCTGTTAGCACGCGATGCCGTTTGTGGTGGAGGACTAGCATGGCCGACCTAGTTAGTGATAGGTATCTTGGTTAGCCAATGGCTCTCCTGATAGGAACTGAATTGCACAGAGCTCAGGAACACTGGGCTTATGTGACTTCTTTCTGAGCTTGCCTCTCAGCTGGTAGAGAGTTTCTTCAAAGAATGTAAAGTATCAACTTACCTGTGTGTTATGTTCAACAAGTAATGAAAAAAAAATCATATAAATAGTAAAGGCTGTCTCTGACCAAGTTTCTTATAACTTGAAAGACATGTATAGTAGACATCTAAGATCTAACCAGGAATGGGTCAGAATTAAAAGATTTTAAACTTATGTTTAAATGAACATATGGAACTAAAGAAAAATTTCCTGGGCATCTGATACTGGATAATACAGTAACAAGTCACAGTTATATTTTGTTGACAGTTGACTGTTTGCCATGCAGTACACTCAACACACATTTCATTCATTGCTCATAATAGACACATTCCCTTAAGGAACATATAGTCTGATGGGAAAGACAGAAACTCAGTTACAATAGCAGCTGAAATTTATGGCCTTTGTCAGCCGTCGTCAGCCGTCGTCGTGAGTAGTGTACACGATACATGAGTACATGTGTACATGAGTAGTGTACATGTGATTCTTAGAATTTCACGTTTCTTTTCTTTTGTTTTTTGTTTTCTTTTGTTTTTCTTTTCTTTTGTGTAGCCCCGGTGCTTACTCTGATAGTTTCACTTTTTTAATTGATTGGAATTTTTTTAATTGATTTGAAATCAAATCTGTGTTATATCATTTGTTATTTCATTTACTCTGCCCCTCAACATGCCTTGTATTGTAGTTGTCATGAATTGCCTCTATATACATTATTGATATAAATGTTATACTTGTGCTTTGAACCAAGAATGATCCTCCTCATTTGGTTTGAGAAGCTGCACATGTTAACCCAGGCCCTTAGCTAACATAGCTAAGATATGAAAAGCAGGTGCTCTTAGTATCCTGCCTTTATTGGGAGGTTGAGGCAGGAAGAGTGTCACACAGCTAGGGACACCTGATGGCCTATGGAGAGTATGTGTGATGTGGAATTTGAAGTCATGTTTTCCTGATCCTTCCTTAACTTGTAAGTTTAGTTACCCATCTACTACCTTGTTCCAAATCCTTCTTTAAGTACCAGAGGTTAACAGGTGCTGAACTAAAGGCATAGGAGTGTTTCTTGGAGAGAGTGCTTTGTCAGCTACTGACTGACTGGCTGTTTGACTCAGCAGGGAACAACCACAGAGTGACAAGCAGAATGAACCAAGGGGAGCACGGTAACTAGAGCACACGTGGGCCGCAGGAATACTAGTTGTAGTGTGTAGTCTGCTCAACAACCACCGTCAGCTTCTGGGCTGGACGCTGAGAAGGAGATTGGCAAAATAGTCTGCATTCTGATCTGCATTGACAGTATCAAATTCTGAGAGGCCATGAAGGCCATGAGCTTTAGAAGCTTCTAATTCCAGGCATGGGAATAAGCCCACACTTTTATCTGTACATTGTTTACAATATAATTAACGGTAAGCGTTAACACACTGCCAAAGGTGCTTGTATTTTAGTTTACAAATGTAGTTTTAATACTATATTGTTATTTATAAATATTAGCACATATATATTACTTTCTGCCTTTTGATCTGAAACAGTAAAATGCAACTATTAAATTTGTACTAAAGATTCTCTGATTTTTCTCTCACAACTCCTTTTTTGGTTCTGGAATTTTTCTTTTTTTTTTATTGAAAAGGAAAGTAAAAACACTTTATAATAAAATTAAAGATTTACATGGAAAATATTTCAGATAAACACGTTAAAATTGACAATTTTCATGGAAAATTAAGGAGTAAAGTGTAAGATATGTAAAACAATGCTAAATTAATTGAAATATGGGATAGAATCATTTTATGATAGAATTGAAGATTTACATGGAAAATATTTCTGGTAAAATTGTAGAAAAATATAGAAAAACATGTTAGAATTGAAGATTATCATGGAAATTTTTATATAAATATAATGATGGTAGGCATAAAAGTATTCCTAAGTTGACTGAAAGTGGAATTATAAACAATTTCTGATAAACTTGAAGATTTACATGGAAAATATGTCTGATAAAATTGAAGAAATATATAGAAAAGCATGTTAAAATAAAAGATTTTCATGGAAATTAGATAAAATGATAGACTAAAGATAATTCTAAGTTGATTGAAGGTGGAATTATAAACATTTTCAGATAATATTGAAGATTTACATGAAAAATATTTCTGGTAAAATTCAAGAAATATATAGACAAACACGTTAAAATTGACTATTTCATTGAAATTTTTACGTATAAAATGGTAGATATAAAAACTCTAATTGAAGGTGGAATTAGAAACATTTCAGATGAAATCAAAGATTTACATTGAAAACATTTCTGATAAAATAGAGGAAATATATAGAAAGACATATTAAAATTGAAGATTATCATAAAAAATAATGCAGATAAAATGGTAGACAAAAAACATTACTAAATTATTTAAAGGGGAATTACAAACATTTTCTGATAAAATTGAAGATTTACATGAGAAATATATTGTTAGTCTATGACTTTTTATTGGGGAGTTAAGTCTATTGTTATTAAGAGATATTAAGGAATAGTGATTGTTGCTTCCTGTTATTTTTGATGTTATTTTTATGTTTGTGTGGGTAGCTTCTTTTGGGTTTGTTGGAAGAAGATTACTTTCTTGCTTTTTCTAGGGTGCAGTTTCCCTCCTTGTGTTGGCATTTTCCATCTATTATCCTTTGTAGGGCTGGATTTGTGGACAGATATTGTGTAAATTTGGTTTTATCATGGAATATCTTGGTTTCTCCATTGATGATGATTGAGAGTTTTGCTGGGTATAGTAGCCTGGGCTGGCATTTGACTTCTCTTAGGGTCTATATGAGGTCTTCCCAGGATCTTCTAGCTTTCATCATCTCTGGTGATAAGTCCAGTGTGACCCTGATAGGTCTGCCCTTATAAGTCACCTGCCCTTTTCCCCTTACTGCTTTTAATATTCTTTCTTTGTTTAGTAAATTTGGTGTTTTGAGTATCATGTGCCAGGAGGAGTTTCTGTTCTGGTCCAGTCTGTTTAGAGTTCTGAAGGCTTCTTGTATGTTCATGGGCATCTCTTTTTCTAGGTTAGGGAAGTTTTCTTCTATAATTTTGTTGAAGATATTCATTGGCCCTTTAAATTGGAAATCTTTGCTCTCGTCTATACCTATAATCCTTGGGTTTGGTGTTCTCATTGTGTCCTGGATTTCCTGGATGTTTTGGGTTACCAGATTTATGCATTTTGCTTTTACTTTGACTGTTGAGTCAATGTTTTCTATGGTATCTTCAGCACCTGAGGTTCTTTCTTCTATCTCTTGTATTCTGTTGTTGATGCTTGCATCTATGACCCCTGAATTCCTTCCAAGGTTTTCTATCTCCAGAGATACCTCACTTTGTGATTTCTTTATTGTTTCTATTTCCACTTTTAGATCCTTGATGGTTTTGTTCAGTTCCTTCACTTGATTGTGCTTTCCTGTAATTCTTTAAGAGATTTTTGTGTTTCTTCTTTAAGGGCTTCTGCCTGTTGACTCATGATTTCCTGGAATTTTTGTAAAATTATAAAATACTATTTTTGTTTTTTTTCTGTCTTGCATGTTGTTTTAGTTTATTGTGTTATTTTAATCTGGAGAGGTGCAGGTGGTCTATCCTGTCCAGTGACTTTTTACTTTTCGTTCCTGATGTTTCTTCTTTTTTCAAGTGGACAGCCTTCCAGATTGGGCATCTTTTCTTCTTGAGAAATCTGTAGCAGTGGAATGCGAGATTTTAGGTTAGATATACACATAATACATTTGAGAATGACCCTCACACCCTTCTCTGTGTGTGTTAGGCTGCAGAGCAAGCTAAAGCAAGCCCAGCTCTGGTTGCCAAGGACCCTGGTACTGTGGCTACCAAAAAAGAAGAAGAAGATTTAGCGAAAGGTGAGTTTGTGAATCCTGGAAGGAGAGGGAAGAAGACGGGTTTCTGACTGAATAATATTTCTCAGCTATTTACAGATAAAGGAAGACAGGTCTCTGACTGAATAATATTTCTCAGCTATTTCAGATAAAGCAGAGCTTTAATTTTTAAATGGAATCTTTCTATTATCTATGAATAACTTTAATTGTACCTTTTCAATAAAATGCCATACATTTTAAAAAGTTCTTTTTATTTTTTCAGTAATGAGTGTCTATAACTGCTAATGGTTTGTTATTGTATGAGAGTATGTATGCCCTTGTCTCTTGTTACACTACTGGAAAATAATACTTTCAGTGTATTGTTGGCCGTATTAACATTCGAGGTCTTTAAAATCTCACTGTTTGCAGCTATCGAGTTGTCCCTTAAGGAGCAGAGGCAGCAGTCAGCCCCCCTCTCCACGTTGTATCCCAGCACCTCTACTCTCCTCACTAACCACCAACACGAAGGCAGAAAGGTTCGTGCCGTGTATGATTTTGAAGCTGCTGAGGATAATGAGCTTACTTTTAAAGCTGGAGAAATTATTACAGTCCTTGATGACAGGTAATACTGGTTAATTACACATTTAGCACTCTTGTAAAAATATATTTCCTAATACCACTGCTTTATTATTTTACTGAATGTAATTACCAAACATAATCAAAATATTGACTAGATCTTTTAGGTGACATTAACTTGCTGCCTCATACTATACAGACTCATTTTTTTTTTTAATAATTTTTTTTAAGGTGGCAGGCTGGGGAAATGGATCAGTAAGTGAGTAAAGTCCTTGTCCCACCAGTTTGAAGGCCTGAGTTTGTATACTTAGAAGCAGTGCCGCCCCCCACACCCCAACTCATGTATTTGAAAACTTGATCCCTAGTGGGTGGATGGTTGTGGGAAGGACTGGGAGATGAGCTGCCGTGTGGGCCCTGGAACTGAGCCTGGGGCCTCTGGGAGAGTGACGGGCACTCAGCCACAGAGCCGTCTCACCAGCCCTTTTCTCTATTGTCTTCTAAAGAGTTATTTTATTTATTTATTTTATGTGAGTAAGTACACTGTCGCTGTCTTGTGACACACCATTAGAGGGCATCAGATCCCATTACAAGTGGTTGTGAGCCGCCATGTGGGTGCTGGGAATTGAACTCAGGACCTCTGGAAAAGCAGTCAGTGCTCTTAGCCACTGAGCCATCTCTCCAGCCCTACAGACATCTTTTGTAGTATAATTTCCCCCTAATTTATGTTACTTAAATAATTTTTGTTTTAGAAACCTGTTTTGTTTTGCTACATTCAATAATTTAAATTGTTAATTTTTTTAAAAGGTTAAAGTTTTAAAGATATGGTGGATTTATTTGAAGAAGTTTATGATCTGTTGATAATATCCATACAGAACCATATATCCATATAAAACTTAATAATTTTATGCTTATGGTATCATGGGAGAAATATACAATATCAGTTTCTTAGAGTTTACCCATATGATTTTTTTATGTGCAGTGAATCATAAAGTATTAGAATTTGTAACTGCTTTTTAAAAATGAATTTGGATTGATAAAGTTTATTTTTAAAGGCTTTTTTATTTTTTTAATTTTATTGCTGTAGTCTTTGTAAACAAAAGAAATTTACTTCTCCAAGTTCTGAGATTGAAAAGTCCATGCTCTGGCCTATTTGTCCCGTGGTGAGGCCCCTTCTGGTTCAGACGGAGCTGTGTGCTCACCGAGCTGTTACATGTAGCAAGCAGAGCTAAGGAGAGACCAGGGATCTCTCTTATAAGGTCATCAATCCATTCTGAAATTTCTGCCTTCATGGCTTAATCACCTTCCAAACGCCCCGCTTCTGACACTGCAAGATTTCAGCACGTGGATTTTAGGAAGGTAGACATTCAGACCATTAATATTATCACCCAGTTATGAAGCCAAACCAATGTAAAACTTAAGCTGATTAGCTAGCACTGCATCTTGGTCAGTCCTTCTTTGGAAAAGTGTTTATTAAACAGCTGCTGGCTTTTTCTACAGTAGGCACTGGGGACAGTTTTGTTATCCATTTTGTACTACAGGTAGCATCAAAGATCTCTTACATAGATACCCAAATGACTCCCTGACACTCGTGGCTTCAAGCCCAAGGGCCTCTTTTGGGGGGAAAGAGTTCATAGTTTTGTTTTTGGTTTGTTTGTTCTGTTTTTAGTGGTTTTGAAGTTGAGAATAATGCAGGCTTCGTTTACTTTTGAAAGATAAATGCATCTGATCCACACTACTTAAAACATTCTGAAGGAAATAAACAGTATTAAACATTTCTCATTTAAAATAAATAATACCCAGATTGACTTACTCTGTTAACCAGCGTCAAAGCTGGAAATGAGAAAAGTGTATAATGCCCGTGGCATTACAGGCTAAAATAGGGTATTTGAGTCTAAGAAGATGAAATCCCATAGGAGGGAAACTGCCTATAGGCAGGAGCTCAGTAGCGACTGACATGTGAAGGTTACATATAAGCATCACATGTGAGAGTTGACAAACTGAAGCATTTTTCAGGTCCTTACTTATGAGGAGAACAGCAACAAAATGTAAGACAATTAAAATCCAGCCTTCAAGACGCTGCTATATTGTTAGGAATCTATGCAAGACCATAATAGTACCAGGAAAGCGTGGCAGATTCTAGTCACTACACTGTTTATAGCTTTTTATTGGCCTCTCAGGATTTACTGACCTTCTGAGGGAAAGAACTGTGGCTTTAAAAGCTTCTGTTTGTGGGGCTCATTTCCTGTTTGTGTTCGAACCTCACACTAACTGATGGTGGTGCCGCTGGAGCTCCTCACTTCCTGTTTGTGAGGATAGACTGCTCTCTCTATTGGACTGTGGTGAAAATGCAGGATAAATACTAGGAATACAGGATTAAGTCCTTCTTAATGATGAAACACTCTTTTTCTGTTTGTCACAGTGATCCCAACTGGTGGAAAGGTGAAACCCATCAAGGCATGGGGCTTTTTCCTTCTAATTTTGTAACTGCAGATCTTACTGCTGAACCAGAAATGAGTGAGTACTTTTCAGTCTGTTGGTGGATGGTAGATAACCCATAATCTTGATGAAAGTTGAGTAAGCTCAGCTTTATAGGCAAATGACTAGGTATTTTAACAATGGAATTCCAAGGTGCACATTAGGTGCATTGCTTGTAATCCCAGCACTCCTGCAGTTCCAGATGTCAAGGAGTGCTGCCACACAGCCAAGTGAGGGCCACTCAGAGCTACTTCATCACACCTTGTTTCTAAGAGTCAAATAAATCAAATAAAGATTCTTACTAGAAATAATCTAAGAATTAATATCCTATGTCTGCCAGAGTTATCAATCCTTCTGAACAGGTGCCATAAAAGGCACAAATACATGAAGAAGTATTGTGAGGTTCATGCATAATGTGAATTCTTTTCTTGTTATCCGATAAGGTGTGGCAAATGCAGTGCAACTTGATAGATTGTTTTCCAAATGTGAGGCCATTTCCTGGTGTCTAGTCTTAGATTTTTTTTTTTTTTTTTTTTTGGTTTTTCAAGACAGGGTTTCTCTGTGTAGCCCTGGCTGTCCTGGAACTCACTGTAGACCAGGCTGGCCTCGAACTCAGAAATCCGCCTGCCTCTGCCTCCCAAGTGCTGGGATTGAAGGTGTGCGCCACCACGCCCGGCTTTAGTCTTAGATTTTTACAGTTTGTGAGGCACGTAATGGCCACACTCTGTCATTATTCGCAGAAACTAGGTAAAATCTTATTTAGTCAATCACATATAAAGACTTTTGTGTTTGATTTCAAATCCTTGCTAAACTGAAAACAAAACAAGTGTGATTGTAGAGAAGAACAATAGTACTGGCAGCTGTAATCTAAGTAGGAGAAAGCATTGCCAGGGCCCTTTAACAATGCTGTATCCTGTCTATAGAGTCTGGAGACAACTATGCTGTGATAAATCTTAATGTTAAGCATCACCAGAGAAACGGGAAAGTCAAAATACTCTTTTTCTTAAGAGAGCAGAAAAATATGTTAAGTATGGAAAGACTTACTAATGGAAGTCTTTAACTTAATAGAACTTAAAGCTTCGGGATCTTAAAAGATCTTTTATATATAAATTGCTAAACTATACTTACCTGCCAGGATATCTCACTTTTTCTTTCTGTAATCATAGAAGGATTCAAAATTAGTTAAATGCCACAGGTCTGTCCTTCCTCTTTAGTTGACAAAAAATTTAAGGAAGGATCTTTGTCTTAGCTTTTTTGCACCTGGTACTGAATCTTAACCACAATATATACTATATGCATATTCCTAGAATATATGGCATGCACATGCATGTTAACAGTAAAGAAAACCCTTTACTAGCAAGTCTGAAATTACAGACCCTTAAAATGGTTCTCTCTCATAGCTACTGAGTTGTTTTACATCAGTTTTATAGAGGTAGATCTTGATACCCATCTTTTTAATTCAGTTCTCCATTGGTAGAACTAAAAAGTCAATGAAACTAAAAATTGCATAAACTTAGGGACTGGAGAGATGCATCAGTAGTTAAAACATGTTGTTCCAGAGAACCCATGTTTGTTTCCCAGTGCCCACATTGAATGGTTTACTACCTGTAACTCCAGGAGATCTAATGCCTCTGCCCTTCTAGGGTGCCACCCTTACATGCACACACACTGACACACAGACGGGCATATATGCATAGTATTTAAAAACCTATATAACCATATTTGAATGGCCTTGCAAAATGTCTCATCTGGTCTGCTGGAGGGTTTTTTTTGTTTTGTTTTGTTTTGTTTTGTTTTTTATATTTTGGGCTCTTTTCAGTGTCAGCTGTTAGCAAGTTTAGAACTTCTTTGGACTTCTTTTCAATATAGAGCCAAGATCATATGTCAGATATGTGGCCATTTAGTCTTTGTCTTTCATCCGACAATGCTGCTTTACTATGATCCTTCTGTACAGTGTAAAAGAAATAGGAAAATCAGAACTTACGTAATTCAGTCATCATCCTCAGCTTTGGAAAATGTGCTAGCAGAATGTGTAGCATCGTTCTTTTACAGGGAACAGAAGCCAGTCTCACTCGACTGTCACATGCACACATGCCTCACTTATGGGATTTTAGAGACAGATATAGAGAAAATATGTCACTATATGTGTGTGAGTAGCATACCATAAACATTTAGTATCAGCTCCTGAGAGTAAGGGGGCTGCACTCACGGCTTACTCGTTCTGTGAAGTCAGTCTGCCATGTGCTTTCTTTTGGGGTAACAGCAATGAGTGCAGAGCTGTCCCAGGTTTCTACTTGTTAATAGTGCAGGATGGCAAGCAGAATGTCTGTTGCAGATGTCTGCTTTTCCCCGTGGGAATGGAATCAACCAAGCCTTCTTTTTTTTTTCTTTTAATTTTATAGGGCTGGAGAGATGGCTCCGTGGTTAAGAGCACTGACTGCTCTTCTGGAGCTCCTGAGTTCAAATTCCAGCAACCACATGGTGGTTCACAACCATCTGTAATAAGATCTGATGCTTGCTTCTGGTGTCTGAAGACAGCTACTTATAATAAACAAACAAACAAACAAATAAGTAAATCTTTTAAAAAAAGAATTTTACTTTATAGTGACTTGAATGTCATGAATGTGTTCCTTACCTTTGCAATTAAAGAAACAATACCAAAGCCCATAGCATACAACTTCTTTTCAAAGCCACAAGCCAGATTCCAGTAGTAGGGCTAAAAGACAAGAGCAGCTGACCTTCAGATCCAGCATTCCAGCTGCTAGCTTTCTTTTGTACAATAGATTTTAATCTTCCTAAACTACTTCCTTAAAATAGGTTTACTTTTTAAAATTGTTTGGGAAATTCATCAGAGCAGATTTACTATTTCATCTAGCACATTGAGGTGTATAATGACTATTATTTCTGTCCATAGTTCCTCCTACTGTCACATCTTCATTTTCATCTTTATTCCTAATATTTTTATGTATAATTGACCCCATTGATACAAGGACCAAAAATCCAAAACAGATGATCCTTCTCGAGAACTTGTCTGTTTTGTGTTACTTGGAGGTTGCTGTTTGAACCTTAGTCTTACATTTTTAGTTACATTAAGTGGCTTTCAAAGATTGCTTTGGTGAGCAAGAGAAATGTGTGCATATGGCCAGTTCGCTGAATCTTACTTACTGTCACGTATCACTAGTAAGTACAATGAACCAGAAAGTCAGGCTCAGGTGCTGGCCAGTGCAGATCTCTCCTGAGGTCACGTACATGGTTTTTCCATGAGCCTTGATGCTACTCTCTGGGTAGAAAGCACAGTGCCTTGCCAGGGGACATGATGATTTTCTAGTTCATTATATTGCAGTGACATGGTATTTCTTCTTTTGAATTGTCTGGTCATTTAGCAACAGTTGCTTTAAGTTATAGAACTTACTTATATATGCCAGTATTAAACTTCTAATTCTGAAGTAGGTAATTTTTAATTTAAGAAACATAACTTAGTTTTAGTAATATTTCTTATAGAAAACAGAGTTTTGCAAGAGAAAATTAGAAAATATAAACAGCTTTATCAAGTAATGTTCTCTGTTGTCTAAGCTGTCTGCTGCTCAGTTATTCCTTATATAGAGTCTCTAAATGCCATATTCTCTATTAAGGACATAAGCTTTTAGATCTGTTTTGAGGAAAATATAATTTTTATATATATTTTCAGTTAAAACAGAGAAGAAGACGGTACAATTCAGTGATGATGTTCAGATAGAGACAATAGAACCAGAACCAGAACCAGCCTTTATTGATGAGGTGAGTGATTTCCTTGTTAATAGTAATGGGCACTGTGTATGGAAGCCAGATTACTTGTTTTCTTGTTCTGAGAATGTTAGCAATCTAGACAAAGCAGATATCTTTATGACAGCTCCTTTGGCTTCATTTCTGCCTTACTAAAAATCTTAATTTTGATTCTGCTGAGGGTTGAGAACATAGCTCAGTAGTTGGCCATTTGTACAGCACGTGTGAGATTTGCAGCGATCTCCAGAGCTAGAGAGAGGAAGAAGGGATACTAGATAAGAATGAACTTGGATTCCTGCCTAGTGTTCTATAGATTGAATTTATATTGCTGCATTTAATTATTAGGCACCTAGGCAATTTCTAATTTTAATTGCTATCACAAAGAGTATTACAGTGAGGGTTTTTTGTTTGTTTTCTTTTTAACATTTAGTTTAATTTTCTTAGCTTAGATATTCAGGAATTGAACTTCCAAACTGATGGATCTGTATATTTTTCATGTTAATAACTACTATGAAATTTTTGAACAGATGGGAGATTTTATAAATTTGTTGGTGCTCTGTGAAAATATCTATTTTTCCATGTACTCAACCGCTATTAAATTATAGTCACACCTATTAATAGTGTTGTTGTGATAAGCAGAATCAATATTGTATTGAATTGATAAAACTAAATCCACTAAAATTTACTTTATAGTAAAGTGTTGAATGATGGAATTAGCAAGTCATACAGGATGCTGTCCCCAGCAAGCCAAACTTGAAGTACTACTACATCTGGTTATCTATTTTCTAGCTGCCTTTGTGCTTAAGTTAACAAAGAGATTGTGTAGTCCGATGCTTAATTTCTGGCTCCTGGTATAGACCAGTGTACAACACTCTTTTTAGGACTTCATTTCTTGTAATAATTCCTGAAGCTGGTATATGTGAGAACACTTCCTGCCATTTTAAAATACAGAATTAATTTGCTTTGACAGGAACTTTCCTCTTCTTCAATCTAACAATTAATTCATCTCTTAAACAGTCTTTGTTTGCCATAACAATTTGACCTTGAATTTGTAATTTTTAATGTACCTATGTATAGTAACATTACTGCATAGAAAATATGTATGAAAAGTTTGTAATATTTTTTATAGAATTTGGTAAACGAAAAACTCCATCTTTTTTTTTTATATGCAATTGCCTTTTTTAGTTCCTTCCATTCTAAGTATTAAAGGATTTTGAAATAGACCCAAATAAGTGGATATGACGTATCATTTCCCACAAAAAGGAATAAAGTACAAGATTCTTCTTTTATGACAAACTGAAATGCTGATGGAAAGAGAACAGAGTTAATCCTTCAAGCCACACTTAGAAGAGCAGCTGTGGAAGGCCTGGGCTCTGTGTGTGGAACAGCTGTCATAATCTCTGCCAGAGAGAAGTCATGGCTGAGCTGTTAGTGAAAGCAGGCTGTCTCGAGAGGGGTGTTCCAGCTGTTGTGTGGCTAAGCTACAGCTGCTCTAAAACCAAGGGAAATTCTCCAACATGATGTGAGAGATCGTGGAGATTATGCCCTGTGAGTTTAGATGGGTGGTCCTGTTGTGATTTGAACATTTTGAGAAATACCTAAGGATAGCATGCAAGGATCAGATTTCTTATGGTGCTAAAAGGAATGCATAAGATGCTAAAACATAAATGGAAAATTAACCTTCCTAACTATGAATTATAAGAATCTTCTATCCATGATTGAGTTATCAAAGTGAGAACATAATGTTTCATAGAGATTGGTTGCTTTTGATATTAACTATTCAATTTCTGTAGGATAAAATGGACCAGTTGTTACAGATGTTGCAAAGTACAGATCCCAGTGATAATCAGCCGGACTTACCAGAGCTACTTCATCTCGAAGGTAACCTCATTTTCTGTTTACCTTATAAGCAACGGATCAACTGAGATCTTTCATAATCTACTGTCCAGGTTGGCTTTGGAGAGTAATCTTAGAAAGGAAACGGTACACATTCTTCCTGTGCCTTTCTCACCTTTGATGCGCTGTTTGAATCTTGAGTAGAAGTTGAAATCACAAACCTTACTATACAAGTTATTTTATTCAACATCTTAATCTTGTATAATGGGAAAAATATTTTGAAGTCAGTATTTGTCACTATTATATTTTAAGAAAATCTATTTTAGGTTCTATTGATGAAGGATAGTAATTTTATTATTTCACATTAAACTTTTCATTTCTCTAACTATATGAATATTTTCAAAAGTTTACTTTCTTGTCATCGTAGCAATGTGTCACCAGATGGGACCTCTCATTGATGAAAAGCTGGAAGATATTGATAGGTAAAGAACTTGAACTATTATTTAAATTGTGTATTTTTCTCTCTGAAACCATTTCAGTAAACCGCCTTTTAAAAAGGTGCTGCAGACTGCAGAGATGGCTCAGATGGCAAAGAGCTTAACACACAACTGCAAGGGCCTGAGTTTGGATCCTTAAAGCCCATATAAAAAGCAGGGTGTGGTGCTGCGTGCCTGTAAACCCAGCAGAGGTGGTGTGGCTGGGAGAAAGAAGAGTCTGGTGCTGATAGGTCCCTGAGGTCCTCTGCACAGCCAGCCACGGTGACTGGACAGCTTCGGCTTCAGTCTGTTTGAGAAAGGTGGAGAGCATAGAGGAAAGACACCCGTATCTCAGGCCTCTCTCTACATGTGCATGCAGCTAGTGCACATGCAACATACACAGACCGTACTTCATAGAGTCATTCTTTATGCACTGTTTTTACCTTGCCCTGAGTGAGGATTGGGTTCATCTGCCCTTTCTTGAAAAGCAGGCTTCCCTGGGCCTTCACTGCCTTCCTCCTCCTCATATCATTGTGCTCACTAGGCAGCATTATCAGAGCACACGGGCTGGCCATCTGTTGATAAATGAGGAAATCTTGACAGTGTCAGGTAAAGTCAAGGGCTCCAGCATGGGATCATGACCTGAAACAGTTTTTGTTGCCTCAGGGCCAACAGAAGGCCTTTCTGTCCTCTCTGTTGATCACTTTTGTTATTTTGATGAGTCATAGTTTAGAGCAATATATCATTAACAACCAAATTATGTGTAATGTTTCAGAAAACATTCAGAACTCTCAGAGCTAAATGTGAAGGTGATGGAAGCTCTTTCATTGTATACGAAGTTAATGAATGAAGATCCAATGTATTCTATGTATGCAAAATTACAGAATCAGCAGTATTACATGCAGTCATCAGGTGTCTCTGCTTCCCAGGTATGTGTCATAAAGCTCAGGGGTGTTGAGTGCACTTGAGAGTATTTGGAATGTCTTGAGATTTTGTAAAATGCATGCCTGTGTATCTGTGTGCTTGCGAATGTATATTGCATGTGTATGCTGTGCCCTTGGTTGCCAGAAGAGGATGCTGGATCCCCTGGAGCTGGGTTTGCAAGTGGTTTTGAACTGCATGAAGTAATAAAATGTAGCTGTGAGAACTTGTGTATTTATTCTTGTATGAAGACTTTTGGAGTTTGGATGTGAATCTTGCATTTGATAAAATGGAAGGTGCTAGGTTTTTTTGGTGATTGTGTGACTTAGCACATGAACACAGGCTTGCTATCTAAGGATAGTAGAATGTCTTTTCAAATATATAAACAGACTTTCACAATAAATAATTTTTTTAAGATGAAAAGTTTAAGATTTCAGTGAGTCGTGATGGTAGGATAATTGCTGAGCAGGTTGGCTGAGCATATGGAGGTGCCCATCATTCAGGGGGACAGCTTGCACCACACAGCCAGGCTGTGCCGAGCCAGTCAGGGTTGCAGCCCCTTTCAGGACTTCTGTCTTTAAATTTAATACAACAACAACAGAACAGCTTTGAGATATAGGAATTGGCAAACAAATCCAGCCTGCTGCCTGTTTTTATCGAAATAGACACAGCTACTGCATTTGCCTCACAGCCACCCTATTTATTTCTGATTCATAGCTACATTCTAAACCTATAGAATTGAGTACTTAAAACAGAGTTTGTGCACCTTAGTCTTAGGAAGTTTATGTGTTCTCCATTCATTTAGTGCAGTTTAGAAATGTAAATTGTAATAGTCTAGGGCCATAGAACAATGAATTCAAATACATTTCCAAAGTTTTGGGATTCATTTCAATACATACATACATACATACATACATACTACATACATATATACATACATACATTGAAGAAACTATTTTTCATACAATTTGATCATGGCTTCCCTTCCCCTAACTCCTCCCAGATCCTTTCATCTCCACACTCCCCAACAACAACTCCCCTTTAAATAAACAGGCAGACAAACAAGTTGGAAGTTTTTTAGAAAAAAACCTCTTAAAAGATCAACATGGAAAGTATATCATAAATTCAATATAGAGATTATGTTATTATAAGATAGTTCAACAACAACAACAGAAAGAACAGCTTTTTGCTATAGGAATTGGCAATAGAAATGCTTCTATATGAAAGTAAAAATCTCATATGTTTAAAATAAAAATTTGGACTAGGAAGATTACAAAGTGCATAAAGTGCGTGCCAGCCTGGAGTTTAGAGTCCCAGCTTTCTTGTAAATGCCAGTTGGTCGTGGTGGCTCGCCTGTGATTCCAGCACAGGGAGATACAGAGACCCTGGTTGAAATAATCCAGGAAGACACTTGACATCAGCCTTTGGCCCACATGCTGCATACATGCACACACATCATGCAAACATACATATACTAAAAGATTAAAAATCATCAGACTATTAAAAAGTGCCTTTTATAAAATTCCAGTTGACAGAAGTAACATTTAAAGGAAGTTCTAAAGCAACAGTGTTTCCTGTCTTTGTAACTGAATTCCTCTATTGAGTAACTTTGGAATATGCATTAAACTTGTCTAATGGAGTGTTTCCATATCATCTCTTGTAGGTATATCCAGGGCCTGCTCAGAGTGGAACCTACCTGGTTGCAGGGAGTGCACAGATGACCCATCTGCAGAGCTACAGCCTTCCCCCAGAGCAACTGTCTTCTATCAGCCAAGGAGCAGTTCCACCATCTGCAAACCCAGCTCTTCCTAGTCAGCAGACCCAGGCTTCTTACCCAAAGTAATTTGATTATCGATGGTTGTTGGGGTTAACACTGAAAAAATTTAATTGGTTACTGTGGTCAGTCAGTAAGCATAAATCTAGATAAGAAAAACAGGAGGTAGGCATTGCTGTTCAGACTGCCCCGTTTGTGTATAGAACGCAGGCAAAGTCTTTGCAGCAACTAAGGGTAGGCTTTTAAGAGTTAACCAACACAGGGTTTCTGGGTAGCACAGGCACAGGTCTGTAAATGTCCTGTATGTACCTCGTTACTGCAGTGTCTGCCCACAAAGAATGGGCGAGCTTTTAAAGACATTGTTATGTTGTCATGCCTCAGATGTTAATGTGACGTCAAGGAAGATAGTGAAGAAGCCCAATCTCGGCTGCATGATACAGACCAAGTGCTGAGATTATGTCTAACACACACTGACCGACTGACCCCTGTATTTCCTATGAGAGAGGTGACAGTGGCACTCTTGTTAGTGGGAAGCAGATGCAGACTAAGGTTCCACTTAGCTAAGATCCAAAGCCAGGCACCGAGGCCAGAACACTGAAATTTAGCCTCCTGTCTCACACTGCAGCACATCTGGAATGATGGTGGATGGGTGTGTAGCATTAATATGCTCTGGGCACATACTAAATAGTCTCTCAAATGCTAGCTATCTCCCTTTATGGTACACGCCTTGTCTCTTCAGAGTTCTGCTACTATCTACTTGGTAGCTGAGGCTAACAACTGCAGTTTACACAAACTACTTTCTCTTATCTCTCTGCATTGTCTATCATGACAACTAATATATAATTATTTACTAATGTCCAAAATAAATCCTTCACATTAATATGATACATTACAGTTGGATACTAATCATTTCTTACCTAATCACCATGGCTGCACAGCTTTTGGTCCATATAAATGATTTTGCTCAATTACTGCATAAAGATGAGCTTCTCATCAACTCAGAGTGGTCCATTTATTCTTCAGTCCTCCCTAGTGTATATGTGGTGTATCCCTCTGCTCCTGCCATCTACTTTAACCCCTCAGTGACTGTGCTAACAGTGTGTGCTAGCGTACCCCGGGCCTTCTGCCTTCCTGTCAGCTCTTGCCCCAGGGGCCGCGCCATCCACACTACTGTATCTTTGCTGGTTGTGGAATATCTTTATATTTTTACCTCTTCTTGGAAAGATACAAGTTAGATATATATTCTCGGAGAACTTCCTCAAAGCTCTTGAGACACTTTACTGCACTGGGTATATACCTGTATTATTTCTAATTTACTGTACAATAAATTGTACATTTTATAGATGACCCCCAACTAGACAGCATCTTGAAACTTAAGAAACCAAATCATATTTGTATAGGAAGTATTTAGCATATGTTGACTAAGTTTTCTTTCTAATTTTTGATTGATTTTGCTTTTCTCTTTGATCAATGTTGCCATGTTTGTGAATTTATCACTCATTTCAAGGACTATTATCATTGAAGACTTTTTGATGAATTGTTGCTTTTTAAAGTTAATTTCTCTTTATTTCCATCTTTCTATTTTTTTTTAATCTATCATTTTTTTCTGACTTTGGAAGTACATACCTATATCAAATATTCCATTTTCTCAGTGAGACCTTTCTCAACTACCCCATTTCAAATAGAAAACCTCGTATCAGTTATTTTAAAGAAATTGCTTTTGTCTGTGTCTACCCACCAGCGTCACATTCCTCATAGTGCTGGAGTCAAACTCAGGACCTTTTCTATGTCAGCCAGTGTTCTACCACCAGTTCATATCTCATTTCTCATTAAATTCTTAAACATCTATTTAACATGAAAAGTGGTGAATAGACCAGTAAGTTAGGATGGCTTCATCCTTTCTTCTCAAAGTACTGTCACCACTGGGGGGTAGCTGTGGACACTGCGTGAGGACCACCTCCCAAATGTCCTCAGGACAAATGGCTGAGAAGTGTGTCACTCTAAAATTAAAGCTGTAGGGAAAGAAAGAAGAAAAGGAGCCGGGCGGTGGTGGCGCACGCCTTTAATCCCAGCCCTTGGGAGGCAGAGGCAGGCGGATTTCTGAGTTCGAGGCCAGCCTGGTCTACAGAGTGAGTTCCAGGACAGCCAGGACTACACAGAGAAACCCTGTCTCGAAAAAAACAAACAAAAAAAAAAAAAAAAAAAAAAAAGAAGAAGAAAAGGCCTCCTGTGCATTTCCTGTTGGTTCTTTAGTACAGAGGTGTCAGCCCTGAAGCCATGTACAAAGAACACACACAGACGGCAGAGGCGTGCTAGAGAAGTGAGGCCAAGAGCTAACTGGAGAACAGATAGGACATACCCACAGAAAGTACTGTGGAGCCACAGGTGTTCCCGCAGGTGACCTGAATATTCACTGCGTGTCAGCTCAGGCACACTGGGTACAGGTGCCAACATGATCAGCTACATTTACAGGTAGTGGATAGATGTGGTAGGAGTTGGGGTGTGGCGGATATCCTTATCCTGAACTGTTGAAATAAAGAAGGCGGTCGTGCCTCCACCTCACTAGTGCATTGAGATTGTCCTGTCAGGATGTGCTGATGTCCCTGCCCTGTGCTCATTTCCCAAGCCCATGTCCCTTACAGCTCAGTGCCTTTCCAGTTTTTAGTGCATGTTACTGGGTCAGGCCCTTGTCCCTTGTTTTCCTTTTTGTTTACTGCTCTTCACTTGCTGCTGCCATCCTGACCTCAGAAAGTGTGGGACACGCACTGCCTTCCGGTCAGTCATTCCTGAGGACTTGATTCTGAATGAGGACTCACTCTGACTATTTCCACTCCTGCTCTCCCCTGGGACTCCAGGCTGCATGTGCATTCTTGTCTTACGTGTCTTCTGGACATCTCTCTTGCGGGTGTCCAAAACCATTGGTTCTTCTTGCCCATGCTTCTCTTGTTCCAGTCAGCTGCAGTCCCAAGTGTAGTTTTCTTCTTTTAGTAAGTGGCCACTCCAGTTATTTTTATCAGTTATAAAACCAGACATACTAAACTACTTGGTCCATTATCAAATTTCAGTGGTACTTTTTTTCAAAGTAGGGTGTGACCCTTCTCTCCTGTCTCCACTATGGCTCTGGGCACTCGCCAGCTCTCACATCTGTTCCTGTTCCCATGTGAGCCTGTCAAAAATATGTCGTATCTCATTACCTTTCTCGTCAACCCCCCCCCCCGCCCCCAGTGTTTATTCACTTGACTCGCAAGCATAGGCAGTGGCGTCTGAGAAGCCCTGCAGCCCCTCCCGCAGCCCCTCCCGTCTGCTGCTTCATCTCTTCCTCCACATGTGCTCTCTGCTCACTTTGCTACTGTGGCCTTGGCCTCTTTTCTGTTCTGTGAACACATCTGGCATTATAAAACCTCACAGGCTTCTTTGTCCTAGCCTAATGTGTGCCTTTCCTAGACTGTGGGTGGAGTTCCTCTGCCTTCTTAACTTCTTACCCTCGAATGAAGCCTTATTGCATAAGTGAGAATCCTTGGTCTCTGTATTTCTGGTATTTGCCATTCCCCATTTTCCTTCACTGAGATTTTAAATATTGATGTACTTTAAACTTATTAACTATCTTTTTTCTTCCTCCAAAAATGTAAGCTTTGTAATGATATTTTCTTTCTTCATAGCCTCTCAGTACTTAAATAACAGGGCTTGATATATATCACGACTTATATTTAATACATTGTCAGATGAATTGCTTAATATAAGTTTTCCTGTTCATCTCTGAATGGGTGTATAATTCAGCATTTAGCTAATTGTTTTTCTCTCTCCACAGTGCAATGGTTAGTTCTGTTCAAGGAAATTCATATCCCAGCCAGGCTTCAATATACAGTCCTCCTCCTGCTGCTGCTGCTGCTGCTGCCGCCGCTGTGCCTGTTCCTGTACCTGCTGCTGTACCTGTACCCGCTGATGTCACCATATACCAGAATGCAGGACCTAATATGTCCCAGGTGCCAAACTATACATTAACATCATCAGCCCTGCCTCAAACAGGAGGCGGCCAGCAGCCACCTCAGCCGCAGCAAGCGTATTCTCAGAAGGCTCTGCTATAGGACCTGATGCTCCTCTTGATGGCATTTTCTGCTGAATGCCGTTGACAGTTATTAGGAGAGTCATTAACACCCCAAGATTTGTTTTTCCTCAGCTCATAAGAGTCTATCTTGGTCAAGTTCAAATACTCAAGAAGGTAGAACTGTCTTCAATTTGCACTGACTTTCTAGAGGAATGCCCCTCCCCCTGAGGAATGAAACTACTTACAACATTTATTTCCTTTCATAATATGAAGAATTGTTACAAGATTATTCTCTTGTAAAATTACCTGGTCTGCAACACTCAAAAGATCAAAAACTGCTGTGGCAAATGTTATGTACATATATTGACATGTAACTTCATTAGTGACCATTTGAATTACAGTGGTGATCATGTGAATATATTTAACACTGTGTTAAATTAATTTACATTGTTTTATTTTAATCATGACAAGGATGTTTGCTAATGTTTTGTGTAAATTTGCGATAAGTACACTATCTTTTTAAGCTACCGGAGAACCAAGCTGTAGCACTCTGACCTGAAGACATTGTCCTGTCACATTAAATTGAACCTTTCTTTTACTAATTGTGAGCAAAACCTGTATGTTATATCTTCTGTAGCTCCTGCCCATACTGGTTATCATCACGCCAGCATACAGTAGCCACGTCTTTGGTGCAATTAGAGGAGAATAATGTTCCCTTTAAACTTTTCATTTTGGCATGATGTTCCAGGTATTGTGGACCATGAGACAAAAATTAGTTTGTGTATTTTATTTTGAAAGAAGTAATGGCGTTGATTTGCTTTGTCGTAGTTGACCGTGGTGACCAGGGTTAAGGCTGTGCACTGTGTTTCTTGGCAGCAGTGACACTGAGATGGAGGCGATCCACATGGGGCGTTTTCAGCTGGAAAACAAGGAGCCCACACTACATTCTCAGTCTCTTATAAGTTTTAGGATATAAATGAGATTTGATCTACTTGTCTTAGCCCACTAGTTTTTTTTTTTTTTAATGTTGTTGACACATTGTATCTTTTAATTCTCATTAAAATGGATAAAAATAGGTGTTTCAAAGTAGTTTATATTTTGATTTTGTTTAATAGTTTATATATTTATTGTTAAGTTTCAAACTGGAGTTTACGTTTTTCCCTCTTTGTCTCTGTCTCATTTGAAGGTCTAATAGAATTATTTTTGCTTATTTAGGAGTAATTTTAATGAATTATTTTAATCCATACAAAAATTCCACTGACATTTTAGTCATAAATATTTATAATTCCCCTGATTGTACTATACTATTATTTAAATAGCCTAAAACTTGAGTACCATGTTTACTAGACCTAAGTTTTCTTCCTGTGAATGCATATTAGATTTGCATTTGTGAGACTTGTCTGTTTTCTTTTTGACAAATGACTTCAGCTTTGGCAAAAAGCGTTGAGGGTGATTAACTCACAGGTTCATATTTACAGCTCTTTCACTCTTAAGTTTACTTGAGTTTAAAATATGTCACAATCAAATAGTAATGTTAATATTTTAATTCAGGTGTCACATTTTAAGTAATTTTTTTATAAAACCTCATAAGCAGTTAGATTATTATCTTTTTTTATTCCAATTTAAATATTATGGTATACATGATATACTTTTCTTCAAGTCATACTGTATTTTCCTTGTATTTTTATAAGTTTCTGTTTACAACCATACCATATTCCCATTTTAATTTTGATACCCTCATGTTAAAAAAAAAAAACAAAAAAAAAAAAACCAAAATATTCTCTAGTATGTGTCTTACCCTTTAAGTCTGTCAGTGGTGAAATGAAAAAACAAAAGCTACCCATTTTACAATGCATATATTTTTTTTATTATGTACTAGATAACCAAGCATATAAAGAGATGAATGAATGGCTGGCATGGAGTCTGTCTTAGTGACTTCACTTGGGTAACTGGGCAGAGAAGTTCAGTGGTAACAAAGCTGAGACTGGCCTTTCGCCTCTGAAGTGGCATGACAGGGAGGGGGATGGGGCCAGCGGGGGTCGCAGATAGTTCTGCTGCTTTAAATCCTGCGCAGGTGGTCCTTCAAGAAAGGCTCTGCTGAGGGTGAGGGCGATGGTGGTGGTGATGGTGATGGTGGTGGTGATGGTGGTGGTGGTGGTGATGGAGATGCAGCAACAGCCGCACACCTTTAATCCCCGCACTCAGGAGGTGGAGGCAGGAGGATCTCTGAGTTTGAGGCCAGCCTGGCCTGCTGAGTAAGTTCTAAGTCTGCCAGGCTACACAGTGAGACTGACTCAAAAAATAAGTAGCAGCAACAAACAGCAGCACATTTTCATTAGCGGCCATCCATAATTTGATAAATAGACTATTTAAAAACGGTTTCTACAGAGTAAACGTCTCTGAAGGAAATGTTCGGTTTATTACTTTTTAAGGTTTGAGAAATGTTTTTATAAAATGGCCCCTAAAGGAGACAGAATGCAGGTGTGCCCTGTGCCCCAGGTCCCCGTACAGTGTTGGGTGTGATGATGTCAGTTCCCGAGATCAGTTCCTGACACTTTGACTTTCTATCACTGTTACCCGTCACCCCTACTTATCTAGGGACATTTTTCTAGTCTGCCCAGACATACCCTACTTACTCACTTCTTCCTTAGTTAGTTCTGGAACATTTCTTTCCTCTTCCCCTTTACTACTAAAAGTGTTCAGTAAATCCGCATCATTCATTTCTAATATAGAGGGCTTTCACGTGGGGCATCTGTCTCATGGAAGGTGGAAGTAGTCTCTGTCCAGTGCTTCAGTTAGTGTCACTGCAGCTCTAGCAGACTGTAGAAATGGTTTTCTAATCAGAGGCTCATTCATATGACTGGGCACGTTTTCATGCAGCATACATTAAAATCATAATTTTGTTTTTTTTTTTTTTTACTTACTACTTTGTTTTACTTACCAGTTGTATAATAATAATAACAACAACAACAACAACAACTTCCTGTACATCTCCTTTTTATGATAATAACAAAACTTAGGGTTAAAATGTTGATGCACAGTTTTGTTAGGTTTTAAATTTTTTTCTTTGGGCTTGATACCCGCTTGTATCTCTTAGTATAAAGAATGTATCAAAGGAGCTCTCTTTGTTTATTTTTTCTAAGGTCTTAATGTTCAATTATCTTTCCTTGGAAGGGGAACCGCCATGGCGGCTGCTGCTGTGCGGTGCCTTACCCGACGCCGTCTGCCTAGAGAAGTCTCAAACCTACAGAGCTCTGACCGTGCAAATACTCTCCTTCAAGAGTCACTGATTACTCACGCTTTGCTTCTCTCTGTGTGTGTATTTATGCACGTGTGTACTTGTCTGTAGATTTACATGTGTGCACACACACCTACTTCTGAAGTGATAAGCATGCTGTAGACAGAAACTGTGTGCATGATGCTTCCTGTAAAGACCGGAAGAGCCGCCCATGTAACCTTAGCCACTGTCATGCCCAGGAAACCGCAGTGATTCTTAAGATAAGGCTGTCCTCCAAACACATATGTGTATTTACATATAAATCTATATATTCTTGAATCTAGGATTCATTGCAGGAACACGAGCCACCTGCACAATGTCCCTTTACTCCAGTGGATTAACCTAGAGGAATCCCGTCACTGCCTTTCTCATGTCGACTTTTTAAGATCCACAATATATAATAGAATTTCCTACATTTTGGGTCTTCCTTCCTTCCTTCCTTCCTTCCTTCCTTCCTTCCTTCCTTCCTTCCTTTGCAGTATCCTTTAACATAATTTTTTATGTCCCATGAACATTCTTATTTTTATCCAAAAATATGTAAATAAAAAGCACATACTAAGATTAACCAGAAGAAAAGGTTATGTAACCAAATTATTTCCGTACAGTTAAAATGGGCACTCAGAAGCTGTGGGGCTGCTCTTAGAGTTTACATTTTCACTTTCATAGACATTTTATCAATTTATCCACCACTCAAATCTGAATATCTATTCTCATTAAAGTGACTCTTATTCCTAAAAGATAAGTAAATACGTGACTGTTTTTAGAAGTAATGAAACTACAGGCTAGAAGATGTCTCAGCAGGTAAGAGCATTTTTTATTGTCATACAAGCTGAGTTCAAATCGCTAGCACCAACATAAAAAACTAGATGTAGCAGTACTGTGAGCCACTGCCTCAGCTGGATCAAACCTGCTTATCTCCACTTCCAGTGTGAGGCCAGGTCTCAAGGGTATAAGGCAGCCAGTGCATGCTAGAGCAGTACACCTGATGTTCTCTGACTTCTCCTGAGTGCGCGTACGAGTGTGTGTGTGTGTAGACTGCATGTAGATCACACAAACATGCGTGAAAGTAGTGAGGCTAACCTTTTCCAGGCTTATTTCAGAAACTGCACACATACAGATACACTTTTAACCTTGCAGTTTCTGTCTGTCGTGTATAACCAATTACTCTGTGGCCACTGAGGCCACAAGAGGGCACTGTACTTTTGTTTTAAGAAACTGTTAAAATCGATTAGCTTCTTTCCCCTATTCTCATCAGAATGAACTTTTCTCAGTGATTCACACATCCATTCAGGGTGGGTAGCTTCAAGGTAATTCCGAGTTATAATGTAGAAGGGCTATCTATATTTTCAGTTATACACATTTGGTTTGCTTGTAAAGATTTCTCCTTACCCTCTTGTCAATACAAAGATGCTGAGAGGACAAGAAGTTCGTTCTTTTTAAAAATCTGAATTGTTAATTTTCTCCATATGATTACCAAATTGGAGTTGGATTGAGTAAAGAATAGTTTTAAGTTAGAAACCTGCAAGATCAGCGGTAAACACTGTTAGGTTGTTACTGTTCAGGATCCAAGTCCTAGTTCAGTTGGTTAATAGATTTTATAAAAATGCTACTAATATAGTGTTTCTTAGAAGGATGGATGGGTTCTTTATCATAGATCACTGTGTATCTTAAAGACAAACATGATAGATACTGAAGATAGTATATAGTATCTACAAGGCAGGTCACATCCCAAATGGAAAATTTATACAAAACATATATAAGATATGGCTACTTTTTCTCCAAACCAGAATTACTGAAAAACTAATGAACGCATATTCAAAGGAGTTGCTAAAACTGAAGACAGGTTGCTAAAACTGAAGTAAACAGGTGCTTTTAAGAGGCTTCTTTTTTTAATTTTTTTATTTTTATTTATTTATTTTTTTGAGACAGGGTTTCTCTGTGTAGTCCTGGTTGTCCTGGAATTCACTTTGTAGACCAGGCTGGCCTCGAACTCAGAAATCTGCCTGCCTCTGCCTCCCAAGTGCTGGGATTACAGACGTGTGCCACCACCGCCCGACTTTAAGAGGCTTCTTAATGACATGTTAATAATATATAATTGCATAGCATAAGATAAAATCAACTTTCATCATGTCTCAGTTTGTTGTCATAAAGATTTCTTGGAAAGGAAGTACTTGATGGTAGTGATAGTATTTTGCATTGGAGATATGAGTAAGACATTGAAATATATATGTATACATACATATATATATTCATACTTTATACATACATACATACGTACATACATACATACATCCTTAAATGGGAATTTCAGTTTCTTGTTCTAGAAATTCAAGGGACTATCACACAGATACAGCTTTTCTTAAAAGAGCATTCTTGATCAGTAAATGATCTTGGGCAACTCTGTGGTTCATCCCAGACCCGCCTTCTACTTCTTTGGGAATTACAGTGCCGGTGGTGAACCAACGGAGCCAGTGGTAGCTAGGCTTCCCCTCTTGTGCTTCTGTCTGAGAAGTCCAGCCACTCGACCTGAGTACCTAACTTGGGGCATACTAACATGTACTGACATAGATGAGGAAGGGGAGTGGGACAGAGCTGGGTACTGTGGCACTGGGGCTGCATGTTTCTTGCTTAGCTGTGAGAGCTTACCTTCTGGACATGCCTTGGGGATACTGAAGCTGTCAGCAAGCCAGTGAGCCCTTTCCCATGAGCTTACCCTGGCCAGAGCATATGCTCGCTGTCAGAAGTGCTGTCCTTTGTAGTCATTCCTGTTTTGTTGGTTCTGGACTGGCAGTAATCATCATACTCGGCCTTGCAGTGCTGGACATACAGAGTATTTGAATACTTAACCAAAGAAGAAAGGTAGCATGAGACTGAGCTTTTACTGTTCTCGGGGTTCTAGTGCATGGTGTAGTATGTTGGTCCTCAAGCAAAATGGAGGCAGTTCATCATCTGCTTAACTGTCGTGTCTGCTCATTGGCGGTCAACGGGGAGTGCTCAGGCGCTACAGCACTGTGACATTGTAGTTTCTGTCCTTGGTGCTGGTTAAGGACGTCTTGAAAATATTCTAAATGAAGTAAAACGTCACCATCCTAAATAGTCAAGAAAAAAATGCCTGTCTGTCCCATTTAGTCCCAAGTTACCAATACAAAATGTTAGCTATTATGTTGATTTATTTAATGTTAGCTATTATGTTGATTTATTTAATGTTAGCTATTATGTTGATTGTTCCATTGACCTTTTTCTAGTGTCATTTGTGTCTCACAATAATCATACAAGATACTCGGGTTCTGTTGTGACATTGTCATACTTACATGTTTGTACCTTGGTCATAATCATTCCCTGTTACCTACCACCTTCCACCGCTCCCCCAGTAACTCTCCTCTATGTTCTTGTCATCTTTTTTTTAATTTTATTTTACTGGTACATAAAATAATTCTAAGGATAAAATATGTGACTTTAGGAGATTAGCTATTGGTATTTTTTTCAGTTATTTTCTGTTACAATGAAGTCCTATAGAGTAAAGATAAAATGGCTTACTTCAAGTACAGAATATATGTGTGTGTGTGTGTGTGTGTGTGTGTGTGTGTGTGTGTGTGAGAGAGAGAGAGAGAGAGAGAGAGAGAGAGAGAGATTGAGATTGATTGATTTTCTCTTGGTAAGCTATTGATTTGGGGAAGATTTTTTTTTTTGAACATTGTAGCCCAGGCTGGCCTTGAACCTGTTCCTCATCATTCCATCTCTAAGCTACCCCCCCTTTTTTTTCTTTTCTTTTTTCTGTTCCATTATAAAGTCTTTCACAAATAGCCCCAGAATGAATGAAATACTTACGGGTTTTTTTTTTTTTTTCTTCAATGGTGAAATACTTCTCTGTGCCACAGTAGATACTGACTTGATGTCTGCTTCTTTCTTCTTTAAAAACAACTCATACTCTAATAAAACTTAGATATTTTAACATTAATATGAATGTCAGGGCCATCTTTTATTTATGTAGTTGCCAAATATGAATTCAAATGGAAAGAGAAGGGGTCCCATGGATTCTCTCAAGTTAACCTTACATGCATTTGAGGTGGAAGGACCTGCCCAGCATGGAGAGACCTCTCTTAGGCAGTAGATCCAAGCCTCACTGTTTGCTAAGGGCAGATAAAATGGTCGAGTACAGTTTTACTTTTGTGCTTGTCTTTCACATATTTAAATTATTATCTCAAAATTATTAGCATGATAAGAGCATATTTTGTTTCTGATATTCATCCGGAGTTTATAATGATTTATACTGATTTGTCCCTTTGCGACACAAATACCATCTTAAACTTTCTGAGAAATATTGAGCCGTGATTATGTTTATTTTGCCTGTGAGAAAATTTAAATGTATTCAGTTCAAGTTTGTTTCATGTATAACTCAAACTGGCGAAGAAAATTGTTTTAAAAACCAGTCCCCCCATTAAAAACCAGCCCCCCATTAAAAACCAGCCCCCCCATTAAAAACCAGCCCCCCAAAAGGATGATGAGGTGGTGAGGAGCGACAGAAGCTGTGTTCTAGAGACTGGTGGTTCTGTCGTATGCCGGCGTCCCCCCGGAGTCTGCAGCGTGGGAACCGCTGGTGCCAGTTCCTGACTAAGACAAACCACTGAGTCAAGTTAGCCCCATCCACACTACAGTTGATGTCTTCTTAAAGTCATCTTAAGTATTCCTTTATTTACTCATCTCTGACTTAAAATCAAGTGCCACTTATACCCCCTTAGTTTCTCCCTGTCAATCCCAGAGCTGACTTTTGAGAAACACAGAATGGTTCCAACAGCTGAAGAGGTACTTAGACCGTGGTGGTCCTCTCCAGGAGCAAGACGTGGATTGCTTTTAGATAGATGCCTACAGTTGTGTCGAACGGCTGGTGACGCAGTAGGTCCTGCTGTAGTGCACGCTGTGTGTCCTAAAAATCACTGATCTGGAAGAAGATGCAATAAAAAGTCCCTTAGGATTAATAATGAAATTAGTGTCTTAGGGTTTCTATTCCTGCACAAAACATCATGACCAAAAAGAAAGTTGGGGAGGAAAGGGTTTATTCAGCTTACACTTCCACACTGCTGTTCATCACCAAAGTCAGGGCTGGAACTCAAGCAGATCAGGAAGCAGGAGCTGATGTGGAGGCCATGAAGGGATGTTACTGGCTTGCTTCCCCTGGCTGCCCAGCTTGCTTCCTTATAGAATCCAAGACTACCACCAGCCCAGAGATGGCACCACCCACAAGGGGCCCTCCCCCCTTGATACTAATTGAGAAAAAATGCCTTACAGTTGGATCACATGGAGGCATCTCCTCACCTGAAACGCCTTTCTCTGTGATAATTCCTGCTTGTGTCAAGTTGACACAAAATCAACCAGTACAATTAGGCTGGAAACACAGCATTCAAGAACTTGAGCAGTGGATGAACCAGCTCTGGGGCACACATGTCGAATGGCTCACTGGAAATATATGAACACAACGATAGATACAGCACTCTACCTCTGGAAAGAGCAGACTGTATGCTGTAGGAATGGGCACGGCAAGGGTTACAGCGGTGCTTTCTGTGAGCTGGGGGAGAAGTCAGCTGGAAGAAGAGAGGTGGCCTGGCTAGGGGTGAATGTGACTAAGCACTCCTGGATCTGAGGTCGCCGGGAAGGGTTCACAGTTTGTTACATGGGTGCTCCACGTATTCTAATGATGGCTGTGGGTTCCCACATGTTACCTTTTTTCCCTGGATGAAGTCATAGATAAGCAAATGCAAATTTGCATTTTGTTCTTACCGGGATCCAACGTGTGTCTGGTTGCTGGAGGAAACTTGTGTTTTTAAGCAAATAACATCATCCGTACTGACCCTAAAGGTCAGGTGGGGCCAGAGGGAGTGGTTCATCCCCACCTATTTACTACTTTGGGAAAATATCCTTTATCTGTTTAAGTAACCTATGTGAATTACAAATAGCCTCTATGATTAAAAATGTTCTTTCCTCTTAGCAGATAATAAACATTCCAGTTAAAACATGAACAACTCAAAGAATTATGTTTGTGTGTATAGTCTTGGAGAAATAATACCCATTAGTACTATCTCCCAGTCCAAAAAAGGATGGAACAGAAGAAAATTGGAAAATTAGGAGTCATTTTTTTTCCTACTTAGGTATTAAAATGTTTGTTATGTGACTACTTTGACCTCGCAACTGTTATTCATTTGGTTGACTAGAATGAGCACGGGGTTTTCAAGGTTTATTAATAGCCTAAAGAATTGTAGTTTCATAGTTGCATATCTGCAGGCCCGGCAGTTTGAATTCATGTCATTAAGAGCTCATTTTGCTGTTAGTAGAAAGGTAGTGCAATCTACCCAAAATCTGTTACCTAGTATATACACTGCCATCTTTACAAATGTCTCCGAACCAGGCCTTCCTGCAGCTCCTTTCTAGTATAGTTCTGAATGTTTAATCATGATGTTGCTATGCTTGGCATGTGAAACAATTACAGACAAGCTCATATGTTTGAATAAATGGCCCTCTCCAGTGGCTATTTTGGGAGGTTGTACTTTTGTCAGGAAGTGGGGTTCTAGGAGTCAGGACTTGGGGTATATCCTTGCCCTGAGTTGTTCTCATTTCTCTCTGCCCCTTGATTGGTGTCAGGAAACAAGCACATTCCTCGTGCTCCCGTGCCGCCGAGCCACTCACCAGCAGTTCCCCTCAAACTGGGAAACAAAGCTCATCCCTGTTTGTTTCAGGAATCTTTTCACAGCATGGAGGCAAATCACATCACGGAGCACAGGTGCCGAGCTTAGCGATGAGAGCGCCAGGCTATAAGCAAAGTGTAGCATTCCTAAATGGTGTGGGGAGTGTATACCCCTTCGGTGTTTTTATGAAAAGGCACATTTCTAGTCCACCTCCGAGTGCTCACCAACTGTCTCATGATGCCCCGGGCTCCAGTATCCATCACTAGGCAGTGTAGGTGAGGCAGCTGTCCCTTTCGGCTCCCAGAGATGACTCTGCCTGCCTTCTTTTGGAAGCTTCAGATGACACTTTCTCATTACTTGATCCTTTTGATGATTATGAATGATTTGCAGCCTGCCTTACGGGACTTCCTTGGAGTACCAAGGTTGAACCAAAGAAGCCTTGACCGCTAATAGCGACATTTGGGTTCCTACACACATGAGAAAAAAATGTGCTGTTTTTCTGACTCTGGCTTATTTTGCTTTATTCTCCAGAAGTTTGTTTTTCTTGCGGACAACATGTTTATGTTCGTAGTTGAACAGACCTCTCTATGTAATGTTTAGTCGTTCACTATTCGATGGACTTCGGGATCAGTGGACACCTGCCTGATTCCATAGCTTACGTGGCCATTTTGAACAGTGACTTGGTTGCATTCGCCTGGGCCAGAATGGCAATGAGAACCCTATCAAGTGTTAAAGGCGTGGTGAGGCGGAAGAAGCCGTTATACATTTCTTGTTGGGGATGTAAATTGATCCAGCCACTATGGAAATCAGTATGGAGGTTCCTCAATAAATTCAAAATAGCAAAACAATTTGATCCAACTCTTCCACTCCTGGGTATATACGTGCCCAGAAGAATCAAGTCAGCACACCGTTGATACGTCTGTGCATCCATGTTCATAGTGGAAGCTGCTCACAATAACTTTAGGAATCGGCACGTGGCTTAGAAGTGCCATGGTACGCTAGCTCCCTCTCTGCCCTTCATTTAACTTAGAATTGGGGAAAATACAGAAACACAAAATGAAAAATCTACCAGACAAACATAACTGTTCTTACATTGAAAGTTTAATGTACAAACCCATGAAAGCTGTGAGTGTTGAATTCCCTTGGATCTGGTGTTGCGAGCCTCCTGACCTGGGCTAGGGGAACTTAATCAGGCCCTCTAGCTGCAGAGCCATCTCTCCAGCCCCTGGTGTGTAGTTTCTTGAACACTCACATCTAACATCATCTCCTTACATTTCCTACACGTAACCACTGAGCCCCCCAGGAAATGCGTCCCCCTCTCGATGGCTAGGGATAACCAATGCCAACATCTGAAGTGGGGAGAGAGATTTTGTTCAGAAACCACTACAGTAGTTACAGACATGGGCCATGGCCTTCATGCTTTGCCTGCATAGCATCTGCCACCATTTGAAGAACTAAGTTTTCCTCTGCAAGTGGAATATAAAGTCTCAGGCCCTTTATAGGTCTCGTCAGTGTGTTGGGTAATTATAATAAAACCAAGCAATTGTTCACGGTGTAACAGAATTTAACATACTCTAGACTAAGCCTGTTCCAGAATAGATTTGGATGCCAGTGCCTTTTGCAGCATTGGGAGGAAGATTTTTGTTTTGTGGCCTAATCTTGCTGCATCCATTTCTAAAGGTGCCTTGTCTGGGTTGGTGACCAGATCCTCCTGGGAGCGGGGCTCTGCTGGATGACTGCGGCGTCCTCTGTGCTGTACTGTATGCATCTGCTGTTCTTCACAGTGCTCCCTGCACTTTACTCTTCCTGGGCCTGGGTTTGATTATCTACAAAGTAAGAGGATCGTGTCCCTTAAGGTCCAGGTATATTACCTCCAAGTGACAGAGGGAGGAACCCAATGTTGATCTCTGACCACCATATGTCCATACACCAGGGAGCACATCTGCACTTGCACACAAGTGCACATGTGCATATAACACGCACACATAGAGACAATCACAATATTTTTACTCAACTCAGTCCCCTCTCTATTAATTTGACCCTTTAAGTATTCTAATGGAATCTTCTTCCTCTGCTATACCAAGTGCTTTTTTTTTTCCTTCCTGGAATTCACTTAATAAATGTTGAATAAATGGCCATTACCCTTTTCAATGTGCAGGCAAGGCTGAGTTTGCAGAGAGCTCTCTCATAGTCAGTGCCCCGGAGGAAACATTAGCGTACTCAGGGCATTCATATGAACATACTTTCAAGAAAGAATTAATTAGGACTAAGGGAAGAGGCTGGGAGACAGTTCAATAGACAAAGTGATTACAAGAATGAAGACGGGGAAAAAAAATTAGAACGAAGACCGGAGTTTGGAGTCCTAGCACCTGGGTAAAAACTGGGCATGGTTTCACACACCTGTGGCACCTGTAACTGGGCAGGCAGAGACAGGTGGATCATGGGATCATGCAGGCCAGTAAGTCTGGCCTGAGCTCTGCATTCAGTGGGTGATTCCTGTCTCAAAAAATAAATAAATAAATAAATAAATAAATAAATAAATAAGGTGGAGAGCTACAGACATCCCCGATCTCTACCTTGGACCTGTACAGGTATACACAGGAGCACGCCTGCGTACCACGCAGTCAGGCAACCTGAAGGAGCAGACATAGGACTTTGAGGCCCCCTCTACTGGCGTCACACCTAGGCTGGCTGATCGCCTCAAATGTATAGAACTTCAGTACAACCGGACATGAGGAGAGATAGACTGATAGAGTTGTACCAGGTACAGCAAGCAGGACAGAGACGTAAATAGAATAAACAACCACACCTTCTGATCTCCTGGTACTTCTCTCGCTGACCTAAGCCCCGTTGCCACATAATGACAGGAGCCTTCCAGGAGAACGAAGGCAACTGGAGATGAAGGAGCACATTAGAGACACAGTTGGATGGTAGCATGCAGTGCTAGTGAGATTTGATTTGGCACCTGCAAAAAATAGTAAATTTTCCCTCTGGGAAGTATATTAATATGCACTCATTGTGGAAAGCCAGGCATGCCGAAGGTACTTTCCAGTGAATCGCTTAATATGTGCATGGCTATGGTTTATTTTAAAATACTGATTTTAAATTATCAGTAGGTGGTGCTGCTGAGATTTAAATGGAACGAGTGTAAGATTAAGCATTAAGCCGAGCATTTCCTAGGCTGTAGACGGGCTCTGGGGAGGACCCTCATTCACAGCCCATTCCATCCGACTGGCGCTTACAGTGTGGCATTTGAAAAGCGTTGGCTTTTGGAAGTTTCACTTACTTAATATGTAGAATATTCTAGATTCCTCCAACAATCTGAACAATAGTGACTTAGATGTGTCTCTGCAGAATCAGTCAGGGCACATTATTGAATAGTAATTCTTTTCTTACTTGCTGTAATGAGGGTATCTCTCCATGTCTTACTGGGAGAAATCCAATCTCACACTCACACACACACACACACACACACACACACACACACACACGCTTCAGTTTGTGTTTCCTGGAGAAGAGAATTCAATGCACAGGACTTCAGAGCTTTGGCATCCGGCAGCATCCCGAGTGACCCTCTGAAATACTGTTATCTTGTCAACTCTCAAGACAGAAAAAATACTCTGCACCACCCACAAATAAAAACTATGCCCATCAACATCACAGTTTTACAAAACACCGAACCTGGTAGAGATTTTTCGGAATGCTGAAGTTCTGATTTTTAAAAGCGCATCACGGAGATTCTCGATATATGATTTGGTTAACCTGGAATGGGGCTTGAAAGCTGTATTAATAAGTGTCTGAGGAATACACGGAAGAGACGTCTTGGGAAACCCTGGCCCTCTTCAGCCTCCTGTCTTTAAATCTCCTCATCCGCTCTGCCTAAGGTTTAACAGCCCTCGTTGAGCAAGGAAAGCCGTGGGTCGCTGAGAAGTCCCATAGATCCTGCCTGTGTAGCTTATCTGCTGAATCCATGTTAAACTCCAGCCTAGATCTCAAGGCTTCTCCCACCCCACCAGTGGAGCCCTGGGTTGTACCATCCGTTCCAGACAGAGGTTGTGGACATGGGCAGGCTTTATGGATTATATTCCTGAACAATGAGAAAATTAAAACCAAAGTAACCTATGTGGTTTCCTCTAAGTATGTATGTTCCTGATGTAGCTAGTACTATAGCAGAACTGTGTTAAGTAAATATTCAAACCAGGACTTCATGTGGTAGTTATTAGACATTTTCAGGAATAAGAGAAGGCAAAAGAGCCGGGCGTGGTGGTGCACGCCTGTAATCCCAGCACTCGGGAGGCAGAGGCAGGTGGATTTCTGAGTTGGAGGCCAGCCTGGTCTACAGAGTGAGTTCCAGGACAGCCAGGGCTACACAGAGAAACCCTGCCTTCAAAAACCAAAAACCAAAACCCCAAAAAAAAAAATTGCTGGCAATCTGTTAAGACATAAGTCTTTAATTCCAAAGACATGGCCTCCTGTTTTTGTTTGTTTGTTTAAAAGATTTGTATTAATTAATTAACTTATTTATTTCATGTATGTGAGTACACTGCCGCTGTCATCGGAATCAGATCCCATTACACGTGGTTTGTGAGCCACCATGTGGTTGGTGGGATTTGAACTCAGGATTTCTGGAAGGAAGAGCAGTCAGTGCTCTTAACCACTGAGCCATCTCTTCAGCTCCCTGGACTCCTGTTTTTAGAGCCTAATTTAGAACCAGCAGGGGCCAGACTTATAATCCAGTGATGATTTACAAGGACTCGCCTCAAAAGTTGCCTAAACATTCTTGAGCGTCAGCAGGCTTGGATCCTACAAGAAATGGAATTTGTCCAGTCACTCGAAAGTATTTTTGATTTTGATTTTTAAAAGTATTTTATTGATTTACGTTTTAGCCTTTGCCCCCTGTCCTGGTCGCCCCCTCGTAGCTCCTCACCACATTCCTCCTTTCTCTTGCCTCTGAGAGGGAGGGGCCTCCCCCTGACCCCCACCATCAGGCATTCCCCTTCCCTGGGGCCTCAAATCTCTCAAGGATTAGGTGCATCCTCTCTTCCTGAGGCCAGACCAGGCTACATATGACCCAGGGGCCCGGGACCAGCCCATGTATGCTGCCTGGCTGGTGTCTCGGTCTCTGGGAGCTCCCAGGGGTTTGGGTTAGTTGAGACTGCTGGTCTTCCTATGTAGTGTCGCCCTCCCCTTCAGCTTCTTCAGTCCTTCCCCTAATTCAACCATAATTGAATCCCTGGCTTCAGTCCAATGGTTAGGTATAGGTATCTGCATCTGTCTCAGTCATCTGCCGGTAGGGTCTCTCAGAAGAGAGCCATGCCAGGCTCCTATCTGTAAGCACATCATAACCTCAGTAATAGTGTCAGGCCTTTGTGCTCCACCCTCACTCCCACCCCATGAGATGGATCCCAAGTTGGACCGGTCACTGGACAGCTTTTCCTTCAGTCTCTTCCATTTTTGTCTCTGCAGTTCTTTTAGACAGGAACAGTTGTGGGTCAGAAATTTTGCCTGTGGGCTTCTAATCCTGTTCCTCCACTTGAGGAGTCTATCTACTAGAGGTGGACTGTCTCTCAAGTTCCCTCTGGCCACTGTTGGGCACTTTGGCTAAGGTCACCCCATTGAGTCCTGAGAGTCTCTCACTTCCCAGGTCTCTAGTACTTTCTATAGGGTCTCCCCACCTCCCATCCCCTGAGGCTGTGCATTTCCATTCATTCTCTTGGGCCTCCTGGCTTCTCTCCTGCCCCCTCCCCATGCCTGATCCTGCTCCCCCTTTCCCTTCTCCCTCCCCTCCCCTAACCAGGTTCCTCCCTCCCCCTGCCTCCTATGATTATTTTGTTCATCCTTATAAGTAGAATTGAAGCATTCCCCTTTGGGCCTTTCTGCTTGTTAAACTTCTTGCAGTCTGTGGATTTTGTTCTAGGAAGACACTCTCATTAGGACAAATCAGCAACCTACAGATTGGGGGAAAAAAATCTTTACTAACCCTACATCCTACAGAGGGCTAATATCCAAAATATATAAAGAACTCAAGAAGTTAACCTCCCCCAAAGACCCAATTAAAAAACATGGGGTACAGAGCTAAACAGAGAATTCTCGAGGGAAGAATCTTGAATGGCTGAGAAGCACTTAAAGAAATGTTCAAAGTCCTTCGTCATCAGAGACATGCAAATCAAAACAACTTTGAGATTCCACCTTACACCAATCAGAATGATTAGGATCAAAAACTCAAGTGACAGCACATGCTGGCAAGGATGTAGAGAAAGAGGACCACTCCTCCATTGCTGGGGGAATCGCAAGCTGGTACAACCATTCTGGAAATCAATCTTGCAGTATCTCAGAAAACTGGAAATAGTTCTGCCTAAAGACCCAGCTCTACCATTCCTGGGCATATAGCCAAAAGATGCCCCACCATATCACAAGGACACACATGCCCCACTATGTTCATAGCAGCCCTATTTGTAATAGCCAAAAGTTGGAAGCAACCCAGATGTCCCTCAACCAAAGAATGGATATGGAAAACGTGGTTCATTTACACAATGGAATACTATTAAGGTATTAAAAATGAGGACATCATGAATTTTGCAGGCAAATGGATGGAACTAGAAAATATCACCCTGCGTGAGGTAACCCAGATCCAAAAGGATATGCATGGGATGTACTCACTGCTTAGTGAATATTATCCAAGAAGTGCAGACTCCTTGGATGCTACCCATAGACCATAAGAAGTGTAACAAGAAGGAAGGCCCAAGTGAGGACATTTCAGCCCCTAATTAAAGCTGGGACGGAAACCTTCGTCCTCAGAGCCTTTGAAGGACATTAAAGGGGGAAGAATTAGGGCTTGTCTGATAAGGTGAAGAGGAAGTGGTCCTTGGGGAGTGACTGAGTTATCAGATCCAAAGTACACTGATATCAGTGAGCCAGGTTTACATAGAGAGGTGAAACTCGCATCTCTATCATATTTCTATAAGATTCACAGCTTTAGACTAACTTTTTTTAAAAATTGGTTTTTGTTTTTTCAAGGCAGGGTTTCTCTGTGTAGCCCTGGCTGTCCTGGAACTCACTCTGTAGACCAGGCTGGCCTTGAACTTAGAAATCTACCTGCCTCTGCCTCCCGAGTGCTGAAACTAAAGGCATGTGCCACCACTGCTCAGTGACTAACTTTCATTGTATATTTTTAAGTTTTATTTTAGATGTTTTTCCGGTGCTGAAGTGTAAACTCAGGGACTTGTACAACAGTTCCAAGTCCGAGTTAGACTCCGATTTCCTAGCGCCTTCATTTGTACAATGGCCAATTTTTAGAGGATCAGCTCTAAAGCCTGACTTAAACAGAAACCAAACGTGTGCCACCAGTGTTGTTAAGGAGCACTGCTGCGTGGGCAAACTGCTTCGAAAGTGATGATCAAGTTGACTGCATGTTTTCTGTGTCAGAGTCTGTGGTCAGTCCTACTGAGTGCTTTCAAGATTTTAAGTTTGAACAGGAATTGGGCCAATTAAGTCCTCAATTGTGGGAGTTTGGAAAACTCAGGCTTAAACATCCTTATGAATTTGGGAGCAAATTCACATTTATTGATGAGGGATGCATGCACACTGGGGTAAGTTTCAATTGACTAAATCCGTTACTCTGGAGTCGTAAATGGCGAACGCGAGTCGTTGTCATCTCTTGAAAAGCAACATTTAAGAATCATTTTATACAGATTTTCTTTTTTCTTTTCTCTCTCTCTCTCCTTCCTTCCTTCCTTTCTTCCTTTCTTCCTTCCTTCCTTCCCTTCCTTCCTTCCTTCCTTCCTTCCCTTCCTTTCTTCCTTCTTTCTTTCTTACTTCCTTCTTTCTTTCTTTCTTTCTTTCTTTCCTTCCTTCCTGCTCTCCTTCCTTCCTTCCTTTCTTTCTTTCTTTCTCTCTCTCTCTTTCTTTCTCTCTCTCTCTCTTTCTCTCTTTCTTTCTTTCTTTCTTTCTTTCTTTCTTTCTTTCTTTCTTTCCTTCTTTCCCTTTGCTGTTGTATTTCACAGTTTCAAGCAGCCATCCTCTGAAGTGTTGAGGGGTTATACAGCGAGATAGGAAGATGTTGTTTTACTTTCCTCCTTTAAGACCTGTGGCATCATGAAGGGAGATCATTAAGAAGTCAGGACTTTCTTTGCATTGTTATTTTGACTCTTCTCAGGAAGAGTCTATTAGGAAGGGGCCTCCAAAGGGAACAGGGCATCGCTCCGGCTCTCACACAAAGGCGAGGGTTATTTACTACCTGAACCGATGAAGTTATGCATGATCACATCCTAAATTTAGGATAGTGTAAACTCCGAGACCATAGCATCGCGAGGGCAGAGAGCGGGTGAGGTCATGGGCTTATTGAGATGACTTCTAGTGATTTATTCGGTCACACCTGCTTATGGGGCTCAACAAGCTTTAGAAATTGTAAATTAGGCCCAGGACCGTGTTTCCACCTCCTCCCAGGCTCTGCAGATCCAGCTGGATCCCAAGACAAGTTACCACTGTTACCAGCTCTGACTTTATGCACCTCAACACCACGTGACCACAGGAAGCAAGCTCCAGGCATGCCAGAACATTCCTGGCAGTGTGTCCATTTCGTTTCACAGGTCTTCTGTTGAAAACAGTGAATGAAGCTCTAGATTACAAACGCCCTCGCTAACAATTTTAGAGACTTTCAGTTTTTGACTTCCTGCCTGCAGGAAGGAAATGGCAGTTGGCCGTGTGGACAACAGGTGCTCCTCTGGACGGAACGGTATCTTCTGCTTACTAAAATAAAAAAGCACTGCATCAACAGTCCTACATGGAAGTGAATTCAAAACCACAGGGGCCAGGCATTCCACCGCAGATCCAGCTTCAGAAACCAAATGTGATCTCTGTCAGGAAGTTCTGACACCCGGCCTGTCAGGCAAGTTCAGGCTGAGGCACAGGCCTCTCAGATCAGTGTTGGGCTCTTTTAAGAAAAGTGCATGAGGCAGAGGCAGGAGGATTTCTGAGTTCGAGGCCAGCCTGGTCTACAGAGTGAGTTCCAGGACAGCCAGGGCTACACAGAGAAACCCTGTCTCGGAAAAGAAAGAAGGAAAGAAAGAAAGGAAGAAAGGGAGAGGGAGAGAAAGAGAGAGAGAGAGAGAGAGAGAGAGAGAGAGAGAGAGAGAGAGAAGGAAGGAAGGATGGAAGGAGAGAGAGAGAGAGAAGGAAGGAAGGAAGGAAGGAAAGAGAAAGAAAGAAAGAAAGAAAGAAAGAAAAGAAAGAAAAGAAAGAAAAAGAAAGAAGGGAAGAAAGAAGGGAAGGAAGGAAGGAAGGAAGAAAGAAAAGAAAGAAAGAAAGAAAGAAAGAAAGAAAGGAAGAAAGAAAGAAAAAGAAAGAGAAAGAAAAGAAGATGGCCTTTTCACATCTTCAGGTTGCTTTGGTGCAGTTTCGAGGCAGACTCATCAGGGAACTTAGCAGGAAAGGCATCAGGACTTTAGTACACAGCTCTCACTTGGAGGGCAAATGGTTTGTGAAGCCCTCTTGCATGTCTCTATGACTGTGTCTCCAAATCTGGCCCTAGCCCTCTTTCTTCCTTGTAGCTGAGTGTTAGCATAACAGTATTCTTTTCCACTGCCACGGTAGCTGGTGGCCCTATCAGCCATCTTCCCCGCCTGCTAGTCTGTTACTTATAATTCGGGCAAATGAGACAATAGAAGGCGAAGGCTGAAATCCCTGGAGCTTGTGCTTTGGACCAGACAAGCACCAGGCGGATTTCCCACAGGGTCTCTCCCGTTAGTGCTCACGTCTGTTTTTGAGGGCACACGTGCTGGGGGAAAAAGTGAGAAACACCACAGTACTGGTATCTATAAAGCTTTTGTCAGTGTCTGGAAAGGGCCAGAGCATTGTCCAACACCAGGCATGAAGTTAGTTGTGTAACCCTACCTCCCCCGCCCCAACCCACGGCTTTGTCTTCCCTCTCTGGCCTTGGGACTCTAAAGAGCCATGTGATGGAGGAAGGAGACTTAAGAGGTGTAAGCGTGACGAAGCAAATAAACAAGCCCGTGGGCTGAGGGAGTCCATGACACAGGACAGATGGCTATCGATTGATTGCTCCCGCAGTGCGAGGAACAGCATTCCCTTGGGCTCAAGGAGCCCTCAGCCGTGACTGAAGGCGGCGGTGCCTTCTGCGGCTGCGCTGTGCCCCCCCACCCCCCCACCCCCGTTCATGTCCTCACCCCTCCCTCCCGCGAATGTGTGCTAAGAGCCCTTTCTGTGCCGGGCTCTATGCTGAGAAATGATGACTCAAAGCTTAGGACAGATGTTTCCTGCTTTCAAGGAGTGGACGGGCTTCCTGGAGATGTAGCCTGCAAACCAGGATATGGATGGCTATAGCTGTGAGCAGAGAGGGTTTCCAGCAGCCCTGGGCACGGAGGAAGTAATGCCTCAGTCTACTTGGAGAAAGTACCCAGAGAAGGGTTGGGCAGAAATACTTATTTATGGTGAGCGCTGCGGCAGGATGCCTGAGACACGTCTCAACTCTTCTGCAAGAGCAACCCAGCGACGCATCCAGCTCAATCCGGGAGATGATTTTCATGTCTTTGTCCTGTTTGATGTTGACTCTGTGGCTCCTTGCTTCTGTTTAGATTTTCCTCTCAGAAGTTAAGTGGAAGTGAAATTTGTTTGTCTAGCTTCTGCCCAAGGAAAAGTGAGGGAAGTAAATTGGTAAATGAAAGCATATATATATATATATATATATACACACACACACACACACACACACACACACACGTAGATATAGATGTAGATCTAGCTCTAGATATACATATACATATATAATACACATTTTTATATATATAAAATGAACTTTTAATTTAATTGCAATAATTATTTTAAAGTTAGTTTTGTTTTATGTGTATGAGTATTTGGCTGAAATGTATGCTTGTGTAGCACATGCATACCTTGTTCCCTGCGGAGGACAGAAGAGGGTGTCAAGTCCCCAGAAACTGGAGTCGCCATGAGTCATGTGGGTGCTGAGAATCAAACCCAAGTTCTTCCCAAGAGCACCCAGTGCTCCAAACTGTCGGGCCATTTCTCCAGGCCCACTTGCACCAATTTTAAAATTCATTTTTCTGAGTCTAAAATTATCTTCTAATTTTTTAGATTTATTAGCTGTTTAGATGATGGCAATACTAATAAAAAGTTGTTTTTATTATTATCATCTCCTTCACCTACTGCTCTCCCCCATTTCCCAGACACAATGCTATTAGTTTGATGGATATTTCTCTGAATCTTAAATTTATATGGATATCTAAAATGACAACCCTTTAAAGCAGAGATGAAGTTGTGTCTTGGTGGGTTAACCACAGTGTCTGCACCCTGCTGCTTCCATCTCTTCCCAGCTCTGTAGACCGCGGACAGTCTTACCTAAGATTTCAGAGGAGATACCTTTCCATTCCCTCAGGCAAAGATAACGCTGCAGCAGTAAGTAGAGCCTGCTTGGAGTCAGGAGGAAGAGCAGTAGAGGTCCAGACCCAGCCCAGAGAATGGACGGCCTTGCGCTTTCTACATTTCTTTTCTGTGTTGCGTTTTCTTCCGAATCACCAGCCTTCTGCACGTGTCAGTTCGGAAGGTTCTTTAGTCATTACATCTAAGTCTTACTTCTTTTTCTTAATGCTCATACTGAGCGGTGTGTGTGTGTGTGTGTGTGTGTGTGTGTGTGTGTGTGGTATGCACATGTACCTGTGAACATACATGCAAAAAAGTCCTTTCGTAAGGGTTTATGTGAGCACTTGAGGCAGCACTGGAGTGGGTGTTTCCAGGTCTGCTTACTTATCACTCTATGGATCGACATCTTCCTCTTACTGACTCTCCTGTTCCCTCTGCATATGGCTTCTGCTCATTTGCTCGTCCATCACAAACTTGCTGTCTTAGCTTTTTTTGTTGTTGTTGCTGTGATAAATACATTGGCTGAAACAGCTTAAGGGGAAAGGGTTTATTTTGGCTCACAATTTGAGGATATCATCCATGATGAATGGGAGGATATGGCGGCGGGAACTTGAGACACCTGTCACAATCCATTCACAATCAGTAAGCAGAGAGAGGGAGAGAGAGAGAGAGAGAGAGACAGAGACAGAGAGACAGAGAGAGACAGAGACAGACAGAGAGACAGCACCACTGAGCTTGGCTTGGGCATTTGAAACCCCAAGCCTACCCCTAGTAATAAACTTCCTCCAACCAATAAGGTCACACCTTCTAATGCCACCCCCTAAGCATTAAATGACTCTATGTGTGCCATTCTTTTTTTTAATTAATTTATTTTTATTGAATATATTCTTTATTTACATTTCAAATGTTATACCCTTTCCTGGTTCCCCCCCCCTAAAATCCCCAACCCATCTTCCCACCCCCTGCCTCCAAGAAGATGCCCCTCTGTCCAACCCACTCCCACCTACCCCCCTTGATTTCCCCACGCTGGGGCATCTATTGAGCCTTCATAGGACCAAGGAGCTCTCCTCCCACTGATGCCCGACATGGTATTCCTAGGCCACAGTTGTGGCTGGAACCATGTGTACCCCTTGGCTGATGGCTTAGTCTCTGGGCGCCCTGGGAATTCTGGTTGGCCGACATCATTGTTCTTCCCATGGGGCTGCTGAAAGGGCTAACTCAGGGACTTTGGAAAGGTCATGGAACACTTCCCCCCCCCCCAGAAGGGCAAGTGTCTCCCCTCCCAGAAGAGAGAGGCTAAATTACATTCCTCAGACCACAGAGAGGTCCCTGTGGCTAGGAAAGTTCCAGAGTCCATTGACCACCTACCTACCTCATCCTCAAATAATCAATTAGTTTAAAGGTAACACTGTTCTGCCGATCACATTGTGCCTAAAGGTGGCTGCCCTAAGAAATGTATAAAAGGCCTGCACAGCCCAGCGGGCGTGGTCGTTCTGTCTCCAGGTGCGGAGCGGCCCCAGCATGCTGGATATTAAATAAAAATCCTCTTGCTTTTTGCATCAATTCCCACCTCCACGTGGTCCACTCAGAGGGTCTCTCTGGTAAGTTAAGAAATACCCCAGTCTTACACTGCAAACCTCTTCAGCTCCTCTAGTCCTCCCTCCAACTCCTCCATAGGGGACCACACACTCAGTCCAATGGTTGGCTGCTAGCATCTGTCTCTGTATCTGTAAGGCTCTGGCAGGGCCCCTCAGGAGACAACCATAACAGACTCCTTTCAGCAAGAACTTCTTGTCATCCATAATAGTGTCAGGGTTTGGTGATGGTTTATAGGATGAATCCCCAGGTAGGACAGTCTCTGGATGTCCTTTCCTTCAGTCTCTGCCCCACACTTTGTCTCCATAATTGCCCCTGGAGCATTTTGTTTCCTTTCTCAGAAAAACCAAAGCACCCACACTTTGGCCTTCCTTCTTCTTGAGCTTCTTGTGGTCTGTGAGTTGTATCTTGTTTATTCTGAGCTTTGGGGCTAATATCCACTTATCAGTGAGTGCATGCCATGTGTGTTCTTTTGTGGTTGGATTACCTCACTCAGGATGACACTTTCTAGTTCCATCCATTTGCCTAAGAATTTCAGGGATGGAGAGGACCCTGGTCAGGAAAAGACTAAATCTGGTTTTGTAGGAGAGTACCAGAACAGAGAAATGGTGGTGGTGGGGTGATTGGGGAATGTGGGGGGGGGAGAGGACTTATGGGACATATGGTGAGGGGGGGAACTGGAAAGGAGAAAGCCTTTGGAATGTAAACAAAGAATATAGAAAATAATTAAAAAATGGGAAAAAAGAATTTCATTAATTCATTGCTTTTAATAGCTGAGTAGTAAGTACTCTATTGTGTAAATATACCACATTTTCTCTATATGGGGGGCATTCTTATTCAAACCACCACACCAATGCAGGCATGGCCAGAGGCTAATCATCTAGACAGTCTCACATAACTACACCTAGAGGTTTACCTCCTCGGTTATTCTAGATCCTGTCAAATTGGTAATCAAATTAACCATCACAGTTATTAAACAATTGACAATGGTCAGGGGTAGTGTGAGTATATACAGTTAGTTAAACTTGTTTTAATTCTGACTAAAAATAATGGCCCTTCCAGCTTACCCAATCCTAAACTGGTTCGGTTTTTGTCAGCTTGGAACAAACTGGGTCATCAATTGAGAAAATGCTTCCGTCAGATTAGCATGTAGGAGCTGCATCCTTACTTGGCTTCTGGTGATTGACCTGAAATCACCAGGGCAGCAGAGGAATGAAAAAAATGATGGACGCACGGACTCAAGGACATAGAGGAGCTGGTATCATGTGGGCTGGGATCTCTGAAGGAGAAGCCACAGCCCCGAGGGAGCTAAGTGCGTTTAGTATACGCACTAAATAGGAAGGCAGGAGGGTTATTGCATATGGATGAATAAAAGTAGGGGCCAACTCTGTGGGGGAGCAGTCTTCAGGCTGTAACTATCTGGGGTGGGTCATGGGGGAAAAGCTGTGGTGGCCATTCTCTGCACACACTGGCGGTGTCTGCATGTGGACCAGACGTGCCTAACCATCTCTCTGAACTTCACCCTTTGCCATTTGCCCACGGATCTGAGGCTATGGCCTTTGCCATGACCACGGCCATGCCAATAACATATTTACTCATACACACTCAGGGCTTCCTCTGGTCCTCACAGGTAGACAGGTCTGTGGGCATTTTTTGGATTAATCATTGATACGGGAAAGTCTGCCCATTGTGGCTGGTGCCACCCCTGGGCAGTGGTCTTGAGAAGAACAAGAAAGAGTAGCTGAATGGGAGCCTGGAGCCCAAGCCAATAAGCAGCATTCCTCCATGGCCTCTGCTTCAATTCCTTTCTCCAGATCCCTCCCTTTGAGTTCCTGCTCTGATTTCCCCTCATGATGAATTGTAAGTTGTAAGATGAGAGACCTCTCACCAAGCCAGCTCAGCCAGTCAACAGGTTCTCCAGGGCAGGAGTGAGGGTTAAAAAGAAAAGAGACGGTTAGAGAACACTGCAGCATGACCTCAGTCAATTCTGAGACTGAAGGGCGGGTTTAATCTTTTCCAATCTGCTTTTATACCATTTTAATTACATGCAAGTATTTAGGGTGAGTAGAACAATGAGGAACAAGCAAGACAAAAGTCAAGGAACAGGGAAGCCGGGTGTGGTGGCGCATGCCTGTAATCCCAGCACTTGGGAGGCAGAGGCAGGTGGATTTCTGAGTTCGAGGCCAGCCTGGTCTACAGAGTGAGTTCCAGGACAGCCAGGACCACACAGAGAAACCCTGTCTCAAAAAAAACAAAAAAACAAAACAACAAAACAAAACAAAACAAAAAAACAAAAAAGTCAAGGAACAACAAGACAATAAAGACATAGCCCCATGATCACTCCTGTGATCGCTGTTTCTAAGGATGATCAAGATGCCTGAGCTTACTTCTTTGTCCTAGCCTAAAATCAGATTTTTGCTTGGGCTTACTTCTTTGTCATGGCCTAATGTCAGATTCCTGCCAAGCAGCAGGCACCCCAAAAAGCTCTCCACACCCTCCCCACAAGTTTGTTAGTATTTTATCATAGCAACAGAAGCAAACTAGAACACTCCTCGAGTTTCTTAGTTAACATTCCCAAGAGAAAGAGTCTGATGGGCCCATGGGACTTCAGGTCTTAGGCAGATGGCTGGGTGTCCCACCACCCGGAGCCCTTTGTTCAGAGGATCTGGCTGAAGAAGGCTGGAGGAGTTGGGCACAGCAGTCTTTTCCAGCCTGTATCTGTCCAGCACATCCTAGAAAAATGTCCAGGTTTCATTATGCATTTGTATCATTTCCCAGAGGGCCAACAGTGATTTGCATATATTAAATATTCAGTGGATATGTAAATACCATCCACTTTTTTTTAATTTATGTTTTTGTGAAGTGGGTTGCTTTTGAGAGCTTTCTGTTTTCATAATATAGGAATTTTTCTTTTTTTTTCCTCAAACTTTTTTTATTAGCTACTTTATTTACATTTTGAATATTATCCCCTTTTCCAGTTTCCCCTTCGAAAACAGCCTATCCCATACCCCGCCACCCGCTCGCCAACCCACCCACTCCCACTTTCCTGTCCTGGTATTCCTCTATACTGGGCCATCAAGCCTTCTCAGGACCAAGGGCCTCTCCTCCCTTTAATGTCCAACAAGGCCATCCTCTGCTACATATGCATCCGGAGCCATGGGTCCCTCCATATGTACTCTTTGGTTGGTGGTTTAGTTCCTGGGAGCTCTGGGGGTACTGGTTGGTTCATATTGTTGTTCCTCCTATGGGCTGTGAGCTCCTTTATTTATTCACACAGTATTGGGATCTCTGTGGACAGAGAGCAGGTAGGACAGCTGGAGAGATGGCTCAGGGGTTAAGAAAATTTGTAGAGAAAACAAGTTCAGTTCCCAGCACCCCCATCTGGTGGCCTACAATTGTATTCCTTCACACAGAGATTTAGGAAGACATCAAGCCCTGGCAGCGGTGGCACTTGGGAAGCAGAGGCAGAGGCAGGCGGATCTCTGTGAGTTTGAGGCCAGCCTGATTAACAGAGCTAGTGTCAGGACATCCGAGGTTCCATAAAGAAACTCAGTCTTGAACAGCCAAAATTAATTACTATTAATTAATTCGAAGAAGAGGAAAACCGCTTTTTTTTTTTTTTTTTTTTTTTTTTTGGTATGGCTGTTCATGTCAGTACTCTACACATAGGGGACATTTATTTCGCGGGGACTCAGTAGGGTATTCTGACGTCACCTTCTCCTGGAACTGCTCTGCCCTGCTGGTGCTCGCTGACCACTGCAGCTCCCTGACCTCTGCAGTTCTCTCCCTGAAGTGTCTCCAACATCCCTCATCCATCTTGCTTCTCCTTCATCTTTCCTTCCCTTTCTCAAAGGACAATGTGGTCCCACAGTTCAGCTTTATTGTGCGGTGCAGTTTATACCTCTGGCCTTTGCTCCCTGTTGTTGTTTATAGGTTTGTCCTCTCTATTGGACTATGAACACGTTCAGGGCAAGCAGCCCTGTCGTTCCTCGTCACCCCAGAATACCTCATGACAGGATCACCATAGGGCCCCAAATAAGTTTCATGAAGGAAGTGTCTTCCATGAATACATGTGCATTTTAGGTATTTCATGTGACTTTTAAGCAAGATGAAGAGCTCTGAAGGTGCGAATCCTGGTGACAGGCTTCTGTGAATTCTGTGACAGTTTCCCGACCAGTGAGCCAAGAGCAGTGTAAATCTGTGCTGTGCACCGATCAGCATAAATAATAAATGAAGACGTCGTCAAGAGGGATCCTGTTTAGAAAGCTGATAAACTCAATCCAAACTTCTTTTCTCGGAACTTTGAAGAATTACAAAGAATAGTTTTGAAGACGAAGACTTGGAGTGTGAGTGCCTCTCTGCATGAGTTTACTTACCTGCAAAACCCGGGGGCTGGAAGGATAGGTGTAATCTAGTAAATGAAATATTATTTTACCTCTAGAATTATGTTATTCTAGTGGTTCTATATCATAAAGGCTATCTATTATATAAATGACTCTTGTGCAAATTTACCCATAAACAAGGCATTTAAAAAACAACAATCTACAACAATTCAATCAAAACCTCTGGTTTGTTTTTTTTTCTGTTTTGTTTGTTTGTTTTTACCAGGGTTCCATGCTCAGAGAGTTCATCTGCCTTCTAGTCGGGTATGTGTAAATAGTGGTCAGTTCTCCAGAGGTTCTGTTTCTTTAAGAGAACTAGGACTGTTAACTCAGATCATTGAACCATATGAGGGTCAATAAAAGAATAAAATCCCTGGTTAGCGATTCGAGGACAAGGAACTTGATCCCAGCGTGTGTGTTTATATATGCTGCTCACTGTGAACAGGGGAGTGTCAGGTCCTCAGGCCGCTCACTGCTTCTCAGGATGGCTTCTGGCAAAATAATCAAGCTGGTGGTTTTTGAGCTGCTTGAGTTTGCTGCCTTCTCCATTCCCACCATTGTGATAATGGAACAGTTTGCAACTGCCAATCAGCGAACAAAGACTGAAAGGACTCACTATTGGCTCATTGTTTCCTGTTCCATCGCCTATGTGGCTGTGGTGAGTCTCTTCATCTGGGTTCCAGTAAAAGTTGTCCTGTACAAGAAACGGCATCTTTACAAGAAAATTATAGGATGGTAAGTAGAGGCTCTCATTAGCAGGGAGCCCCTGCCGCGCTTTTATCCTTGAATAGGATGTGCACATGGGTGCTAAGCAAGTAAACTTAGCACAGGAGTGTACAAGATTAATAGAGACATTGCACTTTCTGTAAATGTATTGATGTTGTGCTATCTTTTATATCTTTTATGTCAACATATTGATATTATGGAATCATCTACATTTTCTATGATCATTTTTTCCCCCTAAATAACAGATGACATAAGATAACAAGGCATGTTGGTTTGAATATTGCCAGTGGTTTCTCAGTACACCAAATTGTACAGTCTTCAGAGTTGCTCTACGCACATCGCAATCACAAGCTTAGAATGCAGAGTTTCACTTGTATGCCAAACTGAAAGTAACATCTCCTTTTAAGCGTTTACATTGGACTTTGTTGGTCTAAGGCATGATCGGGCCATTCATTAACTGAGATGTTTTAGGCAACTTGGTTACTAAGATTTAAAAATAAAAGAATGCTTTGGATGGTCACAAGTTCTATAAACCCTCGCAGGTACAGCCTATTAACCCTTGCAGGGAGAAAATACATCCTTGATAATACAAAAGTACCTTAGATAAAGATTTGACATTGCCACATGCCTGTAACTCCAGCAATCAGGAGGCTGAGTGAGCAGGAGGATCCACGGGTTCTAGGTCAGCCTGGGCTACATAGTGAGAGCTTAAAAAGAGTGAATAAACACTTCTTCTTCTTCTTCTTCTTCTTCTTCTTCTTCTTCTTCTTCTTCTTCTTCTTCTTCTTCTTCTTCTTCTTCTTCTCCTCCTCCTCCTCCTCCTCCTCCTCCTCCTCCTCCTCCTCTTTTTCCTCCTGCTCCTCCTCCTGCTCCTCCTCCTCCTCCCCCTCCTCTTCTTCCTCCTCTTCTCTTCTTCTTCCTCCTCCTCTTCCCCTCCTCTTCATCTTCTTCTCCTCCTCCTCCTCCTTTTCCTCTTCCTCCTTCTTCCTTCTCCTCCTTCTTTGGCATTACTTGTCATCTTTGACTGATGAGCTAGAGAACAACCCCTGTTATTATTGTATTTTTTAGATGTTCATTCAGGTCTGGTTCTCTCCAATCAGGGATTTCTTTATTTTCTCTAAGCTAAATTCTTTTCCGTTAGTGATCTTTCACTTCATGGGTGAGCAACACAGGGCAAATTTGAACAGGGAAGAGCTGAGCATTGTAATATAATTTAGGGTAGAAGTGTGAAAGCTGTACATACGATGATGTAGTCATCTTGGGAAGGATGATGACACTCAGAGCTGAAGTATCGGTGGCATTTACCACTGGTTCCACAGGTACGATACTGGAGGTGGCCAGGCCACTTTCTGTCCCTAAGAACCAGGCTTCTAAGAAGTATATCATTTTGTGGTTTGGATGAGACAGAGACTTTCCAACCTTGGATTGAATCTCAGTATCACCAATAGGTGTCTTAGAGGTGGACCATATACCCCAAATTCCTTTGACTTTCCAAGACTGTTAGATGAGCAAAGGATTTTGGGGAGATAGTGACAGTTCCAAATGACAGGGAGAGTAAAGGACAATAACCCACTGCAGTGCCCCTGCCCAAAGCTCTTGGTTTTGCTGGTTTGTTTTTACATTGGTTCATATCTCCAGTACTTTACATTCCAAATGTTATTCAGATGGTGAACTTCCCCCATATAATTTATTATCAGTGTAGTAGGTATTACACTATAATGGCCTTTTCATAGCTCCTGTGTGCTGAGGGTGTTATACATGGATCTTTTAATTGTAGACCACTTCACTTCATACAGTGTCTCAAGAAGTAGACATTGTAATGAGTGTGTCTTTATTATTCTCCAAAGGAAAATGATACCTAGGAAAACTTAGCAACTTTTCCAAGGTCAGTGTACTAAGTGATAGAACTGGGCTTTGGACTTTATCCTGTCTCAATCTAAGGTTCATACTCCAATTACCTCCAAACTATCTCTGATGAACAAGATTTCAGTTCTGTAGGCAATTGAGGTTGAGTAGAAGAGAGGTCCTCTGTTCCTAACCTTCAGGGTGTGGTAAAATCTCATGCCTTTGGGGATCTACTCACAGTTCAAGTAGTCCCTGAATCTAAGGGTCCCAGTTAGTGACCACAACTTCATCTTTCAGTATTATCTTCTGGAGAACCCTCTCCCACACTTTAGTTTGTGTTTGTGGGTGAGGCTGGCCTCCGGTGCTATCAGTGGTTTTACATAGAGGTCACTTTATCTGTGAACTCTGCCACTATTTCCTCATGGGCTCATTCATGAACACTATCTTGTAGTTACATACTAGGGTCGTTAGAGAGAGGAAACAGCTCATGAAAATAATTGTAGGCATTTTACACACTCAGCAAAGCTAAATTTAGCAACATAATAAAGTTAGGTGTTGCCTTCACGCTATATCTGAAACAATAGAAATTTAAAGTGATAACTTTGTCAGGAGACACGGCTAGCTTGCCCAGAACTGTCCAATTCTGTGCAATTTCTTCTATTTTATAAATTTTGTTTTCTTTTTATCATTTTGACTTTGAAGGCCAAGTATATCTTACTTTAATGGCGTTAGAACGTATGTTGCCCACAGATGTTTATTTCAGTAATATTCATATATTATTGCCAACAATATTCTGTAGGATCCTGTTTGTTTTTTGAACATATGGGAGGCAGTGTAGTGACACATTACAACTTCAAAGTTATTTTTGCATTTACACAAGTGCAGTCATATGCAGGGTATTAAACCTTAATTGCTACTTGAAGATAGCTTAAAAAAACCATAACTGTTAATATACATAGTATAGGGAATCACAAACACTATTATTTTAATTTATTATTTATAGTTGTTCATTTGAAATTTCACAGATCCTTATGTTCATAGGTTTGATATTGATGAGACTATTTGAAAGCATCCTGGGAAAGACCACATGAACCCCATGAAACTGGTCTTTAGAGAGAGAGGTACCAGAGACCTAATCAAGAATTTGCCCAAAGAACAGACATGGATTCAAATCTCAGGTTTTTTTGTTTTGTTTTGTTTTAATTGAAAAGGGAAGTAAAAACACTTTATGATAAAATTAAAGATTTTCATGGAAACTATTTCAGATAAAATAGAAGAGATACATACAAAAACACATTAAAATTGACAATTTTCATGGAAAATTAAAGAGTAAAGTGGTAGACATGTAAAACATTGCTAAATTAATTGAAATATGAAATAGAAACATTTTATGATAGAATTGAAGATTTACATGGAAAATATTTCTGATAAAATTGTAGAAAAATTTTAGGTATTAAAAATTTTAAACATGTAAGAATTGAAGATTATCATGGAAAATTTTATATAGATGTAATAATGGTAGACATAAAAGTATTCGTAAGTTGATTGAAAGTGGAATTATAAACATTTTCTGATAAACTTGAAGATTTACATGGAAATTATTTCTGATAAAATTAAAGAAATATATAGAAAAACATCTTAAAATTAAATATCATGGAAATTATACAGATACAGTGATAGGCATAAAGATAATTCTAAATTGATTGAAAGTGGAATTATAAATATTTTCAGAAAATATTAAAGAGTTAAATGGAAAATATTTCTGGTGAAATTCAAGAAATATATAGACAAATATGTTAAAATTGACTATTTCATGGAAAATTTTACATATAAAATGGTAGATATAAAAACTCTAAATTAATTGAAGGTGGAATTAGAAACATGTGATAAGAAAGATTTACATTGAAACATTTCTGATAAAATAGAGGAAATGTATAGAAAGACATGTTAAAATTGAAGATTATCATGAAAAATAATGCAAATAAAATGGTAGACATAAAAACATTACTAAATTAATTTAAAGACAAATTACAAACATTTTCTGATAAAATTGAAGATTTATATGAGAAGTATTTCTGTTAGTCTATGTCTTTTTATTGGGGAGTTGAGTCTATTGTTGTTAAGAGATATTAAGGAATAGTGATTGTTGCTTCCTGTTATTTTTGATGTTATTTATATGTTTTTGTCGGTATCATCTTTTGGATTTATTGGAAGATTACTTTCTTGCTTTTTCTAGGGTGTAGTTTCCCTCCTTGTGTTATAATTTTCCATCTATTATCCTTTGTAGGGCTGGATCTGTGGACAGATACTGTGTACATTTGGTTTTATCATGGAATATCTTGGTTTCTCTATCTATGATGATTTGAGAGTTTTGCTGAATATAGTAGCCTGGGCTGGCATTTGTGTTCTCTTAGGGTCTATATGAGGTCTGCCCAGTATCATCTAGCTTTCATCATCTCTGGTGAGAAGTCTGGTGTGATTCTGATAGGTCTGTCTTTATAAGTTACTTGCCCTTTTTCCCTTACTGCTTTTAATATTCTTTCTTTGTTTAGTGCATTTGGTGTTTTGATTATTATGTGACAGGAGGAGTTTCTGTTCTGGTCCAGTCTGTTTGTAGTTCTGAAGGCTTCTTGTATGTTCATGGGCATCTCTTTCTCTAGGTTAGGGAAGTTTTCTTCTATAATTTTGTTGAAGATATTCATTGGCCCTTTAAATTGGAAATCTTTGCTCTCGTCTATACCTATAATCCTTGGGTTTGGTGTTCTCATTGTGTCCTGGATTTCCTGGATGTTTTGGGTTACCAGATTTATGCATTTTGCTTTTTCTTTGACTGTTGAGTCAATGTTTTCTATGGTATCTTCAGCACCTGAGGTTCTTTCTTCTATCTCTTGTATTCTGTTGTTGATGCTTGCATCTATGACCCCTGAATTCCTTCCAAGGTTTTCTATCTCCAGAGATACCTCACTCTGTGATTTCTTTATTGTTTCTATTTCCACTTTTAGATCCTTGATGGTTTTGTTCAGTTCCTTCACTTGATTGTTTGTGCTTTCCTGTATTTCTTTAAGGGATTTTTTGTGTTTCCTCTTTAAGGGCTTTTACCTATTGACTGATGTTCCCCTGTATTTCTTTAAGGGAGTTATTTAAGTCTTTCTTGAAGTCCTCTATCAGCATCTTGAGATATGATTTTAAATCCAACTCTTGCTTTCCAGTGTGTTGGGGTATCTGGGACTTGCTGTGGTGGGAAAATTGGGTTCTGATATTGCCATGTAAACTTGGTTTCTGTTGGTAGGGTTCTTGTGCTTGCCTTTTGCCATCTGGCTATCTCTGGTGCTAGTTGGTATTGCTGTCTCTGGCTGGAGTTTGTTCCTCCTGTGGGCCTGTAAGCCTGTGTCCTTCTCCTCTGAGCTCAGAAGTGAAAGCACTGCTGGGAGATCACTCTCCTGGTGGGCTATGCACAGAAGGCTGTGGAGTCTCCTGGCTCCCTGGTGTCAACTGTGGCAGGAAGACTTCTGTCCCAGCTGCTCCACTGATCTTAGGTCCCATGTATTCCTAGCTGTTCTCCTCCAGAGAGAAGGTGAAGATCTCACCTCTGAGCTCAGAAGTGAAAGTGCTGCTGGGAGATTACTCTCTCCTGGTGGGCTGTGCACTGAAGGCTGTGGAGCCTCCTGTCTCCCTGGTGCCCAAATTTCAGTTTTGACATGGCTTATGTGAGCTATTTATATTCTCTGAGCTTTAGTTTTCTCAAGAACCAGAGACAATCTAGTCTCCATTTGGGAGCACTTTTTTTTTTTAAAGCATAAGATTGTGCATCTGAAGTCACTCGCACAGCATCTTGAGGCTTTCTATAGATATCAGTGTTAGTGACCTTCAGTAGAGCTGATTATTTCTGTTTAAAATGGGAACTTGCTTAATCGTTAGAGAGTAATCTTGTGAAATGGAATAAATCGGGCAAAATTGAAGAAAAGCAGATGCCAGCAGTGGTGCTCCTAGAATTTGAAATATTCTGTGGGATCTCTTTTGTCATTTGAACACGAGAACCCATTACGCTACTTTCTGCATTTACACCAGTGTTTGGGGGCTTCCATTTCTCTGCAACCTACTGGACAGAGCTGCGAATTGGCCAGGTGACCATAAGTCTCCGTTTATGAAGAGGAAGCATGCCGTGGAGCTGAAGACATGCACTGAGTCAACAGAAGACATTGAACTTTCACTTGTCCCAAACACTTCCTCGTTCCTTTAGACTTGTTGTCCTTTCTTGATTGCCTGTTATCATTCCTACGGATTAGGGAGAGGCAAGGTGGAAGAAAGAAAAGCTGCTTAAGTAAATAACTCTCTCAATCCATGAGAGAGAGACATTTTTCTGGATATTCAGAAGGTCACTGGGGACAGCACAGCTCTGGAGGGTATGTGACACACCCAGACTGCCACAGGTCCCAGAGCTGTGTTTCAGGAATTCTCCCTGGTCTTTTTCTATACAACGACTATTTCAAAATAGGCTGTGTCAGAAATCTGTGGCAGTGTGAAGTTTGGAAGACCATTTTTTTTTTAAGTGACATTTTAGATCGTTGTGATTTTGCTGTTGCTTTGTATCAGGCTATGGTCATGGCAGTGGAATAAGAACCAACCTTTGCTGATCACCTCTAATGTGCCGTACATGCTTCTGAACATGTTATCTATGAGTGACCCTGCCTGTCCTGAAGCTTGCTCTACAGACCAGGCTGGCCTCAAACTCACAAAGATCCGTCTGCCTCTGCCTCTGTCTCTGCCTCCTGAGTGTTGGGATTAAAGTCTTGTGCGGCCACCACGCAGCAGCTGTATCCATGCCTCTTGAATAAAGGTTTCTGAGCATCAATGTTGTCCCTTAAAATTCAGCTTGATGGCTGGAAGAAATCCCAGAGCTCAGTGTCTAAACTGTCTTGTACAAGATAGGTAGACCATCTGCCTCTTGATTTTCTTTCTTTAAAACAGGGAGCTTAGTAATTTTTTTGTGGTTTTAATTACCAGAATGGTCTTCCTTATTTATGTGACAAAATCTGCCACTGGGTACCTTCCCTCCAATCCTCTTTTGAGACTTTACCTCCCTTTATGTCAGTGAGCTTGCCCTTGGCCCAGATTTCTGCTTATCACTCCCTTACCCCCACCCCATCATTCCTTAAGCACATTACTCATTGTCAAATCTATAAATTGCCATTTCTGTGATGTCTTTTTCAGGGTGACTTCTCCAAGCACACTCTATCTGTTCCAAAGTCTCTCAGACAAATGAACATAGTCAGGTCACCCCACTGGGCTCAGACATAATCTTAGCCATTCTGGTTTTGTTGTTGTTTGTTTTGTGTTTTGGGGGGGGAGTGTTTGTTTTGTTTGCAGAATCCCACCAGTCCTCCATGCCCTGTGGTTCCTAACTTTTATACAGTTTTAGAATTCTCCTTGGATGCTAGCTGGCTTTCCAATGTCTGGATATCATATCTTGACATCCTTTTGATTAAGATGCTGACTTCAACCATCAATTCAACTCCATCCACTCCATGCTTTACCACTAAGGGTCCAGTTGACTGAAGCTTCTAGAAGTCTTACTTCAAAGAGGGGTTTCCTCACCCTGAACTTAGGCAACACCTACAAGCCCAAAAGTGCATTAATGTCGGAGGTCATTACCTCTCTGACTTTAGAACACTTTGTACTGAACGTGCATTCAGCACAGCTGAGGGGGACAGGAATCTAAGTGGGTAGTTGTATTTTTAAACCTGAATTCAGTAGTTTCCTCTACCCCTGTTTTTATTTATTCTTCTCTCATACAAAACATCCCAACCACAGCCCTCCACCACTCTTCCTAGTATCCCCTCCCCCAGATCCACTGCTCCTTAACCTCCCTCCAGAAAAGATTGGGTCTCTGAGGTATTTTAATCTAACAAGGCATAGCATGATAAGACTGGGCAAAAACCCTCATCTCAAAGCTGGATGAGGCAAAGGGTCCTAAGAGCAAGAGCAAGAGTCAGAGGCCCCCCCAATTTCTACTGTTAGGAGTCCCACAAAATCCCCAAGGTAAACAACAATAACGTGGAGGAGCTAGCAGACTCCATGATTGCTGCTTCAGTCTCTGGGAGCCCCCATGAGTCCTGCTTCATTAACTCTGTGAGCCACGTTCTCCTGGTGTCCTCAACCTTCCTGGCTCCTACAGTCTTTCCTCCATCTCTTCTGCAGGGTCCCCCAAGCTCTGGAGGAAGGCTCTCTGAAGTCAACTGGCCTGAGCATCAATCTATGAGTATAGCAGACTATCACTAGGAATCATTTCATTATTTCATTGACTTTGGGGGGAGGGGGCAGTTGTGTTTGGTTCTACCCTAGGCTTCTGGGTTGACCTGCTTCTGGTTCCTGGCCATCTAGATAGTGCTGGGTGTGGTCTTTTTCTCATAGCTGGGGCCTCATGTTAGACCAGCCATTGGTTGCCCACTCCTACAAGTTCTGTATCACTTTTATCTGAACATATCTTGCAGGCAGGATAGATTGTCAGTCAAAGGTTTTGTGGTTGGCTTGGTGCCCCAGTCCCATCGGAAGCCTCGCCTGGTTACTGAGTCAAGCTCCATTTCCTCCATTACTAGTAGTTCTCATAAGTCCCAGGATGTTTCCACTGTACTAGATCTATTACCCCACAAAACCCCTCTCCAATCCCAATCATCTCTCCCCATGCTCTCCCTCAGTGCCTCTGTCCCTCTCCTGATCGCTTCTGTTCTCACTCCTACCTGCCCCTTGTCCACCCACATAATCTGTTCAGTTTTCCCTTCCCAGGGTGATCTAGGCATCTCCTCTAGAGTCCTCCCTGTTACTTAGCCTCTCAGAGACTTTGAATCATAGTGTGATTATCCTTTACATAATAGATAGTATATACTTATAAGAGAATCCATAGCATGGTTTAGGTTAGCTTATTCAGGATGATTTTTTTCTAGCTCCATCTATTTGCCTGAACATTTCATAATGTCACTTTTTAAAAAACTGATGAGTAATACTCCATTGTGTAAATCTACCACATTTTCTTCATCCATTTTTCAGTTGAAGGACATCTAGGTTGTTTCCAGTTTCTGGCTACTATGAATAAAGCTATTATGAACATAGTTGAGCAAGTATCCTTGTGATAGGCTGGAACATCTTTTGAGTATATGGCCAAGAGTTGTATGGCTGGTCCTTGAGGTAGATCAATTCCCAAATATCTGAGGAATAGCCATACTGATTTCTATAGTGGTTATACAAGTTTGCACTCCCGCCAGCAATGGAGGAGTGTTTCCTTTGTTTTATATCCTTGCCATTATGAGCTGATGCACGTGTTTTTGATCTTACCCATTCTGGCAGGTGTAAGATGGAATCTCAAGGCAGTTTATATTTGTATTTTCCTGATAGCTAAAGATGTTGAACATTCCTTTAAGTGTTTCTTGGCCATTTAAGATTCCTCTATTGAGAATCCTCTGTTCAGATCTGAACCCCATTTTAATTAGATTACTGGTTTGTTGATGTCTAGTTTCTTGAGTTCTTTGTATATTTTGGATATTAGTAGTCAGTCAGATGTGGAGTAGCTAAAAATCTTTTCCCATTCTATAGGTTTCCATCTGACATTTTTTTCTCTATTGACAGTGTCCTTTGCCTTACATGAGCTTTTCAGTTTTATGAGGTGCCATTTATTAATTGTTGATCTTAGTACCTGCCCTATCAGTGTTCTGTCTAAGAACACTGTACCAATAGTTCAAGGCTCTTCCCTACTTTCTGTTTTATTAGATTCAATATATCTGGTCTTAGATTGAGGTCTTTGATCCACTTGGACTTGAGTTTTGTGCAGAGCAACAGGTATAGAATAATTTGCAGTCTTCTACATGCAGACATCCAATTAGAGCAGTACCATTTGTTGAATGTGCTTTCTTTTTCTCCGGTGTGTATTTCTAGCTTCTTTATTAAAAAATCAGATGTCCATAGTTGTGTGGATTTATGTCTGGCTGCTCAATTCAATTCAGTTGTATCTGCTTTTATGCCAATACTATGTGGTTTTCATTACTATAACTCTATTACAGCTTGAAATCAGGAATGGGGATATCGCCAGAAGTTTTGTTATTGTTAAGCTTTCTTTTAGCTATCTTTTTTTGTTGTTGTTTATCCACATGAAATTGAGTATTGTATTTTCAAGATCTCTAAAGAATTATGCTAGAATTTTGATGGGGATTGCATTGAATCTTTAGATTGCTTTTGGTGGAATGGCCAGTTTTACTATTTTAATCCTATCTGTCCATGAACATGGGATCTTTCCATCTTCTGATATCTTCAATTTCTTTCTTCCAACACTTGAAGTTTTGTCTGGTCTTTCACTTGCTTTGTTAGATATTTTATATTGTTTGTGGCTATTGTGAAGGGTGTTGTTTCCCTAATTTCTTTCTAGAAGACTATTGATTTGTTTTTTAAGTTTATCTTGTATTTAGCCACCTCACTGAAGGTGTTTATGAGCTGTAGAAATTCCCTGATATATTTTTTGGGGTTGTTTATGTATAGTATCATACCATTTACAATTAATAATACTTTGACTTATTCCTTTCCAATTTGTATCCCTTTGATCTCCTTTTGTTGTTTTATGGCTCTAGCTAGGTCTTCAAGTACTATATTGAATAGATATAGAGAAAAATTTTTATTTTATGGGTATGGTATTTTGTGTATGGGTATTTGTATTTTAAACCTGAATTCAGTTTCCTCTCCCCCTTCTTTTCTTTTTATTTTTCTCTCATACAACACATCCCAACCACAGCCTCTCTACCCACCACTATTCCTAGTACCCCTTCCCCCCTACACCCCTTTTCCTCTTCCTCAGATCCACTACTCCTCTGGTTCCCTTCAGAAAAGATCAGGTCTCCCAGTGATATCAACTGAACAATGCATAACAAGGTGCAGTAAGACTAGGTACAAATCCTCATATCAAAGCTGGATTAGATAACACGGCAGGAGGGAAAGGGTCCCAAGAGCAGGCAAAAGAGTCAGAGGATCCCCACCGTCCACTGTTCAGAGTCTTACAAAATTCCCAAGCTAAACAACGGTTACATATATGTATTGTACAGTCCTGCCTTGTTCCTGATTTTTGTGAAAGTACTTTGTTTCTATCTAATTAATTTGGTTTTGGTTATATAGGCTTGCTGTATATTGCCTTTATTTATTATGTTTAGGTATTTCTTTTGTATCCCTAATCTCTCCAAGACTTTTATCATGAAGGGGTACAGGATTTTGTCAAAGGTTTTTTGGAATCAAGAGAGAAAATCATATGGGTCTTTTTTTCTTTCAGTTTGTTTAGATGGTGGATTAGATTGACTGTTTGTCATATGTTGAACTACCCCTGCATCTCTGGCATAAAGCCTACTTTATCATGGTGGATGATTCTTTTTTAATGTGTTCTTAGATTCATATTTTGAGTATTTTTATTGAGAATTTTGCTTTTTTGTTTATAACAGAAATTGGTTTATAATATTTGTGGTGAATATTTGTGTGGTTTAGTTATCAGGGTACTGTGACCTCATAAAATAAATTTAGCAATGCTCCTTCTGTTTCTATTTTGTGAGATAATTTGAGGAGTTCTGGCATTAACTCTTCTTTGAATGTCTGGTAGAATTCTGTGCTAATACAATGTGGCCTTGAGTGTTTTTTTTTTTGTTTTTGTTTTTGTTTTTGTTTTTTGTTTGTTTGTTTTTTGCTTTGGAGATTTCAATGACTGCTTCTGTTTTTTTTGTGATTATAGGTCTATTCAAGTTGTTTATCTTATCTTTATTTAACTTTAGTAAGTGGTATCTATGAAGAAAATTATTCATTTTGTTAAGAATTTGCAATTTTGAGCAGTATAGGTTTTTAGAGTATGATATAATGATTCTTTGGGTTCCATCTTGTCTGTTTTTATGCCCCCCCTCATTTTGTTAATTTGGATATTCTTTCTCCATCTTTTAGTTAGTTTGAATAAGGGTCTATCTATCTTGTTGATTTTCTCAAAGAACCAACTCGTTATTTCACTGATTCTTTATATTGTTCTCTTTCTTTCTATTTTACTGATTTTTATCCCTCAGTTTGAGTATTTCCTGCTGTCTACTCCTCCTGGATGTGCTTGCTTCTTTTTGTTCTAGAGCTTTCAGGTATGCTGTTAAGTTGCTAGTATGAGATCACTCCTATTTCTTTATGAAGGGACTTAGTGTTATGAACTTTTCTCTTATCACTGCTTTTATTGTGTCCCTTAAGTTTGCGTATGTTGTACATTTATTTTCATTAAATCTGAGCAAGCCATTTATTTGTTTATTTGTTTATTTATTTATTTATTTATTTATATCTTGACTCAGGAGCTTTTCAGTTTCCATGAGTTTGTAGGCTTTCTGTTGTTGTTGTTTTTGCTGTTATTGTTGTTGTTGTTGAAATCAGCTTTTCCGTGGTGGTCTGATAAGATGCAGGTGTTTATTTCATTCTTCTTGTATCTGTTTAGACTTGTGGTCAGTTTTAGAGAAAGTTCCATGAAGTGCTGGGAAGGTATATTCATTTATGTTTGGGTGAAACATTCTGTAGATTTGTTACGTTGATTTGGTTTACAATGTAGCTCCAGTATTTCTCTCTTTTAGTTTTTGTCTGGATGACTTGTCCATAAGTAAGAATGGGTGTTGAAGTCTCCCATTCTTAATGTGTGGGTTTGATGTATGATTTAAATTTTAATAGTGGTTCTTTTGGTGGATTTTTCCTTAGAGGAGTGTGAAGTACCTTTCCTTCTTCTTGAGAAATTTTTAACTGAAGTCTATTTTGTTAGATTCTGGAATGGCTACAATAGCTTGCTTCTTATATTTATATGATTGGTAAATCTTTTTCTAACCCTTTACTCTGAGGTAATATCATCTTTGATGTTGATATTCTTCTTATATATAGTACAAGGATAGATCCTGTCTTAGCATCCATTCTATTAATCTGTGTCTTTTTATTGGGGAACTGAGACCATTGATATTGAGTGATATCAATGACCAATGATTGTTAATTCTTGCTATTTTGTTGTTATTGTTGTTGTTGTTGGTGGTGGTGGTGGTAGTGATGTGTCTGTGTGTGTTTCCCTTCTCCTAGTTTTGCTGGTATGAAAGTACTTATTTCTTGTGTTTTCATGGATGTATTTTATCTCCTTTTCTTTCTAGTATCTTCTGTAGAGCTATTTTGTAGATACTTTCTAAATTTGACTTTATCATGGAAATCATGTTTTTCCACCTATAATAACTGAAAGTTTTGCTGGGTATAATACTCTAGGCTGGCATCTATGTTCTTCTAGAGTCTGTAGGAAACTTGTCCAGGCCTTTCTGGCTTTGAAAGCCTCCATGGGAACTTGGGTGTAATTTTAATAGGCCTGTGTTTATATGTTACCTGCTATTTTCCCTTTGCAGCTTTTAAAATTCTTTCTTTGTTAAGTATGTTTAGTGTTTTGATTATTATTCAGAGAGGTGACTTTCTTTCTGGTCCAATTTATTTTCTGTTCTTTTACTTCTTTTACCTCTATAGGTATCTCCTTTAGGTCAGAAAATGTTTCTTCTATTATTTTGTTGAAAATATTTTCTGGGCCTTTGAACTGGGATTCTTCTATTTCTTCTATTCCTATTATTCTTACATTTGGTCTTTTCATAGTATTCCAGGTTTCCTGGATGTTTTGTGTCAGCAATTATTTAATTTTGACATCTTCTTTGACCAGTGTATGTATCTCATTTATGCCTGAGATTCTCTCTTCCATCTCTTGTATTATGTTGGTAATGCTTGTGTCTGTAGTTCCTGTCCACTTACCTAGATTTTTCCATTTCTAGATTTCATTCAGTTTGTGTTTTCTTTATTTCTTCTAATTTTGTCTTCAGGACTTCAATGTTTTTATTCATATCCTTCAATGGTTTTTTGTTTGTTTGTTTGTTTTTTGTTTTGTTGCTTCTTTTTGTTCTTTCTTGGCATTCTTTAAGGGATTTATTCATTTCTTCCAAGTTTTGTATTCCTTTTCCTTGATTTCTTTAAGTGATTTAGTCACTTTTTCTTTAAGTACCTCTATAATCTTCATAAAATTTGTTTTAAGGTTGTTTTCTTGTGCTTCGGCTCTCTTGGAACATTCAGGGCTTGCTTATTGTGTTCTTATGCTGGTGTCTAGGCAGCTGGGTTTGGAGTGATTATAGGTCTATGTGCTGATTTCTGAGCTTTTCTTTGTTGGATGGGTGTTTTGTTCCTTGGTTGTTTTCTCTCTGGTCTCTGAATTGTATGGGCTGCTATTGAGAAGGGGGCTGTTTCTGCCAATTTTGGCAGCTGGTAGACAGCAGTGAGGGTGGGAGAAAGAATTGGGGAGAGCATTGTGGGGGTACCAAGAGGATAGAGGGGGAGTTCTTCAGGTAGGCATTCTACCTGGAATTCTGATGTTCAGTGTGACTTCTAGTGCAGCAGGAAGTCTTCCATTAGTTTACTCTTATCCTGATTTAATATAATTATACCAGTGTAATCTATTTCTTTATTCAGTTGAAACCTTAAGCTCTTGATGGTGCTACTTTGAAAGTTGATAGCCTGACTTGATTCTGTGTTGTCTGCAAGTGAGTTGAAGTAACTTCCTTACTTCCAGTTAAGTAGCATAAAATGTTGTAGCCAAAATAGTCTCACTAGAAATTCTTCAGGTCACAATAATCTACCAATGCACTCTAATGATTTAAGAAAAATAAGGGCTTGCATAAATAGCTGTAACTTTAGCTATCTGACTTCTTTGAGATTCCCAATTTCTCAATAATGCAATCCTTTTCTAACTCAACATTTACATATTAGCCATTCACTACCTGAAAGGATTGTCCCCAAACTACCATCAGGAATACTAATTACCATATCCCTGGCATTTAAGATTGTCTACCCTCTAACACTGATATTCCTTTCCAAACTATCTCATTATACAATTTCTTCATTTAGTTGATGCTATTCGAAAACAATTATAGAGAAATCTCTTACCACACTAGGCACTTCCTTAAAGATTGTGGTCTGTTGTAGAAATTACACAATTACGCATGGAAAATACTGATGTCATATTGACAGTAAGGGGGAGTTTTGTTATTGTATGTCTGTATGTCTGTATGCATGTATGTATATATGTGCACTCTTGTGTGTGGATATATGTATGTGTGCATGTGTGAAGCCTGGAGGTTGATGCCAGATATCTTCCTCTGTTGCTGTCCAATTTTATTTTATTTTTTGATAACATCTCTCATTGAAACAGGACATAGCTATTTTGTCTAGAAGAGCCCTGGGATCGATCCTTCTGTTTCTGCTGAGACTGTAGGAACACACTATACTGCCTGGCTTTTGATGTTGCTCTTCATGTTTGCCCAGTCAACATTTGGGTAGTTGCTCTCTCACCCATTTTAAAAGTTATTTTTTATGCCCCACCTTGTCTCTCTCCATCAGCCCACCATGGTTCTTTGAATGAAGTAGATTTTCAAACTTGGGTATCTGTGGCGACAGGTTTCAGAGTAGATGTAATTTGAGCTGAGCTTGACAAAAAGATGGTAGAAGATATCTCCATGCATGAGTATGGATAGATAAGGAGCTGACTGGGGAAGAAGTGTGTATGTTTGAGGTGTGGGAGAAGGCCAATGTGTTTGGCAAGGAGTCAGCAGAAAGGAAAGAGCTGTGCAGCATCATAGTCACTGGGATTTGCAGTCAGAGCACACTGGATTAGAGCTCAGCTTTTACATCTCAGTGGAGAGTCTGGAGTGAATGAATGAACGCTTCCTCATCAGTGTCAGCATCAGGGAGAAACCTTTGTGGGGGTCTGGGTGAGGGAAACACTGTCTTCACCAAAGTACTCAGCATTCAGTGGCAACTTAGAAGATAGTACAGGAGTGTTCTTGTTTGAGGAAGTTAACAGATTCAAGGGAGCCTTGTGGCAGAAAACTTTGATTTAATAACTTAGGGGAAAGAAAATCTTTTAGGTTTCTTAGCAGAGAGTCATTTCCCAAATAAATTATCTGACTTCCCCGCCCACCAAGCTTCCTCCATGAGTAATCTCAGGGCCAAACTTGCTGTACAAACAGGAAGTTTTTTTAAATCTTTTTTTTTTTTCAGAGATAGGGTTTCTCTGTATACTCCTAGCTGTCCTGGAACTCACTCTGTAGACCAGGCTAGCCTCCAACTCAGAAATCCACCTGCCTCTGCCTCCCAAGTACTGGGATTAATGGCCTGCGCTGCGGCCACCACCACCTGGCAAACAGGAAGTTTTAACCCATTGTGCTTGAGCTTGGTGTTCTGGGCTCAACACTCCAGAGAGTCTTTTCATTGCACTTTCAATAACCATGGGGCTGGATGTCCCTCAATGGAGGAATGGATAAAGAAAATGTGGTATATTTACACAATGGAATACTACTCAGCAATTAAAAACAATGAATTCATGAAATTCTTAGGCAAATGGTTGGATCTGGAAAATATCATCCTAAGTGAGGTAACCCATTCACAAAAGAACACAGTCACTGATAAGTGGATATTAATTAGCCCAGAAGCTCTGAATACCCAAGACTCAATTCACATATCAAATGATTCCCAAGAAGAAGGAAGGAGAGAGCCCTGGTCCTGGAAAGGCTTGATGCATTATTGTAGGGGATTACCAGGAGAAGTGGGAGGGGGTTGATTCGAGAATGGGCAGAGGGAAGAGGACTTATGGGACTTATGAGGAGGGGGGAACCGGGAAAGGGAAAATCATTTGGAATGTAAACAAAGAATATAGAAAAAAAAAAAGCCATGGGGCTTGCACTTTTGCAATAGTCACATGCCACCAACCACAGGTCTTCTTTTCCTCTGTGCTGTTTGTATACAGTGGCATCCAGTTAGTTTAAATGTAAGCAGACTTTCAAAGACGCTGCTAATATTCTAGCTGACATTCTCATCTTCTAGAGTTATGCCGCAGTATTTGAAACTTGCTAGAACAAAGTGTATAAACTTGGTGACATAACAGAACTTGTCATCTCAAAATCTTGGACACTTAGGAGTCTGAAGTCAAAGACAGCCATGTGGGTTCCTTCTGAAGACACCTAAGGGAGGATGTGCTCCATGCTCATTGGGAAGTACATAGCGGTGGCCAGCCATCTTGGCCTTGAGTTCCATGACCACGTGACATTCTTCCTGTCCGTTCTTCTCCCTTTGTGCATGTCTCCTTCCAAAACTCTTCCTATCATATTGACTTAAAATCTTTCCTAATATTCTATTTTAGCTTAGTTATTTTACTCTAGTAAAAACTATTTTCAAATTTCTATTCTGTTTCTGTTTTGAGGGACTAGAAATAGTGGCTCAACCATAATTGGAACACAAATTCGCCCCACAGCATGCCACCCTGAGAACCTTCAAACTTAACTTTTTTTTTTTCTCTTGCAGAAAGCGCATTCATCCTGCCCTCTCAAAAAGCCTTGTTCTTTTCAGTATCAGTTCAGGGTTCAAGTGTTCAAAGCTCATCTAAGCATCATCCCAAACATCCCAAATCTCCATTTTATGAGCAAGACTTGGGGAAGAACTTGTCCTGGGTCAAAATTCCTCTCTGTGACCCTGTGAAACCAGACAAAAAGTAGATTGTGGGACCTAAAGAGAAGGTTTAAGAATCCAAGTTCAGTTTTGAGCATTCAACTGTAGGGGATCTGATGACCTCTTCCGTCTTTTTCACACAGACACACACACACATACACACACACACACACACACACACACACACACACACACACGAACGACCATAAAAAGATTAAAGATCTTTTCAAAAGTACGTTGCCTCCAAAAATACAATGCTTGGACAAAACAGGCATCTCCACTCTGAGAGATAAACAGCAAACAGGAAAGAGTGGTGACACCTGTTTTGGGGAAAGGTATCTACCTTTACCTTTGGGGAAAGGTATCTACATTTTAAATGAGAAACAGGAGGAAGGATTTCTCAAAGAAAGTGTGGGCTAGGGTGAGAGGGATGAGCTGAATTTCAAAAGCACTGCATGTCCACCAGAGATGTCTGTGATTGCAGTAAAATATACTTAAGATAAAATTTATGACCCGAACCGTTTTGTGTACTGCTCAGAGGCATGAAATGCATTTGTGTTGTGGGGCAACTATCACTGTCAACCATCTGTCTATAAGCCCTTCTCATCTCTGAGACTGAATCTTTGTGCTATTTCAAGCAAATCCCTCACCCCTTACCGCCAGCCTCCTATTTTTGGAGATGCGGTGATAAAATGTGTTTTACATTTTAAAACGTGACTCCGGGGAGGTGGCAAGATGGATAAGTGTGCCAGCATGAGAAACTTAGTGTCAGTTCCTAGCCCTCGTGTAAAACACTTGGCATGGGTGTGTGTGTGTGTGTGGGTGGGTGTATTGTAACTCCAGCATTGTGGGGACAAAGACAGGTGGGGGCAGAGAAGTCACTGACATGGTCCAGCTGACATGGTGAGCTTTAGGATCAGCAAGAGACCCTATTCCAAGGTATAAGGCAGAGATAAAGAGAGGAAGACACTAGATGGTTTCAAGAACGGAAGCTCTAACAGGAAACCCGTTAGGAAAAATTACAAGTGGGAGCTGACAGCAGGACGGGCTCTGGTGTGAGCAGAGGGTGGGTTGGACTTGGATGTTGCAGGAAGTTGGGGAGAAAGAGGTGGTGGGTTACAGTGAGTAATGGAGGAGGGGTGGTGGGTTACAGTGAGTATGGGGGAGGGGCGGTGGGTTACAGTGAGTGTGAGGGAGGGGTGGTGGGTTACATGGTGGTTTACAGTGAGTGTGAGGGAGGGGTGGTGGGTTACAGTGAGTGTGGGGGAGGGGTGGTGGGTTACATTGAGTGTGGGGGAGGGGTGGTGGGTTACAGTGAGTGTGGGGGAGGGGTGGTGGGTTACAGTGAGTGTGGGGGAGGGCTGGTGGGTTACAGTGAGTGTGGGGGAGGGGTGGTGGTTTACAGTGAGTGTGGGGGAGGGGTGGTGGGTTACAGTGAGTGTGGGGGAGGGCTGGTGGGTTACAGTGAGTGTGGGGGAGGGGTGGTGGGTTACAGTGAGTGTGGGGGAGGGCTGGTGGGTTACAGTGAGTGTGGGGGAGGACTTCCATTCTCTTTATATATATCTACTTTGTACTGCCTCTTAAACTTTCAGGTAGAGATGGCTGTTAAGTGTTTTAAGTCTAGAGCTGAGGGGAAAGCTGAACAGTGTGTATTGGATGCCCTGGGGAAGCAGGTTAGTAATTAAAAGCATGGGAACCGGTTCAGTGATTGAGCGAAATTATTTAGAGAAGGAATACTCCTCTGGACATTCTCCTCTTTCGGAAGTCGGGCTATGAGGATGAGGACCATGGGAGCTTCACGCTGCAGAAATGTAGTTCTGATCCGAGACGCAAAGCAAAACAACCAGCTTCCTTCTTTATATTTTATTTTATTAAGGGAACAAAATAATTAGCCCTGACATACCTATTTTAAATCCCATGGCACACAGTGTTCGATGGTTGTAGTGGGTGCGGCTTCCGAGGGGTCTTGTCTCCTCTGTTGATTACGCCGTGTCTAAGACGGAGCTGGGATAAGAGAGGCACGCAGAAGTAAGGGGAAATTATTAATACTTTCAAATATTCAATCCTTCTTATACGGAGGAGCACCTTATATGAAGGTAATTAAGGTAAGGTTCAGGGGAAGGAGAGATATTTTGTTGTAACGAAAAAAAAAAGCTTTGTTAGGCGGGTGACGTGACTCAGTGGGTAAATGCTTATCCCTCAAGCAGGGGATGGGGGAACTTGGACTCCAGAACGCTCATAAAGGATCAGACTCAGTGTTTTTATGGGGACGTAGGAGGCAGAAATAGGAGACTCCAGAAGCTCATGGGTCCGTCCAGCACACCTGGAGGTAAATAGCGAGAAACCAAGGCACAGACAAGGTGCCCTCGAGCTATCCTCTGACCTCCGAGCATGCCACACCGTCCGTCCTTCTGTGTCTGCACTCACACCCACACCCCCCCGCCCCCCTCCCCCCGCCGAAAGTTCCGTCTTTGGTCCTGTTAATTCAAGAAGGGAAGCATCCATCTGACTCCCACACTCCCGTCATAAATGCAGTATGATATTTATTTCATATCTCAATCACGAGTCTACTAATTATTTGGGCTGTTGGGAAACCTCTCAACCGTTTGTTAGAGAAAGGAATCCTGTCTTTCTTTTTTTTATTTTTATTTTTTATTTCTGCATATTGTTACTTTTTGCCATGCTCAAACATTTGGGAAATGGAAACAGGGAAGCAGTGAGCTTCTTAGAAAAAGCTATAGATGGATGAAAGAGGAACTGCAAAATTGGCAAAATGTGCACCGGAACTGTTGACGGGTCGTGATATTGCTGTTGCTTATTATTTTTTTTTTTTCTTGTTTGCTAGGCGACCTGTCCTGGTGATGTGTGTTGTGCTCACGACTCTCCCCAGCTTCAGCTTCTCCATAGCAGTGACCGAGGTACGAGATGTTGATTCCTTCTGCTACAGGAGCATGAGACCTCAAAATGGCATGGTTTTGAAATTCAAGAGAGTACCATACCCGAATCATTCTCTGTGATTATTCCAATCTTCTTCCAAATTGATTATATTCACATGCACAAGTGCACTCGTATGTGCGTGTGCATACACACACACTCACACACATATACACACTCACTCACACACATACATTCACATACACATATACACACATACATACACACACATACACTCACATACACACATACACACTCACATACACACTCACACACACACTCACATACACACACATACACACTCACTCACACACATACATTCACATACACATCTACACACACTCACATACACACATATACACACATACACTCACATACACACACACATACACACACATACACACTTCTTATTGTAAGATAATTGTTATTTCCATTATTTGAGGGATAGTTTGGCATTAGTTTTTAAAAACACATATTACTTCTACGCTTGTGTATATGATACAAGAGTGTATTGCAAAGTCAGGAAGAGTAAGGACTGGCAGTCGATCTACATTCTTACACACTTATCTTTGCTAAGCCACCCACTGATACAATAGTTTGCACATGTTAACTATGTTGATAGCCTTTTGTTTTGATGAAATATGACTTCAAAAGGTTTCCAGCAGACAACCAGACCATAGATCAGGACTATTCATAGGCAAAATCCATAGGTTGAAAGGCCCATACTTTCCATAGAAGTCAGGAAAGGTCTTACCAATGATGTTATTAACTTGCAAGATATTGGGACAGAGAACACCATCACTTGTGGGGAGGGTGGGGGGAGGCAGCCCCAAGAGTTCTAATTTCAGTTCACGAAGTGATAGCATATCTGGGATATGGTCACTTTTTTCTTGTTATTTCTGAAGATGTCTCACCTGCTGTATAAATGTCTTTTCTTCTTTCATTAAATTCCCACTGAAGTGTCACACATAAAGAGAAACCTACTTGAAGCACAACTGTATAGTATCAACAGAATGCCACAAAATGGATCTCTATGCAAACAAACCCAGCATCCCCACTGGCTCTGCCAGTCCTCCGTTCCCTTCCTCCCTTCACCACGATGTTTACAGCATTTACCTACTTTTGAATTTTCTACTAGGGGAAGTCAAATTTCAACTTCACTTATTGATTCCATAATGGCACATGCCTTCTATTTTATTCAATAGTATGATGTGAGGGTCATTCATGTGTTTACATCCAGATATAGTTCACTTATTTCCATTGCTACAGATGCTAGTATTTCATCATGAAGCTATTATAACTCATTTATTTCGTTGTGTTGGAATCGAGCCTTTGTGGGTGCTAAGTGAATCCGGTACCTCTGAGGTACACTCAGTCCAATGGTGTAACTTACAATTGAGCTGAACAATCCTGTTCGGCTGTTGTTGTTGCTACTGCCTTGGGGATAGCACCTGGAGACTTGCACACTTGAGGTGAGGACTTGGTCACTCAGACACCTCCTCAGTCTGGTCAGTTCTGTTCTTGATGACCAATTCAGTTGTTGCCATTTCAAGCTCATGTTGCCGGGAACTAGGTCAAACGTTTTTACAGATGTGCGATGCATCCGTTGATTTAACACATACAGGAGAATAGATGGGTTATGTTATACAATATCCAACCATCCAATGCAATCGATTATGTCAAACAATTATTAAGGAAGACTGTGCTGACATGTGTCTGTCTGTAGACTCTAGGAACAGAGAATGAATGACCTCTAAGGCTTCCTGTTCTTTACCAGAATTTGCATTTTTGTCTTTAGCGCATTTAGGGACATATTTTTGAAACCCGTTGGACTTTAAGATTTCATTTGTCCAAATTAGTGAGGTTGCACGTCTTTTCATCTTGGCTTATTCATCTTTGCCTCTCTTTTAAAATTGATTTACAGACTGAGCAGGTTGTATTTATGTATTTAGGGCACACACACACACACACACACACACACACACCAACAATTAAAGAAAAAGAGACCATTTGAAAGAGAAGGTGGAAGGTAGGTAATATGGAAGAATTCTGAGGGAGGAGAGGGATGAGGAAATGACATAATTATATTATAATCTCAAAAAATAAAAAAGAATTATTTAAAATTGAAAGTGCTGTTTACATGTTCAAATTACAACCCTTTTAAAATGTATATACTGTAATATGTTCACCCTGGGACTTGCCTTCATAATTTTATTGTTGTCTTTTGATGAAAAAGTTTTGTTGTGTTTTGCTTAAAATAGTCTGATTTGTCAACTCTCATTTGTACAAAATGCTTCTAGTGAGTGCACTGAGATGACTTTTGAATCTAAAGTGGAAAGTCCTAAAGATCTCATCTCATCTTCTGGAAAATGTGTTTTCCTCTTCCTCCTCCTCCTCCTCCTCCTCTTCCTCCTCCTCCTCCTTTGGATCCACAGACCAGCTTTAATGATGTGTTTTGTTATGTTGCGTAGGGATGGGATTGGTCAAGTTTTATTTTAATTTTGCTTTTTGCCCAATGAGATGAGTACCATTTTGTAAAAAATTAGTTCTTTGTCTGTTTCATATATGTATTTATTTTATGCATATGAATACACTCTTGCTGTCTTCAGACACATCAGAAGAGGGCATCTGATCCCATTACGGATGACTGTGAGCCACCATGTGGTTTCTGGGAATTGATCTCAGGATCTCTGGAAGAGCAGTCAGTGCTCTTAACCGCTGGGCAATCTCTTCAGCACCTTTGTCTGTTTTAAGAGTTCTCTAAATTGGAAAGGAAGAAGTGAAACTATCATTATTTGCAGACGATATGATAGTTTACCTAAGTGACCCAAAAAAACTCCACCAGAGAACTTCTACAGCTGATAAACAACTTCAGCAAAGTGGCAGGTTATAAAATTAACTCAAGCAAGTCAGTGGCCTTCTTGTACTCAAAGGACAAGCAGGCTGAGAAAGAAATTAGGGAAATAACACCCTTCACAATAGCCACAAACAACATAAAGTATCTTGGCATAACTCTAACCAAACAAGCAAAAGATCTGTACAACAGGAACTTCAAGTCCTTGAAGAAAGAAATCGAAGAAGACCTCAGAAGATGGAAAAATATTTCTTGCTCCTGGATTGGCAGGATCAATATAGTAAAAATGGCCATATTGCCAAAAGCAATATACAGATTCAATGTGATCCCCATCAAAATCCCAACTCAATTCTTCATAGATTTAGAAAGAGCAATTCTCAAATTCATCTGGAGCAACAAAAAAAACCCAGGATAGCTAAAACTATTCTCAACAATAGTTTGAGGGGGGAATCAATATCCCTGACCTCAAGCAGTACTACAGAGCAATTGTGTTAAAAACTGCATGGTATTGGTATAGCAACAGGCAAGCAGATCAATGGAACAGGATTGAAGACCCAGAAATTAACCCACAGACTTATGGTCACTTGATCTTTGATAAAGGAGCCACAACCATCCGGTGGAATAAAGATAGCCTTTTCAACAAATGGTGCTGGTTCAACTGGAGGTCAACATGCAGAAGAATGAGAATTGACCCACTCTTATCTCTTTGCACTAAGATCAACTCCAAGTGGATCAAGGACCTCCACATAAAACCAGACACACTGAAACTATTAGAAAAGAAACTTGGGAAGACCCTGGAGGACTTGGGCACAGGGGAAAAGTTCCTGAACAGAACACCAATAGCTTACGCACTAAGATCAAGAATCGACAAATGGGACCTCATAAAATTACAAAGTTTCTGCAAAGCAAAGGACACTGTCAGAAGGACAAAATGGCAACCAACAAAGTGGGAAAAGATCTTCACCAACCCCACATCCGACAGAGGGCTAATATCCAATATATACAAAGAACTCATGAAGTTAGACTGCAAAGAACCAAATAACCCTATCAAAAAATGGGGCACAGAGCTAAACAAAGAATTTTCACCAGAAGAAATTCGGATGGCCGAGAAACACCTTAAAAGATGTTCAACATCATTAGTCATCAGGGAAATGCAAATCAAAACAACCCTGAGATTCCACCTCACACCAGTCAGAATGGCTAAGATTAAAAACTCAAGAGACAACAAGTGCTGGCGAGGATGTGGAGAAAGAGGAACACTCCTCCACTGTTGGTGGGATTGCAAAATGGTGGATTCCCCTATAGCAGCCTAGTGGATATTAATGAGCCCAGAAGCCCTAAATACTCAAGACACAAATAGCAAGTCAAATGATTCCCAAGAAGAAGAAAGGAGAGGACCCTGGGCCTGTAAAGATTGCATCCAGTTTAGTAAAGAAACCAAGGGGGGAGGGGAAATGATTGGGGAATAGTTGGGGGGGGGAGAGGAACTATGGGAACTATGGTGGGTGGGAACTGGGAAAGGGGAAAGCCTTTGGAATGTAAACATAGAATATAGAAAATAAAAATTAAAAAAAAGAGTCCTCTAAGTCCTTTAAGCCAGGTGTTCATGTGAGTGACCTGTCCCCGTGCTCCCTGTTTTGTCACTTTGCCTGTGTATTCTGTGCTCACTCACACCGCACAGCTTATTCTTGTAGCTTTACAGGTGTTCTATAGAAGCCGAAGATCAAACTGCTCTATCTTCCTTTGCTTCTACAACTATTTGCCCTTTTATTTCTACATGCATTTCAGAATGAGCATTATAATTGGCATGCTGACTGAAGTTGCAGTTAGTGATTTCATTTTTAAAAAAAGTTATTTTTATGTCTTTATTGTCATTACTAATTAAAAAGACTACATCCCTTTGACAGCATTTCTTCCATATGTAGTCACACAGACTATGAGAATGATGTTTCATTTTTCATTCTTCGATACAGTGGGTTTTTTTTTAACTTTCTCTTGATTTATTAGGTGCTCTAAGATACCCAGGACAAGCTGGTTAGAAGTGATCATGAAAGCATCTTTGTCTTGTCTTTGAGAGAAAAGTTCCAGTATTTCACCATGAATATGTTGTATGCTGTAGCCTGTTTTGTCTATTCTTTATCGAAACCATAAGCAGATTAGAAGAAAGCTAGGCTGACCTTACCTGGGACTGTCAGAGCTCTGCTTAGCAGGGACATTTCACTTTTACTGGGCACACACACACACTTATACCCATACATTTATACACACACAGATACACATACACAGATACGTACATTCGAATACACACACTTACACATATACAGATACACACATAAATATTTACAGACACAGACACACAGAGGTACACACACAGAAATACACACACACACAAACATACACTGGCATGGACACAGACACACACAGACACACAGAGACATGGACACACACACACACACACACACACCAGAAATGAGGATCAAAATCAAGTCCAGGCCCTCCTATCTGCTAGGCAAGGGCTCTACCAACTGAGCTACATGCACAGCCTTTTATTATTGTATTTCTGGCATTCCTTTAGGGGACTCTATTTTAAATAAAACCTTGTGTTAGTCCTCATTACATATTTAGAAATGGTTCAAAGACTTGTGGTTCAAACCTGAGAAGCTAAAACCAGAACTTTGAAATTTTCAGTAAATGTATTTAAGAAACTATTGACGAAGTTTAGAATGAATTAGACAAACTGATTACATGTGCTTCTGTGGCTTCCTGAAAACAGGTTCAAAAGAATATCAATGGCTCGGCCGATTCGTTGCCTGATTCCTTACCTGATCTGCCAGTATCTCTGGTTCTGTTGTCCCTGATCGTGGTTGACATTATTGAAAAACTCAGGATATATCCTCTAAGAGGGAGTCAAAAGAGTAAGTATCCTTTCAAATATCAATACTTAAATTTTTTAATTTAGCTTTTATCTTTTCCGTTATTCTGTTGCTTGATAAAATGTTTAATGTCAGTGTTTCTTTTTTTATTAATTATTTTATTTATTTATATTTCAAAAGTCCCTCTTCCTGGTCTTCGCTATGCAAATTCCCAGCCCTCCACCCCCACCTCCTTTGCCTCTAAGAGGGTGCCCCTCCACCCACCCACTCCTGCCCCACCCCTCTAGCACCCACCTTTGCTGGGTCAACAAGCCTCCACAGGACCAAGCACCTCTCCTCCCATTGATACCAGATAAAGCAGTCCTCTGCTATATATGGAGCTGGAGCCATGGGTCCCTCCATGTGTACTCTCTGGTTGGTGGTTTAGTCCCTGGGTGCTCTGAGGGGTCCGTTTAGTTGATATTGTTCTTCCTATGGGGTTGCAATCCTGTTCAGCTCCTTCAGTCCTTCTCCTGACTCTTCCATTGGGGCCCCCTGGCTCAGAGCCTCTGAGGGGACATCCATACCAGGCTCCCGCCTGCAAGCACATCTTGGCATTAGCAATAGTGTCGGGAGTTGGTATCTGTGGATGGATCCCAAGGTGGGGCACTCTCTGGATGGCTTTTTCTTCAGTTTTTTTTTTCCATTTTTTCCCTCTACGTTTCCTTTAGACAGGAACAATTCTAGGTTAAAGATTTTGAGATGGGTGGGTGGTCCCATTCCTCAACTGGAGGCCATGTCTACCTACTGGAGGTGGTCTCTTCAGGTTCTGTCTCCCAGATGTTGGGTATTTCAGCTAATGTCATCTCCACTGTGTCCTAGGAGCAGTGGGGAGTGGGGAACAGGGGAAACCACTAGAAAGTCCCAGACATCAGAGATGCAAGAGACAGGGCTTTTTTTTTTTTTTTTTTTTTTTTACAAAAAATGTGGTATATATACACAATGGAGTACTATTCAGCCATTAGAAACAATGAATTCATGAAATTCTTAGAGAAATGGATGGAGCTGGAGAACGTCATACTAAGTGAGGTGACCCAGTCTCAAAAGAATACCCATGGTATGCAGTCACTGATAAGTGGATATTAGCCTAGAATCTTGGAACACCAAAGATATAAATCACATACCAAGTGATGTCTGACAAGAAGAAAGGAGTGGACACTGGTGCTAGAATGGACCAAAGCATCATTGTGGGGGAGTACAAGAACAGTGAGGTGGGAGGGGGAGGATGAGGGAGCAGGGGGAGGGAAAAGGGCATGTGGGACCCTTGGGGGTGGGGAACCAGAAAAAAGGAAATGAATTGTAAATATAGAATATATCCAATAAAAAAAAAACAAAAAGATACAGGGTTTTTTTAGTCACTGAGAGAAGCTTGAAAATTAAGATACCTAGACATAAATATTTAAAACATACTTTGATACCAGTCATTATTATTTATTTATATCTTGGTAGTGCCTATAAATTTGTAAAAATACCTAATACTAATTGTTAATTTAATATTTAATACCGATAAAGCTTAATGTGCCCTCTAGCAAGGAAACATTATTGACATGGCACTTTCGAAATGTTCTTAAAATCTTAAATTTAGAGAAATAAAATAGTTTTGGGCCTGGTTTGGTGTCACATACCTGTATTCTTCCTGAGACAGGAGGACCAAGAGTTGGATGGCAGCCTGAGTTACATAGCCAGACCCTGTCTCAAAAAACAAACAATAGCCGGGCCATGGTGGCGCATGCCTGTAATCCCAGTACTCTGGGAGGCAGAGGCAAGTGGATTTCTGAGTTCGAGGCCAGCCTGGTCTACAGAGTGAGTTCCAGGACAGCCAGGGCTACACAGAGAAACCCTGTCTCGAAAAAACCAAATCCAAAAAACAAAAACAAAAAACAAAACCCAAAAAACAAAACAAACAAACAAACAAACAAAAAACAATAAAAGTAACAAAAAAGTCATTTTGTTTAAAGACTTTCGGTACAAGAATCAGTATATCCGCCAGGCAGTGGTGGTGCACACCTTTAATCCTAGCACTTGGGAGGCAGAGGCAGGCAGATTTCTGAGTTCGAGGCCAGCCTGGTCTACAGAGTGATTTCCAGGACAGCCAGGGCTATACAGAGAAACCTTGTCTTGGGAAAAAAGAAAAAAAAGAATCAGTACATCCTGTACATCCTACTTACAATGTAGAAAATTGCATATATTAAATTATGGATTATAAAAACAAAGCCAAAATTCACATTAGTAAAATTGAGACAATTCACTTTCCTACAAAGTTGAAATTAACACCACACAGGGGACAGTTCAATGACAGCCCAAGGGCCACATACTGAGGAGACAGTGCTCCCAAGCTCCATCTTCCCTGGAAGGCCAGATGTCTTTATTTTAAATATGTGTACGCTACACCTTTCTCACTTGCTCTGTCTCTAGGCTCCTGGAAACTGTTTTCAAATTGTTCTGTTCTTGATGAATGAATTTTACATGTCCATGCAAACTTTTCGCCCAAATGAAAGTTCTGTTTTCAGAAAAAAAAATCACGTATTTATGTATAAAGTATATATTATGTTATATATTTCTATATGAATTATATATAATACTTTATATATAATACTTCTTATATAGTATTGTATTATATATAATATAATCATATATAAACATACAATGTGAGTATATATTAAATATATATAATAAAGAATATATTAATATATCTATATATTACATATAATTATTATATCACATATTATATTAGCAAAATAATGAAATATATAATATAATGGTATATTATGTTTTATTGTTGATTTATAATATAATATATACAATATATAATATTATCAATATAATTAATTAATAATTAATGAACAACATATAATATACAACATATAACATGATATATTATATATTACTTATTATATAATATGTAATATATAATTAAATAATTATATAATATACATTATATAATAATGTAATATATAATCATATGATATGTAACACATTTATATTATGCTATATAATAAGATATATGATATAGTTTATTATACTATAGAATTATATTAAAATTATATTATTATATTTGTTAATATATTAAAACAATATTATATTATATATAATATATAAAAGTACATATACTTTTATAATATTAAAAGTAGTTCATGACATTTAATTGTCTATTGTGATGATTGGATCCTTTCTTTTTGATCCTGCAGTGATATTTTGAGATACTAAATAAAGGCTTCTAAAGCAGTCAGTCTTAGAAGGAGACTAGAACACAGTGAAGCCCTGCTACTTGAGACATCACCTCCAGCCCCTTTCTGCCTGTACTCGGGGTGGGAAGGGTTAACTGGCACATACTGCAGTAGCTCTGCCAGTCAATAACAAAATCACACTTTAAAAGCTAGAACTGCCTTTGTAAATGTTAGTGTTACAAACACTCAATTTTATGTAAATCTTGAACTCAGATACTCTACCCTCATTTTAGCACACACATTAATATAATAAATTATGTGACTTTTGAGCCTATAGTATATTCTCATTCATCTTCTAGGACATACTGCTTACACACTTTGTTTTTTGTTTGTTTGTTTGTTTGTTTTTTAAAAGACAGTCTAGCTGTATAGTCCAGGCTGATCTTTAGCTCAGAATCCTCTTGTCTCCATCATCTGAGAGCTTGAGTTACAGGTGGGGACCAGTGAGAACCAGGGTGTCCCATGACATGACCGCATGGCTTCTGAGTGCAGGGTCTCATGTACAGTGGTGCTCCATGAGAACCGTCTGCTGGTACATGGATCTCTGTGGTGTGATAATTTCATAGATATCTGTAGTATCTACTGCCTGTCTCATTTCTGCCTGAGGCTGGCCAGCTGAGTCTCCTATAAATGAGTAACTTCTCCACCATGTTGTTCTTGCTCCCACTCTAAGAGAATCCTCTTGCTTGTGGCTCCGGAGAGTTGAATATCCACTACTCCTTGTGTTCAGGCGCCATCTTGTTCTTGCTCCCGTTTTTAAAACCTAGCTGGTGTCGAGTTTCCTGTGTTCCTGTTTGTTGGTTCAGGCTGTCCCAGAATTTCCTCTTTAGGCATTGTTGTCTTTGGTGTGTGGCTGTCCACAGTGCTCAGCTCCAAACAGCCCTATCCTTAGTGTCTGGAATCTGGCTGGGTAAGCTCTCTGGACTCTAGGTAAACTCTAGGGAGTTTGTCTCTTTTCTTGACAGCTGGAATGCTGACTTCCTTCCACTGGGTCTTACTTTTCTGGACAAGTTGCAAACATAAGATTGGAAGTTTTGTTTGGAAATGAAGCCCTTTAGCTCCAGAATGTACAGGTGCTAACATATGCCTGGGCTTCAGAGATTTCAAGGAATGTCCATTATTGTCCACTGGACAGAACAGTGTCCCCTCCGACCCATAGAGCTGACCTAGATGATTCATAGGCTCTCCTATCTCAGGATTTATAATAAATATTCCATTGCCGGAATCCCAATGATGTCCACCATTGGATTCCTCCCCCTGCCTTTGTCAGGATTTCTCAACCCCACAGAAACAGGAAGATGCAAACATCAACATAAGAATATCAGTGGCTGGGTGAGAGTTTCCAGTCCTATCGGCAGAACTCAGGTAAGTAGTGTTTTTAGCCTAGGTTAGACCCAATGTTACAAAATGTTAGGAGTATATTATTAAAAGTGCTGTAGGGTCTGTGTGTAAAGGACTGTATTCAACTGCAGATGAAGGAACACTCATGTCATGTTAGGTGTTAGAGGTCAGCAGAGACCAAAGGAGAGGCCTGAGTTTTGCAGGGGTTTGTAGGTGGATATGGAGAGCAAACATTCTCCATTGAGCAAGCTTGGACCGCAAGAAAGTCAAGTGCGCATGTAACCTGTGGGTGTGTTCCCGAAATAAAAGCAGCTTGGTTGGATGTTACACCATCAGTCAACAAACCTTGCTGGAACAGAAATTGCTGTCTTAAAAGCATCTGTGACTGGTTTATCAATGTGTCACTTGGAAAACTTGCAAAACAGCTTCGAGAGTTTCAGTGCAAACCCGGAGCGAGTGGACTTGGAGAAGGAAGTGGCGGAGGTTTAATTAGATCAAAGGTCTCAGCCCCTTATTCTGTGGGACAATAAGGGCTTTTGTTTGTTCTGTCTGGAGATAACAGGAGGGTTTTCTCCGAATGGTTGACAGCCGCTAATCCAGAAGCCCGTTTGGGACTGTAGATCGCCTCCTCTCAGCCAGTGCCACAAGAGAAGGACCTCAGGCTCTCTATAGGTCTGGCTCTCTGGGAAGCAGGGCTCTATAGGCAGAAGGCCATCCAAAGGCAGAGGGAACCCCACACAAAGCCTCACCGTAGCTCCTGCTGCTCAGAGCCCCCTCAGTCCATCCTGATGGAACACACAGGGTCGGCACTCCGGCTCATGCAAACCACACAGCTTTTTCATGGCACTGCTTCGAACCCTTTCATTTTTGAATGTTTTATTTTTTACGAAACAATATATATTCATCTAATGACATAATAAAATAGAGATCTTAAAAAGGAAAAAAAAATGATGCCAGCCTGCTTTACAGAGCTAGTTCCAGGACAGGATGAAGAAATCCTGTCTCAAGAAACAACAACAACAAACAACAACAACAACAACAACACACAAAAGGAAAAAATAAACCAACTGTAATTCTATAAGCTAGAAGTGTATAATTGATGGGATCTTGTTACATACTCTGTTAAAAGAAGTTACTTTGTGATTTTCCCCTACAGTGTATGTACTAGGGTTGTTATTCTTGTTATTTTATCTACTACGCCACCATTTTTATTGGTCGAATACTATTCCATTATATTAATGACTCATGATATATTTAACTAACCTATTATTGTCACCTAGATTTGTGTGATTTATTATTTTTTATTTTTTTATTATCGTTGTTGTATAGACCAGGGATCCGGGTAGAGCAAGTCAAGCAATGTGTGCCTGAATCAGGAAGGGGAGACACATTAAGGGCAGACAGAGTACGCGTGTCATACAGTGCAGGTAGTCTCTTTTAAAGTGACACTGGACTGTGTGTGGGGATTAGAAGCCACACAGCGAGGTGAATGGCCAGACAGGAGCTGGGAATGGAAAGAGTTAACCGCCTCTGGACTGTAGCCTGGAGATATCAGGGGGATGAGTGCAGAGTGTCCTCAGAAGACCTGGAGCATCTGCTTACGCCCAGACTCCTTCCTTGGCAACCATGCTGCTACCCAGATTCCTTGGCAACCGTGTTGCCAGAAGACAGTGGCTACAGGCTGGCTGCTCACACAGGGAACTATAGAAGGGGACGGGAAGCAGGTGTGGCGTGTGGCAATAGCGGCTGGACTGCATTAGAGCCTCCAGCAGGGGCAGAGAGGGCTTGCTGGAGATGAGGTCAGTCGCCTATTTGAGTGGAAAACCTCAGCACTCTGCGGAGCAGAGGAGATGCCAGGTATGATGTTGGCAGGGTAAGGTTTTCAAATAAATCTGCTCACAAGGGCCCGCGTCCAACTCCTGTGGTGTCATCTCTTTAACTCCCAGTCCTGGGCAAAGCACGGCAGGGACCTTGGTAACACAAGTGGACATGTCTTTGCTGCTTTCTCGTCTTTTAATCAACCTTTAAAAATTATGTTTTAAAAAATGTATTCTTCTTTCACTCATTGTATCCTGACAGCAGTTTCCCTCCTTCCCCTCCTCCCAGCCCCCCATCCTGCCCCCCAGTTCCCCTCACTTATACTCGCAGTCCTAGGCCAGGCACTGCAGAGACCTCAGCAACTCAGGTCAATGTTTCCTTAGGACAAATGCCATGTCAAATGTCTCACTCAAAGTCCACATAGGATGGTAAGGCTTTTCTTATATGTTGCCAAAGATTGCTATCTCTCCAAATGCTCTAATTCAGTTCCTAAGCAGTGGTGTGAGCACACACACACACACACACACACACACACACACTCCACACACATACCATACACAGAAATGTTCATCTCCCACACCACACACATACCTCCACACCCCATATATATACACATACACACACATACATACCATATATATACACACACACATGCATACCCTATACATACCATATACACACATACATGTGCGTATATGCACATACACACCACATACCATACATAAACAAATACACTTACACTCACACATACCACACACACACTCCACACACATAACATACACAGACACATGTTCATCTCCCACACCACACCCAGTATACACACATACACATATATACCATATATATACACACATGCACACCCTATATACATCATTCACACATACACATGCATACAACACACTACACACCACACATATACAAATATACTTACACTCACACAAATTTCAAACACTCACACACATACACACACACATAGATATACACACAGTCCTAATTTTTGTTCTAATTTATTTATTTTTTACCAATTTTAGAGGCAAAATAGTATCATGGCTTCTGACCTTACTTTTGTAAACATCGTGGTTGTGTTTGAAATGATTTCATTTCACTGGTAACTTTATTTTTTTTTAATAATGACATATCGCTGTTGTTGGGCTTTTGTGTCCTGGGTGGTTATGGATCCCTTGAGTCAGGGACACTAAGCTCTGCCAGCCATAACTGCAGCATCGGTGTCAGCATTTCTCTGCCTCTCAATTTGTTACGGTGGTTTAGAGAGAAATAATTTTTAATTCTTTTCATAGTTCAAGCTACCGATTTATCCTTAGTGGTTTGGCCTTTGACATTATGCTTAAAAGTCTTCTTTTTCTGTAAATGAAAAAAAATTTTTTTTTCTGAAATGAAGTCTGATGAAGAGAACTTGAAGCTGAGCCTGGTGGCCCCCCCTGCCATCCCTGCACTCTTACAGGCTCAGGCAAAAGAATCCTGGGCTCCATGCCGGTCCGGGCTACGCAGCAAGACCCTGTTTCAGAGCCCAACCAAACTGAGCTGGGCAAGCAAAAGGCTGAATTTTGTAAAGGGTACAAGTCGGCTCGTTCATAAATAATTATTAGATTAGGTAAGATAACACAGCAGTTTACTTGACTCAGTAGAAGTTTTTGATTTATACCTCTCTTGTATTTCTACCTTTCGGATGGCTTATAGCATATAAAAACCACTTACAGGAACTTGGGAGGTAGCCAGTAGGTAGGAATGCTCACTACTTAAGCATGTGGATATGAGTTCAAATCCTCAGCACGCACATAAATAACTGCTCAGGTGTGTGCAGCCCCAGTGCTGGGGGTTGGGGGGAGCTCCTCACACGTCTCTAACTACAGTGCTGTACTGTGTGAGGCAGGAGGATTTGGGCTGGGGCGGCTCCTCATGCCTCTCTAACTACAGTGCTGTACCATGTGAGGCAGGAGGATTTGGGCTGGGGCGGCTCCTCATGCTTCTCTAACTACAGTGCTGTACCATGTGAGGCAGGAGGATCTTGGAGGCTCGCTGGCCACCAGCCTAGCTTCAGGCTCAGTGAGAGACTCTGGCTGGCTGGGGTGACTTAGGCAGAGTGTGTAAATGCTCAACATCCTCCTCTGTGCTCTGCATGTGTGTGTTTTGGAACATGCATCCACACACATGTGTACATGTCACACACAGTGTAAAATTAAAATAAACCATTTAATGATGCGTATTAAAGATATTAGAGCCAAGTATAGTCCTAAACTAGACTTCTAATCATGACTCATCCTAATCATGGCGAAACTAGATCTTCTGAGTCTAGACACAGACACATGTAGATGGTTAAACAGAAAACCTCACTGGATGAACCTTGGTTTGATCTTGATTAAGAGCAATGGTATCATTCACAGGTAGATATGAGAACTAAATAAGGGGTCTTGTGTTTTATGAAATGCAGGCCACACCCAAAGATAGTTAATGCTTATTTTGAGCAGGAGGACCCTCACATTTGTAGTTTGAAAGGAGATTATGAATTATTTTATTATTTAACATTCTCACACAGGACTCGTCATTTTTAAAGGTTCCCAGGTGATTTTTCAATTGTGAAAACATGGAGAGGAAATGGAGAGAAATGAATCAGGGATAACGGACAACTTGTGATGCTCACAACTTCATCCTGAAATAGTATGTCCACTTAGTGTGGAGAACCATAGAGATGGTTGGAGGGGGAGTGTGCAGATAGAGATGCCCCGGGCCTGAATTGGAGGGGCAGGGGGGCAGGGGTGAGGCAGGCGAGGGACAGGGTAACCGGTGGATGACTAACTTGCTGGAAACACTGTGGAACGGATTTCTTCTGCTTCTCATCAACAGTATGTGACTCTGTTCGACAACACTGAGGAATCTGCATGCTGGCTATGGCAGAGGTGGAGAGGTAGTGTTGGTCTCCATCCAGCAGTGTATAGAGACGGGAGAAGGGAGAAAAGGAACTGTTCCTCTGCGCTATGTCTTTCTGATAGAATGTAACTACTATCTCCTCCTCCTCAACACTCTCCTCTTCCTCTTCTTCCCTCTGTGCTTAAAAAGTGAACCCATGTCTGTGTCCATAATAATCACATACACTACCACAAAGCTAGATTCCCCTGCCCTTGTACATAACTACTTAACTGAGTGACAATGGTAATACATATGGAACTTTTACGTTATTTGACTGAACCAGAAGCCCACTGTTAACATGCACATGGGGTCTTGAAAGTCAAACCACCAGGAGTGTCCCTCCAAGCGATGTGTGCATGTTGTATGCTCTGCTCCGAGCACTTGGGTAGAGAGGCAGCATAAGGTCGGCCTAGAGCACCTACTGGGATGACCAAATAAAAAAAACATCCTGAGCGGTGTTTATCAAGCCCCTCCCCATCAAGGCTCAGGGGGTCTATGCCAAAGAGGAAGCAGAAAGATTCTAAGAGACAGAGAGAGCAGATGACCTCAAGGAGACAGCTTCTTTTAGACACAGCAGGGATGGTGCTTATGTGAATGCATAGAGACGGTGACAACATGCACGAGACCCACACAGGTTCAAACCAGACCAAAGCCCGAAAACTGAGAAGGGAAGGTGGACACAAAACTCTGCCCCCAACCGAGAAACTGTCTGCAAAGCTTGCCCTCTGCCAATAGCAAAGGGTTTTCTACAGTGGGGCGTCCTTCACTGGGTATGTCAACCACACTTGAGGGCAGGTCCCGTGCTGACTCCATGGCTTTTTTTTGTTTTCCTTTTGTGAATCTTTGTTTTGATTTTATTTTGTCTTACCGTGGTTCTTTTGGTTGTTTATTTTTGATTTTTAACGTGTGTGTGTGTGTGTGTGTGTGTGTGTGTGTGTGTGTGTGAGAGAGAGAGAGAGAGAGAGAGAGAGAGAGAGAGAGAGAGAGAGAGAGAGAGAGAAAGAGAGAGAGAGCATGAAGTTTAGTAGAGAGGAACTGGGTGGGGCTGGGGAGGAGAAAGAATATAATCAAAATATAATGTATGAAAAAATTAATTAAAAATCATGAGAGCACGTATGTACTCATTGATCCCAATATAGAGAGATATAATCTGCCACTGTGACCCTTTAACCCCGGCCCCCTAAACCACCCATTTAGGGTTAGGCTTAGGAGATAGGAAGTGTTAGGAACAAATACCAACCTTAACTCTGAGAGACCAACCCCAAATTTCTAAAGGATTTAATTACCGTCCAGATTTTCTTAGAATGCAGTTCATCCTACCTTAACTAAATTGAATGTAAAATATGCCACAGAGGCTGAAAGAGACAACAAAACAAAACAAGAAGGTGGGTGCCCTCTTCTCTATCAGTCCAGCCACTCAGGGACTAGGAGAAAGGAGCAGTGGTATCAGAGAAAAGGGAGTAGGAAGACCAGTGTGTGTGTGTGTGTGTGTGTGTGTGTGTGTGTGTGTGTGTGTGTAATTGCAACACGCTATGTATGTGTATGAACCCCCAGACAAGGAAAAAGTGGGGCATGGGCTATTTTTCTGAAAAAAAAAAAAAGACATTTTGAGTTCCTCTTTGTTTCTTTTTAAGGAACAGCTTATTAAACAATATGGGCACATACAGTGCAAGCTAGGTTTCCATGATGTGCGGTTTGGCAATGTGCTGGGGGCTGGGCCTGAGGAACACCGTGTCCAGGGCTGTTCCAAGAAGCAGTCTGTTCCCTTGCTTTCCCTTTGCCACCGAGAAGGAAGTTTCAGAAAGCCGTATGGGTCTAGGATTTTTCCCCCCTTTCTGAAGAAATAAGTGTCCATTTCCCAGACTGTGGGGGAGAGGAGAGTCAGAGTTCTGATTTATAGCTCCTAATGAGGTATACCAGCTGTCAGGATTAGATCACAAGGCGTGAGCCTTGTGCCAGCAGACAGACACACGGTGTCATTGCTAAATAGCCTTGAGTTCAGGCTCCACTTTGTGAGGTCAGTTTGTGTGTGTGTGTGTGTGTGTGTGTGTGTGTGTGTGTGTTTGGGTACACATATGTGTGTCTGCACATATGTCTGGAGACCAGCGTTTCTGCTGATCCTCTGGAACTGCCCATCTTGTTTTGTGAGACAGAGTCACTTACTGGATTTGGGGCTCACCAATCAGGCTAGGCCTGCTTGTGAGGACGTCCCAGGGAACTGCCTGCCTCTGCCTCCCAAGTGTGGAGATGACAAGCATGCACCAACCCCTCCCCTGATGTGTATGTTGGTGTTGGGGGTCAAATTCAGGTCCTAATGCCCGCAAAGCAAGGGTTGCACCAACTGCAGCACCTCCACTCTCAGCCCCGGTTGCTTTCAATATTGTATTACAAAATGGTCACGTTTCTCCCCCACGGGCAAAAAGCCAGGAACGCATTTAGTATGCAAGACAAGAAGACTGAAAGTTATAAGATGTTTTATTAATAAATGTTAAGATTTCCAGAGAGTCTGATGAGAAAAGAACCCAGTATGTATTTCTTTACAATAAATGCCAAACTCCATTTTTCATGGCTATATTAGCCACGGCAAGTTTGGAATCACAGGCCCAGGTTATTGAGTTTCCATGTCGACATGTATTTGCCTTAGACAAATTGGGGACTGTTTACACATGTGCACATGTTCACCCTCCCTCTGTGTTTACGTTGTGTGCAGTTTGATGGTGGGACCCTATCGATGGGAACACTGCCTTTCCTGAGCTCCTACCAAGGCCCCTATTTCACAGGGTGTACATGGGTTGGTTACTGGAATATCAGTAATGACTGCTTGCTATGAACTTACACAGTGTTCTCCAAATAATAAGTACGTCAGCTCTTTTATTCCCTAGCCACATGACCCTCAATGCTACTCCTGTCTGAGAGGCCTCTGAAATCCTTTGAATGATAGTTGCTGGGGGTGGAACCTTTTCTTCTGCCTGGGTCCTATGCAAATGTTGAACTAGGTTGTCATTCTTCTCTGGGCCCATGGCTGTGCCACATCTTCTGTTACCATAGAGCTACATGGGTTCTCAGGCCACCGTGCCAGCTTTTCCAGATGTCTTCAAGGGCTTTCAAAGGCACTCGGTCTTGCAGTCTATGTGAGGGCAGGGCTAGGAGCCAATCTGAGTGGTTGAGCCTATGCAGGACTCAGAAGTACTTCTTTCTGTACGGCCAGAGGCGTTGTGTTGGAGCCATGCTTCTGTGCTTTGGCTTGCTACCTCTCTGTAAGTTCATTCTTTCCCAGAATGCTCATTGCTCTCTCATGCTAACAGACTCCAGGACAAATATTCCTTCCATCCTTTATTTAGTATATGTATTTCATAGTAAGGTAGCTGGGTATTCACTGCTGGGGTACAAGAGTAAGAAGAGACTGAGGCTATGCTCATGGAGTTTGTGGTCCAAAGACTTGAAAAGATGTTGAGAAGGTGAGCTGTGCCACCGAGTATGTGTAAATAAAGATGGGTGCTCGGAAGGCCGTGGGTAAGCTCACTTTCCTGTGTGCCGCCATTTCTCGCCATTTTATACCAACAATTCTAAATCTAGTCTCTATCTGGACACTTGAATCCCCCAATTATCTGTAACAGTTTGGGAGAATACTCTAAGTGTTTCACCTTCCAAGTTTAGAATTATTTGAGCCCAAATATTTGGCATGTTGTTTTATCATTTTATATACAGAACATGTTTAGAGGTGTGGATGCTCTAAATGTATACCATTGTGGTTGTTTTCTATTTACATACATAGTAAGGCAACCCTTATTTTAACTGTAGGGGAAGGTCAGAACTGCCTGCACCAGAAGCTGGGGGGCAAGCAGGAAGTTCTAGTCAGTAAGCTTTCTTAACAAGCAGAGATGGTTGTTAAGAAACAACACTGAAGCCCCAGGTTCAACAGTTCTGGTTCAGCATTAGATCCATCTGTGGAGTAACGGCAGCAGAGAAAACAGTCTCTAAAACCCCAGCCTTCTAGCTGGGTTCTCAGATAAGAGTTCCTTTAACAGCTTCCACTGCTTCCAGCCCAGAGATGGCACATGCTTCTCTTAGCAGATTCATGCGATGCTTAACAGGGAACTGAAACTGGATACCAGGGCTTCTCGATTTTCTGAACAATCATGCATCATCTTTTGAATGGAAGTTGGCGCAGCTATTTCGTAGCTAGGAAGTGCTCACGAGCCCTTCCTGAAATGATGATGGGCTGATTCACTGTCTTGAGTTGCTCCTGCTTTTCTTCCTCGCCATGTCTCTTATGTCTCTTTCTTTTTCTCCTCTTTCCCCTCATCATTTTGGCAGGAATTGAATACATTTTTTTGGGAACAGCCAATATTACGCCGGTCAGTGTTTAAAGAGCTGCTCTCCAGTGTGGCACTCTGAGTGAGAAAGCTGACTTCTAGGTGTGTGTGTGTGTGTGTGTGTGTGTGTGTATGTGTGTGCATGTGAAGTTATATTCATATGTATGTGTGCAAATGTGTGATGGTGCATAGGCACACGTATGTGTACATGTGAAGGTCAGAAACTGCTGCCAGGATGGCTAGTTCAGTCCGTAGTCATCTACCTTGTTGTTTTGAGACAGGGTCTCTCACTAAACCCAGAGCTTGCCAGTTTGTCTGGACTGGCTGGCCGGTGACCTCTCAGGCTTTTCCTGTCTGCCTCCCCAGCACTATGATTACAGATGGGAACGACCATGTCCATCTCTTACATGAGTGCTTGGGATCTAAACTCAGGCCCTCTTGCCTGTTTTGCAAACACTTTGGCTAAGAGCCAGCTCCCAGCCCCTGATTCATAGTACTTGCTGGTGTCTGTGGTGCAAGCACTCCTACAACGAGCAGTGCACATAGCCAAAGTGAATCCCTGACTCGTGATCCCAGAATTGGGAAGAGGTGCTCACTGTGAGCTCTTGCTTGAGGGTATCAGCTCTCTCTGCTCCAGAGAGTGGTATTGGCAGGGCAGCATTCTTCTTTGCGGTGAGGATGGGCAAATATGAGGAATTGTTTCATGATCCTAAGTGCAATACTATTTCTCAAACTTGTGGACTTTCCCCATGGGCAGCAAGCCACCCATGACCAAACCATGAGAAGCCTCAGTCATTCTTACTGTTTGTTTCACCTTCTTGATTTTTCTCTTCTTCTCCAATTAATTTAGTTAATGCTATGCCAGGTAGGAGCTACACCTCATCATTTGTTAGCTCTGATGGTTGTTTTTCTTTCCCACCTCAAGAAGTCTAGCATGCCAGCATCACTACGACCACCATGTCCCTGGGCGCACACTCAAATGCACTGTTTGTCCTCAAACACATTGCCTGTTTGTCCTTTAGTCCTCTACAAGTGTCTTGCTGATGAATGCTTTGTGACCACCTGTTTTTTCAAATGAAATATTAAAACAACAGCTAATTTTCTGAACTTCCCTACAATGTTCTGTCTGAATCATTAGTGATTCGTTTTCTTTAGAATAGGCTACTCTCAGAGAAAATAGTTCAGAGATTGTTGGCTAAGACCCGTCTTACTTCTTTCCCAGTAATTCTTTGTGTCCCGAGAATTGAGATCACATTGTGTCACTATGTCTCTGTTGACGTCACTTGTCCTCTTGGTCCCAGAGTCTTCTATTCTTCAAGTAGGTCTTTCTCTTGTTCACATCTTCTTTTCAAAAAAAAAAAAAAAAAAAAGTTTCTACTACTGAGCTTAGAATAAGGTCTGAAACATTTATCTTGACCACGAAGGTCTTATTCCATCTGTTTCTACCACAGACAGTCTTGTATAGCATTTAGGGGTCTGGGATTCAAGTTCTGTGAATTCCGTAACCTTGGAAATAGCTTTTAATCTTTCTGTACCTCAGTTTGCTGTTGCCTTAAGGAGAAAACAGGAGGTGTTCCTGTAGCTAGGGTTTTGTAAATGACTTTCTAAGTATAAAGAGCTTAGTGCCTCAAGCACAGAATGGCAAGTGTTAACTCTTCTCTGCTTCCTCCCTTCTGCTTCCCAAGTCTTTCAGCGACTCTTTCAATTCCTGGTGACAGAAGGAGATTGACGCATGCTACTCCTACTTCCGGTCAACTTCCCTTTTCGTCTGTCATTTCTCAGAGGAGTTCTCCTTGACCCCCAGTGGTTATTTGGAGACCCCCATGGTTGTGCCTCATCACAGAATTTACAGTTGCCCCGTCATCCCACCATCTGTGGTTCCTGCATCTACAGATTCACCAAACCCTACATCAAAAAAAATGGTTGAAAGGTTTGGTAGGATGGCTCAGTGGGTGAGCTTGTTGTGCAGACATGAGATCCTCAGAATACATATTAAAAAGCCAGGTGGTTGCAACCCTAGAGCTGAGGAAGTAGAGCAGAGTGTAGGGTTTGCTGGCTGGCTTGTCTAGATGAATCTACTACCTCCAGGGTCCATGAAATTTTCTGCCTGAAAAGATGAGGTACAGAACAAGTGAGGGGGGCATCCCAGGTCAGCTGACCTTTTCACACACATGGACATGCTAGTGTATACACACAGGAACACATACCACAAAGTATCTGCCTGAGAAAAATTACATCTGCACTGACTATGTACTGACTTCTTTTTATCATCCCTTGAAAATATATATCATAGCAATCATAGAACATTGTTGCTCTATTGTGTTTATAAGCAGCACAGAGATTTAAAGTCCACAGGAGGATATGCATAGCTTTTTTGTATATGTTGTATTGTCTTTATCATGAACTAGAGCATCCTTGAATTTGGCATCCCATGAACATCCTAGGAATGAAACCCATGGGATATCCGTCTATCTCCATTCTCCTTGCTTCAAAACCTTCTGAAGTCTAGCTCAGGCCTGATGTAATGATGTTGTTTATTCGGTTGTCTTTACTTTTTGAGACAAATTCTTGCCGTGTAGCCTTTGCCATGTAGACTGTCCTTGAATTCGTGGTGATTCTGCTGCCTCAGCTTCCCGAGTGCCGGGATTATAAGTATATACACCATGCTCAGCTTTTATGTGGTATCCTAATGTTTGCTTGATCAGAAGAGCCAATGGGAAGTCTAATTTGTGACTTTTGGTATTAGCTTAATCCCTGAATCTCCAAGTTTCCTCCCCTCCAGTCCTCCCTTTGGCTTTTCTTCATTCTATTTATATAATGTATGGCCTTTTTCTCTTGGAAGAGGAGCACACATCATCTGAAAATGCCTCATCACTGATTTGCTCTGGCAAATTTGCTCCTTGAGAGTCATCAAGACATCAGGGGAGTAAGTGAGAGGTAGAAATAAATCAATACAAGTAAACGGTAAATGGTGAAGTCAGCCAGGCAAAGACTACCTTCTGAAACTCTACCTGTTACCAAAATAATGTCTTTGAATTGTTTACTTGGTACAGACAGAAAATTCTTTCAGCCAGGGACACAAATGCACTATAGTTTTCAATGTATTCAGGGCACCTTGAGTCTCTAAGCTCATAACTTTTGTTCATTTTCCTGACATCTATATATTCCTATCTATCTATCTATCTATCTATCTATCTATCTATCTATCTATCATCTATATAAAAGCAAGTAGTCCTGTGGTCAGCTGTTGAATTTGCAGCATTTCTGTTCTTGGTAGCTCATTCTTGGTCTACTACTCCCATAGCCCACATGTTTCTTGGCTTGTTCAGCTTGATTTTGCCTCACTAGGGAGAGATCACCGCTTCATACATCTAGCTCACCACACTGGAAGTCAAGATGACACCCCCAATCTAAACTCATCCACATTGAACTGGAAGCTACATGATCTTCCCAAGACCCAACTTTACTAAAGATTCACTGACTCAGTGTATTTTCAAAACCAAACCCCAGCTAAGGACCTAGTGCTCTGAGCAACAGCTCTTAGATGTTGCAGTTCCCAGTGACCACAGTTTGTCACTTCTTACAGTGCCATTTCCTGGCCTTGAAACAATGCTGAGTTTGCAATCATTTGTCAAGCTGGTATTGTGTATAGTATTCTTAAGGTTGGTAAAAAGATTTTAGTTTTTTCTTTTATTCTTTTTTGTTGATGTATGTCACTTGTATTCATATACTCCCCCTGGCCTTTTCTGTCGTCCCTTCTCCTCTCTTGCTGGTACCCTTCATTTTCTCAGATAGGGTCCCCTCTGCTTTCATGTAATTTGCTCTCTCTCTCTCTCTCTCTCTCTCTCTCTCTCTCTCTCTCTCTCTCACACACACACACACACACACACACACACACACTTTCCACTTTTTTCAACAGTCAAGATTTGTTTCTCATACAAATAACTTTGTCTACTAAGTGAAGCAAAGGAGAGTTCTCTTATGCCATGAGATACTCCAAGAAACGTATTTTCTCTTGAATTCTTTCATGTGTCTATATGTGTGCATGAGTGGATGTGTTGAGTAAAAACAATTTTGGGGGGGGCGGGAGATGCAACACACCCATCAATTCCCTCCAGGTAGTGACCAAAGTACTGATACCAAGAAAGTCCAACTTGGTGAATCAGATAGCTTAACTGGGCTTACTTAGAGGAGTATGGGTGAGGAGTTAATTACAGGAGCAAAGACTGCTGTATCACTGAAGCCCAAAGCAGCATGGGTAACAGCTCTCAAAGCTGGGAAACTGGAGTATACCTCACAGCCTGCAGGAGCAGCTGCATAGGGCTGAAGTAGGTCTTTTTTTTCCCAGGTGTTTAGGCGCTGTAAACATCTTCCAAAAAGCTTTTCTGGCTTTAGTTTCTTCCTGGTAGCTGGTCTGGCCTCCCGAGTCTTCCTTGCAGCTTGTCTTAATCTTCTTTTTTTGGCTCAGTTTCCTTAGTCTGAGGAGGTACTCTCAGCGTTTATTGCTTACTCTGGCAGGGAGGAGCCTAGTGAATTCAGTCAGTTTTAAGAACTTCCTGAAGCTATTTTGAGTTCTTTACTGTTCTGCTTAAAGACTTTTCCTACAGGATGCACTCTTTCAATCTCAGAGGAGGCTGTTACACAGCAGTATGCACATGTAGAAGCCAGATGTCAACGTTGACAACCTTGAGCGTCATTCTCAGCAACCATCCACTTTGTTTCTGAAACAAGATTCTTCACTTGACTGGACATTGATGATTATGCTAGTCTGCCTGTCTCTACCTCTCCATGCCCACGATTCTTTTAAAATGTGAGTTCTGGGATCAAACCAAATGCTTGCTTTTACAGCAAGTGTTTTACCAACTGTGCTAACTCCCAGCACTCTACTGAATTCTTTCAAAGTTAAGTGAAATGTAGAAGTGAGCATCTCAGTTTAAAAAGAGGGTCTTTGTAAAATTTAAAGCAGTAACAACTTACACAGTGTCATATTCTTTTAGTATTGTTTGCGAAATGATAACCATTCAAGACCATTGTGAGAAAAGAGGTATCTAGGGATTACAAATCCTAGAATGTTCTTATAGATCCCCAACACCCAAGCAGGAAGCCAGACACCAAGGTATTGAGGTAGGTGCAGGGAAGGGTATGGAGAAGAAGAGATCTGACACTCATTACCAGGAGCCTTACCAAGTCAATGGACTCCAGGCTCAGTGAGAGACCTTCTTCCCAGGAGAAGAGCACAGCAATGGTTATCCACTGCCAAATTCACTAAAAACATATACGTTCAAGTAAAATTATACAGGCTGAGTAGGTTGTATTTATGTACTTAGGAGTATACACACATACCTCTTCACATACACATCTAACAATTTAATTAATAAAATCTGGAATCATGAATTTGAAAGAGAGCAAGGAGGAATATATGGAGGGACTAAAGAAGGTAAATGGAAGGGGGAATGATGTAACTACATCATACATCAGGAATAAAAGAAGTAATAAAACATCCATATTATCTGTGTTAAAAACAAAACAACAACAGCATGAAACAAAGTGAGAGGCACTGATCTACTTAGAGAATGTCACAAGGAGTCTTCCTAATGTTACTTTCTTTTTCCCCAGAGCAGTACTATTTGGTTATACTCTAGGTTCCTGGGTTATCTAGATTCTGGTCCTTGGTCACCAAAAAGTTGCTCAGCAATGAGCAAAGAAACTGCCTCATGCAGCCTATGGGAACAAGTACCGAGACCCAAAGTCAGGCATTATGCAGAGAATGAGAGACCTTGGAACACTCATCCCTAAATGGGATGTTTCTTTCAAATCCCTTCCCTCAGGGCTCAGGGAACCCTATGACCAATGAGGCTGAAGGAATAGAAGAGCCAGAGGGGAGGAAGGACACCAACAAAAACAAAACAAAACAAAACAGAAAAACAAACAAACAAAAAAAACACCCCAAGGCCCTCTAAATTAACTCTTATTATCAAAGCTCACAGGACCTCACAGAGACGGAGACAGCAAGTACAGAGTCTGCACGGGTCTCCACCAGGGCCTCCGGGTATATAGTATGGCTTTCAATTTTAGTGTCTTTATAGGATTCCTGAGTGTGTGAATGACTTGATCTCTGATTCTCTTGTCCTCTTTTGTACTGCCAGCTAGCCAGCTAGCCACTACGCCAGTTCTCCGAGGAAGGTAGACATGGCTGTCAGTGGTTTGCAGGGACAAAGCCTGGTTTTCCTGGAGCAAAAGTTGTTTTGGTAATAATTCACCTTTCTTTCTTTTTTTATTGGATATATTCTTTATTTACATTTCATTCCCCTTTTCCTGGTTCCCTGCCCCCCAAAGGTCCCATATGTCCTTTTCCCTCCCCCCTCTTCCCCCATCCTCCCCTTCCCACTTCCCTGTTCTGGTATTCCCCTACACTGATGCACTGAGCCTTTCCAGAACCAGGGTCCACTACTTCCTTCCTTCTCGGACATCGTTTGGTATGTGGATTGTGTCTTTGGTGTTCCAAGATTCTAGGCTAATATCCACTTATCAGTGAGTGCATACCATGGGTATTCTTTTGAGACTGGGTTACCTCAATAAGTATGATGTTCTACAGCTCCATCCATTTGTCTAAGAATTTCACGAATTCATTGTTTCTAATGGCTGAATAGTACTCCATTGTGTATATATACCACCTTTTTTGTATCCATTCCTCCGTTGAGGGACATCTGGGTTCTTTCCAGCTTCTGGCTATTATAAATAAGGCTGCTATGAACACAGTGGAGCATGTATCCTTATTACATGCTGGGGAATAATCTGGGTATATGCCCTGGAGTGGTATGGCAGGGTCCTCCTGAAGTATCATGTCCAGTTTTCTGAGGAACTGCCAGACTGATTTCCAGAGTGGTTGTACCCACTTGCAATCCCACCAGCAGTGGAGGAGTGTTCCTCTTTCTCCACATCCTCGCCAACACCTGCTGTTTCCTGAGTTTTTAATCTTAGCCATTCTGACTGGTGTGAGGTGAAAACTCAGGGTTGTTTTGATTTGCATTTCCCTAACAACTAATGATGTTGAATAAGGTGCTTCTCAGCTATCCGAAGTTCTTCAGGTGAAAAGTCTTTGTTTAGCTCTGCACCCCATTTTTGGATAGGGTTATTTGGTTTTCTGGGGTCTAACTTCTTGAGTTCTTTGTATACATTGGATATTAGCCCTCTGTCAGATGTGGGGTTGGTGAAGATCTTTTCCCAATTTGTTGGTTGCCGATTTATCCTTTTGACAGTGTCTTTTGCCTTACAGAAACTTTGTAATTTTATGAGGTCCCATTTGTCAATTCTTGATCTTAGAGCATAAGCTATTGGTGTTGCGTCCAGGAACTCTCCCCCTGAGCCAATGTCCTCAAGGGTCTTCCCCAGTTTCTTTTCTATTAGTTTTAGTGTGTCTGGTTTATGTGGAGGTCCTTGATCCACTTGGAGTTGAACTTAGTACAAGGAGATAAGAGTGGATCAATTCTCATTCTTTTGCATGCTGACCTCCAGTTGAGCCAGCACCATTTGTTAAAAAGGCTATCTTTTATCCACTGGATGTTTTCAGCTCCTTTGTCGAAGATCAATTGGCCATAGATGTGTGGGTTCAATTCTGGGTCTTCAATCCTATTCCATTGATCCACCTCCCTGTCACTGTACCAATACCATGCAGTTTTTAACACTATTGCTCTGTTGTATTGCCTGAGGTCCGGGATACTGATTTCCCCAGAAGTTCTTTTACTGTTGATAATAGTTTTGGCTATCCTGGGTTTTTTGTTATGACAGATGAATTTGAGAATTGCTCTTTCTAACTCTATGAAGAACTGAGTTGTGATTTTGATCGGGATTGCATTGAATCTGTATATTGCTTTTGGCAAGATTGCCCTTTTAACTATATTAGTCCTGCCAACCCACGAGCATGGAAGATTTTTCCATTTTCTGAGGTCTTCTTCCATTTCCTTCTTCAGAAACCTGAAGTTCTTGTCATACAAATCTTTCACTTGTTTGGTTAGAGTCATACCAAGACACTTTATATTGTTTGTGGCTGTTGTGAAGGGTGTCATTTCATATATTAATTATTATCCCTTAAAAGTCTGTTTGTTTTCTAAAGAGAGACAGAAAGGGAATGGATCTGGATGGGAGAAAAGATGGGTAAACCGTGAGGAATAGAAGGAGGGATATATTATGTGAGAAAAAAAATCTATATTTAATACAAGAAAAAAGAATAATTACACTTTGTTAAAAATGAATGAATGAATAAAAGAAAGGAAAAAAGAAAGACAGAGAAAGACAGAGAAAGAGAAGAGCGAGAGAGAGAGGAGAGAGAGAGAGAGAGAGAGAGAGAACAACAATTGAGGAAATCCCCTGAAGTCAACCTCTTGCTTCTACATGTACACGCGCACACACACACACACACACACACACACACACTACATCCATTGCATTCCCCAACACAAACAAAAGAGAAATACAAACTTAGATAATCTTTGTAGCTTATAAAAACTTGGTTCAATCTTAAAATTTTTAAATAATTAACTATATGGAAAATGACTGAGGTTTAATGTATACCTAATAAATAGTCTTATCTCAGCCACCATGCTTAGTCATGAGGCAGAACTTAGGGCACAATGCTTTTGCTTTCAGCCTGGCTGGTTTTTATTGACATTGTCTCTTTGACTTTCGGATCGTCCCACCGCACCCTCCCCTCACCTTTGTTCTGTCTGAGTGACAGTGTCTTAGAACATTTTCTCAATAAACTTTGTGAGGCTGGTAAAATTTTAGCAACAAAACATGGTGTTTAAGTGCATACGTGTTTGACGAATGATATTCCATAGGAGCTTGGAAGAGGGCTCAGTCAGTAAAACGCTCACGAGCAAGCATGAAGACCTGAGTTAATCCCCAGAACCCACATGTATTAGTCTGGGTTCTCTAGAGTCACAGAACCATATGGGCAGTCTCTATGTAGTTAGGGAATTTGTTGATGACTTACAGTCTGTAGTCCAACTCCCCAAAAGTAGTCAGCAGCAGCTGTGGATGGAAGTCCAAGGATCTTGCAGTTGCTCAGTCCCACAAGGCAAGCCAGCAAGGAAGAATGAGTCTTCCTTCTTTCAATGTCCTTATATATATCTCCAGTAGAAGGTGTAGCCCAGATTAAAGGTGTATGTATCCATGCCTTTAATCCCAGATGATCTTGAACTAGAATCCATAGCCATAATCTAGGATTAAAGGTGTATGTCTCCATGCCTTTAATCCCAGATGATCTTGAACTGGAATCCATAGCCACCATGCTTCAAGATCTCCATGCTAAGTCCAGGTCAGAAACTTATATCTCTGAGTCTCCAGATTAGGATCATAGATGAGCCTTCCAATTCTAGATTTTAGTTCATTCCAGATATAGTCAAGTTGACAACTAGGAATAGCCACTACACCACATGAAACCCAGACATGGGTCTGGAGCAGCTACTTAGCACTAAAGAGTACTGGGTACTCTTGCACAGGACTGAGATTGGATTCTTAGCACTCACATGGTGGCTAACAACAATCCTGTCAGTCTAGTTCCAAGGTATCCAATGCCCTCTCTGGCCTGTTAGGATCAGATACACATATGACAGAGATATATACATGAAGGCAAAATGCTCATACAAATAAAACAATTCTCAACAAATGAAGATAAATATATTGGAGATTATAGCAGGTACTTGTAAGCCTAACACTAGGGAGCAGAGACAGGTAGATTTCTGGGTGTCTTTGACTAGCTAGTTTATCTTAGTAACCCCGGTTCTCAGTGAGAGACCCAGTATGGAAAAACAAGGTGGACATCACCTCAGGAACAACATCTAAAGTTGACCACTATTATCCACATGCATATATTCCTGCACGTGCACATTCACCCACACACCCACCCACCCACACACACACACACACACACACACACACACACTCACACAGAGTATGATAGAGATCAGTGATATTCCCATTCACCTGACAGGTATACTGATCAACATACAAACTCATGTCCCAGATATGATGAGTTCAGCCGACCACTCCTGTTGTCTGCTTCTAGAAGCCCTGGGGAAGAACTGCTTGCCTATTTTCATGATTCTCTCTGACTCAAAAGAGATTTTCCCTCTTCGCACTGAACTCCCATGCTAGGGAATTAGTGTATCGTCAGTCTGTGACTCTACTTCATGTTACCGACTAACACGTGGTAAACTGGTTGATTCGCCTGGTTTTGATACTCATGCCTTTTGTAATTAGCACACATTATCCTGCTTCTACACAGACAATAACAGCTATAGCATTTGTCACCTGGAGTCTAGCCCTTCAGTCTGGGGGATCAAGCTCTGAATTGGACTGACACTTAACCTCGTGGGTTCCAGCCTCTACAGCTGGAAATGGACCGATAATCATTTTCCCATTCGTCCCAAGGGTTCCATAAGTAATCAATAAAGCCTTTTCTGTGAAAATAACTTAGGTTTCATATCCAGAAAAAAATACCAACATGTCAAGAACCTCTGAAATGTTTTTAGTATGTCATTCACTCAGCTATCGTCTTCTTCATGTCCAAGATTTGAACTTTTATTTTAAGAACTGACATTTAAAATATTTGTTTTCATTATCCGTTCGTGCGGAGGGGCGTGCACAGGGCGAGTGTAGGTTCACATGGGGATGGAGACTTTGGGGCTCCCTGCAGCTGGAGCTGCAGTTGCAGTGAGCCACCTGATGAGGGCGCTATGCACAGAACTCCTGTCCTCTGGATGCTCTAGCTTCTTAACACGATGCTGCTGCTTAGCCACATAAAATTCCAGCACGTAGAATTTTATTTTCAATTTGAAGCTTAGGCTTTACATGTGCATTCGGGCATGGGTTTGCTGAGAGGGGCATGTCGACTTCAGAGAACCATTGGTAGTCAGTTCTCTTCTTTCTATATGGATTCTACCAACTGAGCAGTCCCGTCTCTCTCCCTTCCCTTTTCTTTCCTTCCCTCCTCCTGCCTCCCTCATGTATGTATGTATGTATGTATGTATGTATGTATGCATGCATCATCTACCTACCTACCAACCTCCATTTTGCCATCCTCACTCCTTCCATGTCTTGAACTCAGTTTAGTAACATGCAAATTAAACAATTTTAGATTAAACAAACAGTTAGTAACCAAATCTATCAATGTTTTGCAGGTTATGAAGACAATGACGTCTGTATAACCTCACTGCAGCAGATAAAAACCGTGACAGATCAGGTAGTTCAGAATGACGGAAATCCTGCATCTGCCCAGGCAGCCAGGCCCACCACGATGATGTCCCAGTCCCGGAACCAGTCTCGAAACCACGCGGCAGTGCTGATCGGACCTGTGGAGCCCTCCTTCCAGGAGTCTGGAATCCTGAGGACGATGTCTCAAAGAGATGTCCGGGCTGAGCTGTTCCTGCGAAGCTTCCTCATGTGGTCTGACACCATGGAAATGTTGCGTGTGGCTGGGCACCAGAAGGTGTACAAGTCAGCCTGGCTGTACCCGGTTTACATATTCAGTTTCATCTCTCTCCTGAGAATGGTCTTCACACCCAAGAACCCTCTCCTCAACTCCCTGGGAATCCTGATGCAAGATTTGCCTTTCAGTTTTCTTAGACTCGGTTTAATCATTGCCCTGGGCACGATCACGCCAGTACTGGGCCTTTGTAAAAATGTCCTCGTGACTGTGTCGTATATTTATTTCAATTACGTAACCAAACTCAGGCCCTTCTCTGCCTTTGAAGCCTCTCCATTTTAAACAGCAAATGTTAAGATAGTAAGTCCTTCTGATTATGCATGTAAACGCATTTGTAAAGTTTTTCTAGGCATAAGCTTTTATGGTATATAGAATTAACCATTTCCAACCTGTATCATAGCTTTAATATATATATGGATTATATATATATATGATATATATATATATATATATATATATCATATATATATATGGTGCTACTTTTAAACAAAATTATAATTCTCCAAGTTGCATCTTCCAGGCTTCCAGAAAGCTTAGTTGTTAACTTTAGACATGCATGTTCAACTTGCGGCTAAAATTCACTCCTTAATAAAGCCTTTGTAGAAACGACAGGAGCCACGAGATAGCTTAAGAACGAGATTTTTATCTTGAGTCCATTGAAGAACATTTTGTGGCTTAATTATTTGAAATTAGTTTTAGAAAATAACTTGAGGCTATTCAATTTATTTTTAGAGTTTGTCTTAAAAGTGGAGTTTTAGGGTCTTGTTCAAACTTAAAATTACTCACTCTGTCTGTCTCTGTCTCTGTCTCTGTCTCTGTCTCTGTGTGTGTGTGTGTGTGTGTGTGTGTGTGTGTGTTTTCAGCAGTGAAGATTGAACCCAGGCACACCATCTTAGTAGTAGCACACACCTACCAAGGAGCTACATCCCTGGCCTGAAAAATATGTTTCTTACTCCGCTGCAGTGACCTCTACTATTAAGTTCATTGACTGCATAGAAAACTAGGGTCTTGGGCAGGCAGCAGCTTGGCAAAGCTTCCTTAAAGCTTCTTGGGCTGGTGCAGCAGTACTTCAGTGTTGAGGATGCTGGAGCCAGGGTACATTGTGATTCCTAGATAAAGGTTTATAATGGACACCATAAACTGAAGACAACGTGTAAGGGTGTAACCTGTATGGAGTGTGATGTCATCATAAAAAAAATCAAGTACAAGCCTTATTCAAAATGATTATTTTGGAGTTAGTGCGATGTCAGAGGTGTCTTACATTGCTCTAGGTCCTGAGTATCTTCATGCTCCCATGACCGTACACACAGTCATGAACTCTGCAGGTGCTGTGTCTGCACGGACGCGCCTTTCCAGGCAGAGATTCTCTGTTTATAAGAGAAGTTTGTAAGAAGCTTATCTCTGTAATGTGAAAGCAAATAACACATGGACAGATGAGTAAGTCTGAGTGTTCCCGGCCTCTGTCCAGTGCCCTCCCCCAACTCTGTGTGTACCTGGCCTCCATCCTGGCCCCTCCCCCAGACCCCTTTCCCATTATGTCTCATAGTTCTCACACTGTAGAGAAGATCTTCTTGTAATTGCTAAACCTTGCTTACCAGCTTGGTGATTTGGGGCTAGTTCCTTGAATGCTGTGCCCCCCCCACCTCCTGTACATAAAAGAGAAACACAATATAAATAGTTATTTAGTAGTGTCAGGGGATTGTAGGATTTGGAGTGCTCTCAGTACAGTGTCGAACAAATAATAACCCCTTAATAAATGCCGGGCAGTTAATGATACCATCCCACATCCCTGCCCACCCTTTGAGAATAATAGTTTACACCTGGCATTTGTAAGATGTAACATGTAAGATCTCGAGGTTACCCCAGACTTCACGTGCTTATCAATCGCCCTGGGGGTCATAGCAAACTGAGTTGTTAAATATTTAGACAGAAGTGAACCTGGAAAGCCATTCTCCCACCTGAATAGAGCTTCTGTGAGTTTTCAAAGAACGCAGACAACAGCACTCTGTTTCTTTCTTTTATTTTCATTTTTTATGTTGGCTGCAGGGTCTCACAGTGTAGCCCAGGCTGGTCTGAACTCACTATGGAGCCCGGTGAGTCTGCACTTGAGCTCACCACCTTCTAGCCTCCACCTCGCAGACGTGGGGGTTACAGGGATGCACATTGCTGGGTATGAAACACATCCTCAGCACTCGGGCACCACCTAAGCGCCCGCCTTGGGCCCCACCTAAGCGCCCGCTTCGGGCGCCACCTAAGCTCCCGCCTCGGGTGCCACCTAAGTGCCCACCTCCGGCGCCATCTAAGTGCCCAACGCCACCTAAGCACCCGCCTCAAAGCTACACCCCTGGGCTGCACTTTCTGTGTCTGAACACTTTTGACCATAGAGCTACTTTTCTTGGTTTCTCATTAACCTGCCAATCCCGTAAGAGGAAGGTTGAGAGTGTCTTGCTTAGCCACGCCTCTGTCTCTACCTGTCAATCCTATGGGTAGGTGTTCAATGTTTCTAACATGAAATACACATCTTCTAAAATTAAGAAATACCTATAACCAAGTGACTAATTTACAACACTCATAAATGCAAAACTCGTTTACATACATGTATATATCTTTATTTTTGTAATTTCGAGCGAATGGCACTCAGTAAGCTTTAAAGTATTACCTGAGCTTAGTCCGCGTTTTGTGTCTGACCGTCAAACATGATATGCCTGATATCTGCGGATGTTAGCAATACTTGAAACAGATAATGAAGGCACATATAACAAACAGATCATGTAAGACAGGGAGAGCTTTGAGTCTCTAGCCTAACGGAGTACACGGACGTTTATAAAGCTCAAGTCTATGGTATTTAAGAGACATTACAAGAACTTATGCAATTGTAGCACTGATAGTTTTACATTATGTAATCAAAATCTATATATTACTAAATTTGTACTATAATTCTTATAAGCTATTTATTATTGCTGGTGTCAAGGTTTTGTGTCCTAATATAAAGCTTAATTTCTGCCGTAAAGTGTGACTACAGAAGCTGGACAGATCTGTAATAGACTATGCGGTATTTAACTCTAAATAAAATCTGAAGCTGCATGATAATTATGTGTAGGCGTACTCTGGGGGCTGTGTTATTGGGTTCTTATATCTACCACTCTTCTAACCCTTATTCCACTCCAATCCCCTCCAACCCCCCAACACTAGGTAGGAGAGAAAGAAGGTTAGAGGGGAAACGGGTCATAGAACTTTTTAGACTACTTCCTGTTGACTAGGGACATCAAGTTCCCTGGGGCAGGTCCAGTCTTCATCATCAGGATATCACCAAACAGCAATCCAGCAATAGCAAACAGAGCAGCAGGAACCAGCAGCAGCAGGGATCAGTGGAGGGGGAGGGGGCAGCATCAGGGGAGCAGCAGCCTCCACAGGCCTGCTCTGGGCCCTCCCATTTATACCCTCTCAGGAGTCCCCAGAATTCCAAACCATCTGAAGTCACGCCCCTCCTAGAGCATGAGACAATCACAGTTAGTGTCTGTGGACACTCTGAAGCAGCACCATAGCCCACACCTGGGATTAAACAAAAACTTGTTCACATAACACTACTGTTTGTTTTTTTTTTTAAAGAAATTAAAATTCTCACTACATTCAATGTCAACTTCATATAAAGTTCATTGCTGAGACTCATAAAATGTATCTATGACTGGACTAGTGTCATATAACCATTTATATGGAAATTTAATAGTCTTTTTTTTTGGGGGGGTGCCTTTTCTTTCTGCAAGTTAATGTTGGTATTACAGTGTGCCAGTGTTACAGCCTGAGTGGTGAGTTAGCATACCACTTCTCTGAGTGGCCATTGCCCTAAGGCACAGGAACCTAAAGAAAAAGGAAGGAGCTTGCTTTGCTCGCTGTGCACATTGCTGTGTGCAGGACATGGGCTGTGTTGCACAGGACTTGTTTTACCGAATACCTCAACAACCTTTTGTACCTAATAAACATTAAAGGTGTGCTGAACTGGATTTCACAAGAACAAGATATACCTCTTAGCACTTCCAGTGTCAAAACAGCTCCCTGCACCCTTGAGGAGCAATAATAAAAAAAAAAAAATGAAGAGCGTGAGTAATATATGAAACAAAAGTCTTTGTTTTGTTTTGTTTTTTATGGGTTTTAATTTTTTTGCCATTTTTAGTCTTTAAAATTTATTTATTTATATACAGGGTCTCCATGTGTAGCCCCAGCTTTCCTGGGAGTTGTTACATAGCCCAGGTTGTTCTCAAAGCAGGAGTGATCCTTCTGCCTCTGTCTCCTGGGTGCTAGGGTGGTTACGGGTGTGTGCTGCCATGCCCAGTTATTTTTACCTTTTAATTAAAATCCTGTGACTGAGTGAGTGACTCTTTTGTTGTGAGGCTTGCTTCATTATGGGAGTGTGTTTACTTGTCCTGGCAGTCTGCCTCTCATCCCTCTTTCCAGTTCTGTAGTCCTGTGGTAGAAACATGGAGGCAGCAAAGTCAGGGTGTGAGGATAGAGAAACAGAGATGTGTATATATGCACACATGGGGACAAATAGCTGAGAATCTAAGATCAACAACTGATACATGGGACTTTCATGAAAGTGACACGCTTCTGTAAGCCAAAGGACACTGTCAATAGGACAAAATGTCAACCTTCAGATTGGGAAAAGCTCTTCACTCACCCTATATCTGATAGAGGGCTAATATCCAAAATATATAAAGAACTCATGGAGTTAGACTCCAACCCAATTTAAAAAAATGGGGTACAGAGCTAAATGTAGAATTCTCAACAGAGGAATCTCAAATGACTGAGAAGCACTTAAAGAGTCTGTAGATTCATCTATTCCGTCCCAAGGTTAAAATGTTAGAATGTCAGTGAATTTCAGCCGTTCAATTCTGAAGTCTTCCATAATCCATTTGTCACCTCTCACTCTTCATCACTCATCCCTCAGACAGCTGTAAGGGCAATCCCAACATTCCTGAAAACAGTGTGAATAACAAGGACTTTACCCTCCAAATACAAATACCAGTCTGTAGGTTCTGATGGGTGATTGGCGTTTTGTAATTACTTGGACAATTCTGTTCATCCTTAAGCTAGAAGTTCTCATCAGAGCAGTCAGGTAAAAAATTTAAAGCACCTAAAGTAAAAGGGATCAGAGAGTAAAAGGGGTCTTTTTCTGTTAGTAGATGGCGTGACTTTATATGTAGAAAGTTCTAGAACTTTGTTAAAGTTGTAAGAAATCTATAAATATCAATAGTATTTTCATACTCCTGAGGGAAGTAATTCTATCTACAATGACATTGGTGGTTTGAATGAGAATGTTCTCCATAGGCTAAAATATTTGAATCCTTAGGCCCCAGTTGGTGGATCTGTTTGGGAAGGATTAGGAGGTGTGGCCTTGTTGGAAGAAATATGTCACTGGGGTTGGGCCTTGACGTTTCAAAAGCCTGTGCCACTCCCAGTTAGCTTACTCTGCACCTTATGCTTGTGAGTCAAATGTAAGCTCTTAGCTATTTCTCCAGGGCCATGCCTGCCTCCCCCACTAAAATGCTCTTTGCTATGATACTTATGGACTTACCTTCTAAAACTATCAGCCCAGTAAACACTTCTATAGTTGTCTTGCTCATGGTTTCTTAGCACAGTGATAGAAAAGTAACTAAGACAACATACAAAATAATAAAAATATTTAGGAGTAAATTTAACTTCAAAGAAGCTAAGTAACAAGGAGGGTTCAAGGTGGGGATGCATGGATCTCATTGTGAAGGGGAAATAGAATAGACTTACTGGGGGAGGGGTCTCAATGAGAAGATAGGGATGGAAACACAAGGGACTAGGTGGGGGGGAGAAGAGAGGGAGAGAGTACTGGGAGAGACAACTGGAATCTGGAGCAGGAGCGTCACTGGGATGAGCTGGAATCCTGGTGCAATGGAAATTCCTGGGGAATCTATGAGGGAAACTAGCTAAGACTCCTAACAAAGGCAGATACAGAGCCTGAACAGGCTATTCTTATAACCAGACCAGACTGGGTAACCAGTCTCAGTGGAGGGATTGGGACACCAACCCAGCCACAAAACCTTCCTCTTGCCAACAAGATGTGTTAGAGTAAAGGTTGCACAGAAATGTGGAAGTGGACAACCAAGGACTGGTTCAGCTTGAGACCCATGAGAGGGAACCCACCCCTGACACTGTTTGAAGGGTGAAAAACCACAAGCTGGATAGCCTAGAGACCTGGAATAGAACCAAACACAACTGGCAACAAGAAGAAGAAGAGGAAGAAGAGAAGGAGGAGGAGGAAGAGGAGGAGGAGGAGGAGAGAGAGAGAGAGGAGAGAGAGAGAGAGAGAGAGAGAGAGAGAAAAGAAGAAGAAGAAGAAGAAGAAGAAGAAGAAGAAGAAGAAGAAAAAGAAAAAGAAAAAGAAAAAGAAAAAGAAAAAGAAAAAGAAAAAGAAAAAGAAAGTAAATGAAATGATTCCTAATGCTAGTCTGCTAAATGCCTAACTCAATTGCCATCAGAGCAACTGATGGAAACAAATGCAGAGACCAAACATTAGGTGGAGCTTGGGGAATTCTATAGATGAAGAGGAAAGATTGTAGGAGCCAAAGGGGTCAAGGATACCACAAGGAAACCCCTACAATCAGCTAACTTGGGCCCATAGGAGGGTACACAAATGAACCCAACAACCAGGAAGTCTGCATGGGGCTGACCTTGGCCCTCTGTACATATGTTGCAGTTGTGTAGCTTGGTCTTCATGTGGGGACTCCTAACAGTGGGAGCAGGGGCTGTCTCTGACTCTGTTGCCTGCCTTTGGGATCCTTTCCTCCTCCTGGGCTGCCTCTTCTAACCTCAATAGGAGAAAATGCCTAGTCTTACTATAACTTGATATGTCATGGCTGGTTGATATCCAAGGGAGGCCTGCCCTTTTCTAAATTGAAAGAGAGGCTGAAAGGATGGTGGGGGGAGTGTGGAGCTGAAGTCAGATGTAAAAAATATAATTAATTATAAAATTTAACCCAAGGTCATACAAGGGAAGACTAAATACTTTGAAGTGGATGACAGTTTTTGAAGAGATGAACAGAAACAGGACAACCTTATCAATATCCCAAAGTCACTTTACTTCAGATATAAGAAACCCTATCCAAACATCTGTGTGGAATCTCAAGGGATTACAAATAGCCAAAACAATTTTCAAAGAAATTGGAGGACTTGTCCTGATTTTAATTTTCCTACTAAACCATACTTCCGTGATATGAACACTATGGTACCAGCCTGAGATGGCTTTATAGGGCAGTGGGATACAACACAGAGCCTAGATGTGTGGCCAGTTGACTTTGGACAAGATGCCAAGACCATTTAGTGCGAGAGCAATAGTATGTTCAACAGGAAGTGATGGAGAAGCTAGGTCTCCCTATGTAGAATGACAGTTGGCTTCATACTTACTTTCTCATACATACATATACATACATACTTTCTCTTCAAACATACATACTGTCTCTTCATACATACACACTCTTCATACATACTTTCTCACACAGAAAACCCCATGTGGATCAAAGACCTGCACATGTGCTAAGGCCATGGAACCATCAGAAGAATGAATCAGGGAAACTCTTCATATCACTGGATTTGATAATAACATATTGTCTGTGACATCAAGAAAAATATTAACAAACTGAACTTTCTCAAAATTAGAAACTTTTATGTCATGGGACACTTATCAGGAGAGTGAGCTGGGCATGATGACACATGCCTAGTGCTTGGAAAAACCTGTGATCCTCCTAGTGCTTGGAAATGCAAGTTAAAGGTGAGGTTAGGCTACATGGTGAGACCCTGACTCGAAAATTAAAAAAAAATGAAGGATGCACTGTTGAAGGTAAGGGTAGGAGGCTGAGGAAGAGGAAAAAAAATGAGAAAAACAGAGGAAAGCAAAAGCAGAAACAAGGCCACGGGTTATAAGACAATTTTACCAACACACTCATTTGATAAAAGATTAGTATTTGGAATATAAAAATCTACTCAAGAAGCACAGAATCACATAACCACAGATGTTAAGATTGAATGCTGGACCTGGGCTAATATTTCTCCATAGAAAATCTGTGAATGGCCAGTGGGCATATGTGAATAACTTCAATCACAGCAGTCAGTACAGAAATGCAAATCAGTCTACAGATACTTCTCTCATCTAAAAGAATGGTTCTTAGCAGAAGCAAAAGTGTTAGTGAGGATGTGGAGAAATTGTGACCCCTTGGTCAAGGAGAGGGTTAAATGGAATAATAGTCCACGTGGAAAACAGCTTGCAGTTGTTTAATATGGGGGAGGGTGGGGAGACAGGAGAGAAGCCCTGGGGACCAGGAGAATGAATAGAAATATGTAGCTGCAGGGGATGGGGGTAAGGAGCAACTCTTAGAAAGTCCCAGAGATCTGGCATATGAGAGGCTCCCAGGACTCAATGGGGATGACCTTAGCCTAAATACCCAACAGTGGGGAGATGGACCCTGAAGAGACCACCTCCAGTAGATAAACATAGCCTCCAGTGAAGGAATTGGGTCACCAACTTATCTTCAACATTTTTGACCCAGAACTGTTCCTGTCTAAAAGAAATACGGGAATAAAAATGGAGCAGAGACTGAAGGAAAGGTCATCCAGTGACCAACCCAACTTGTGACCCATCCCACGGGCAGTCGCCAAACCTTTACACTATTATTGATGCCATGTTAGGCTTGCAGACAGGAGGCTAGCATGACTGTCTTCTGAGAGGCTCTACCAGCAGTTGACTGAGACAGACGCAGATACTTACAGCCAACTGTTGGACTGAGGTTGGGGAGCCCTAGGGAAGAGTTAGGGGAAGCACTGAAAGAGCTGAAGGGGATGGAAACCCCATAGGAATTACAACAGAGTCAACTGACTTAGCCCCTGGCAACTCTCAGGGACTAAGCCACCAACCAAAAGGCATATGTGTGCTGGTCTGTGGCCCCTGGAGGAGTGCCTTATATGGCTTCAGTGGGAGAGGATAGGCCTAATCCTATAGACTTGATGCTTCAGGGAAGGGGGATGGGGGGGGAGGGAGGGGGGAGAGTGAGGATGGGGGGTAGGATGATGGAGGTGATGGGAGAATACCCTCTCAGGGGCAAAGAGCAGGGGGAATGGGGTGAAGAACTCTTAGAGGGGGGACAGGGAAGGAGCAACATTTGAAACGGAAATAAATAAAACAATTAAAAAAGAAAAAAAACCAAGCTCTGAATTGGAGGCCTCAAGGTTTTGAAGAGACATAAGTAGAGGGCCAAAGTGCTATTTTTTACGGTTCGTGGCACCACAAAGATTGTTTTAAGGTCGGGCCTATGGAAATTTCTACCTGAAACCACAGATTGGTGTTGACTTCGTCACCCCTTCTAACTTGATAAGTGGTCCAATGAGATAAAAATGATGGACACAAATCCTTTGTGGGATGTTGGACTTCGCTTTATATCAAATCCAGGGTCTCGCTGCTGATTCTTCTTTTTATTTCTGTGCGTGCGTGTAAGACACAAGGGCACAATAAAGCCATGGATACACGGGTGCCTGCAGTTCAGTTAACCCTTACTTTCCTCTGAAAATACATCGACGTAAACCCCAATTAGGAAAAATAATTTGAATGGCTTGTATTTAAAAGACCAATTAAAACTTTTTTTTTCTTTTTGGCATCAGACACGGTGGGGCACACCCATAACCCCAGCATTCAGAAAGATGAAACAGAAGAATCAAGAATTCAAGGCCAGCCTGAACTACAAAAGCAAGACTGTTTCAGTGTTCCTCCCTTATCAGTCAGCTAAGCAGTGATTGAAACAAAATGTTCCCTGCATCTCTTCAGTTTGGGGAGAATTTCCTTTGTCAGTTAAGCCTTGGTAAGTTAAGCCTTCTTCTCTCAGAATCTTCCTAATTTAGGCTTTTTAAAAAAGAAAATAATTGAGAGAAATCACAGCTCTTATTGGGAAGTAAAGTGTGTACCTTTGCCTCAGAGTTGATAGATCTTAACATCGTCTCATTTGAAAATAAACCATCTGTTTACAATTTCTACATCTCCTGTGTTTCCAGAAGCTTCTTTCTGAAACACCGGGGCATCTCCGACATTTCCAATGCTTCAGTTTCAGGTCTTCCCTCACTAACCATTCATAATCCATTTTGAAATATTCTTAATTCTTGTTGAACTCCTGGGGGAAAAAAAAAATCAGTGTTTAGGTGGGTCATGTGGTGCTTTGTGAAGGACCCTGGAATGTTATGAAGGCAGAATCCCACTTTCTTCAAATCAACAAGCCACTTTTGGATCCAGGCCAGGCTTTCTTTTGCAAGAGAGAGGTCTTCCCCTTTCTGAACCCAGGAGGACTGTGATGGTTGAGGTCGGACAAAGCTTTTGCCAGTTTCCTCTGGCTTTCTGGAGAAAGGCTTCTAGAGCATTCTCTCTCTGGGCCTCACTGAGATTGGCTTAAAATTAACGTCTCTTTCATTTTCCTTCTAGAGATAGGAGCAAAGCTCTGTGAGCCATACCTTTCATCCTTTCCAAGGTGTGTGTGTGTGTGTGTGTGTGTGTGTGTGTGTGTGTTGTATGTGTGTCCGGGGGCGGGGCTCTAAGCCTGGACACAGGATTGGGACAGGGGTCAGTTTTAAACCTTCAGGAAATGCTTCTGACCCTTTCTGATTTTAGAATTGAGGTGATATACCATGAGAGCCTCCACAGCTGCCTCCTGGAGACTTTCCCCCACCCAGATAATAGCCTCCTATGTAGTCATTGCCCAGCGCCTGTGGAGAGCTCAGCTGGGCAGCCTCCCCAGCCTGCTGCCAAGGCCTGGGTCCTCTGTCTCCTCACTTCCTGAGTTCACTCCTCTCCTACACGTTCCTCTCTCCCCTTCCCCCTGTGCCTTAGCTTACGAAGCAAAGTTGTAACTTTGAATTCCTGTTTTTCTAACCGCCCCCATGTGACAGGATATCTCTCAACTGGAGGGTTTTCCTAAATTCAGGAGTCCTTTAAAAGGGACAGTTTCCTCTGTTCTCCTTTTCAGCAGGGCAGCTCCCAGACCCTGGACTAAGCAAAGGGGTAACCGGAGACCTGGCTGGATTCTTTGCCTTTTTCCCTTTCCCTCTCCTCCCTCAGTGGAAGATACACTTTGGACCATGAGGCTTCCGCTGCTTCTGGCTTTTATCTCTGTCATCCCGGTCGCTGTTCAGCTATTGGGTAAGTGTGTTTTGAGGTGGGGGCTATGCATACCGTTTTGTTTGGAGTTTATGCTAAGAGTCCTGGGCATATCTGGAAGGGGAGCTGAGCGCACTGTCCTTACAACATCTGTGTTCTTACATGACCCCCATCGAGCCTGCATCTGGCCTTGGCCTGGCCACCAGGGTGGGACTTGATCTAGAGCCGGGCAATGCTGCTGCTCTCCGGGGTTAGCTGTTGCCCAGGCTGAAGCCCCCAGCACCTCCGTCCTCCTGAGGGCATCTCTCATGCCTGACAATTTCTAACTGGTTTGTGAACAATGGCTTCTTGTTTGGTGGCTTGCCCTAGTTCTAGTTTTCAGTTTATGCCCGTTGCTACCCTACTCCCTACAGACACCGCTGAGCATCTCCGGCGAAAGAGGAAGCTGCTGCCCCTCATCCTAGATGCAAATTGATAAGGAGGAGAATCTCCCTCCAGGAGGGACATGGAGATTCTTACCTTTGGCTTTTCCCATGAGCCTTTGCACTCATAATTTTTATTGCTAGAAAGTCCGTCCTTTCCTGTATCCAGAATTGTTCATGTCTCACAGGTGGATGTGTCCGATGCTGACGTCTGAGGGTGGTTGGTATGTCCGTAGAACTCCTTAGATGCGCATGGGCATTGCTGAGACTGCATTTCTCTGGACTCTTAAGCACCAGAATGGGAGGGACTGGGAGAGTCTGTACTCCAGGTCTATTTTGAGACTTATTTTGGCTTTTCATCACCCTTTGCTTCCATCAGACAACGAAAGCCTGCTGGACACAGTTGTACTCTTGGTCTTAGCCCAAGCCCTGTTGTGACACCGATGCCGGAAGGGAGTGGATGTCTCAAGGGAGTGGTTTGATAAAGATTTTTCTCAATCTTCCTAGGAATAGTTCCCTCCTGAGACAGCGGGATGCCTCCCTAATGCCTTTCTCTCTGTGGCTAGAAATACTGGGATGGAGCATGAGGTCCTGTGGTTTGCTTGGTGGGCCCAGTTTCGGGGACACAAAATGTGAGGTCTTTCAGGTCTCTCTAGAGAATAAAAAGTATATAAAAATGGGCACAGGAGAGTCCCTTCTAGATCCAGATGTCTTTGGGTTTACTTGAGAGCTTGTGATTTTCAACCCCTCCCTGGGGGGGGGAGGGGGTGAATTCTAGATTTGTACTCTGCTGTAGATCCACACCTCCAGTCCTCCCTCCCATTTATTTATGTCCAAAAACAAAGTTTCGTTATGTTTATCGCACTTTGGTGTAACTGTGCCATAGAAAAATTCATGCGGAGGGCAGAAGACATTCCACTATGTGGGTTCCAGGGATCAAATCCAAGTTGTCAGGCTTGGCAGGCAGCACCTTTATCTGCTGAGTCACCTCTGGCCTAAGTCGGCTGTGCTCACTTTATCTTCTCGTGGTCTCAATAGCCCAAGTCCCTAAGGGTAAAGTCAGAACATTTGTTTGGTCAACAGCCAACAGCCAGTTAAAGGACACCTGAGTTCTCAGGACTGCCTTTCCTGGTTTCCCATCAACTCACAAGACCTATGGGGAGATCCTTTGCTACTGTACATGCTACAACCTTCTCTTCACCCCCAAGGGGAACATTCCACCCCAACATCACTGCATGCGTTCTTGTGCTGATGTCACTGATGGGTTAGCCCTCACTGGAGTCTAGGGAGGTTAATAGAGAAGTTGCTCTGCTGACCCGCCTCTCAGGCATTATTGGCAGTGTCTAAGCATCCGTATGTAGGTGGGGAGTTATCCTTGATGAGAGACGGTGTCCACTAACCTTGGACTAAGCAGAGAAACATAATTTGGTGGGTTTGGCTCATGGGCCATGGTGTGTGCTAGTAGACAAAATGAATTTTTTGGGGGGTAGGAAAAAAGCAAACAGAAAACACTAGCTGATGCATGGCATTTGCTGATGTTCCCCCCCTATAGTATAAATAGTCCCATCATGCTCTACTCACAGCTACCACCCTGAGGCCGTGTGAGCAGAACTAGGAAGAGAAGCAAGCAACCGACTCTGGTTGGTTGGTGCCACGAGGCATCCAGGGCACCTTTCCAGATCCCAGGACATACCAAAGCAGTTCGACCATAAGAAAGGAGAGGGAAAACCCCATTCGGAGGAAAGACTCCTTGGCATAGGAGCCATCTTGGATTCTGATGATGGCACTAGGGGTGGGCAGTCAAGTGCCTACGTCAGCTCGTAGCAGGCAGAAGCCAACCCCAGGATACCACTCACTTCCAGCCCCTTTGATTTCTTGTTGTAATAGCAAGCCAAGTGAGAGCTTTAGATTATCCCTGGCGTAGCATGTTGGGAGGTCAAAGACGACCGGAAGCAGCTAAGCTGTGATCCCGACACGGCTGCCATGCTAGAGCATTCGCCTGGATGCGTATCCCGGTTTTGGTTTCTTCCTCTAACGCACAGAAGAGAATTATTCCAATTGTCCTGTGGCTATCGTAGTATCCATTCTTACAGTCAGTCGCTCTTGCAAACTCTGATTTCACCTTGAATGCATCTCCTTCCACAGGGATGCTGTTTATTTGCTTGACCTCAGTTTCAGAAAGAGGAAACCGTCCTTCTGCTTCACGGTTCTCTTTGCTGGCTGCTGCGCTCCTTTCCACAGCTTTCTCGGGCTTCATGTTGGGAAGCCTGTTTTCTCATTTACCTGGGACAGACACCCAGGTCAGAGTATTTCCAGTTAAACATGTTTTTTTTAAATTACATTTTAATTTGTGTATTATGTCTGTCTGTGACTGTGTGTGGGGCCAGGGCTGGCCAAGGCATTGATGGGAAGGTTGGAAGACAAGTTTCATGATCTGATCCATTTCTTCCGTCCTGGGGATCCCGGGAATCAAACTCAAATCTTCAGGCCTGGTAGCAAATGCTTTTACCCATTGAGCTATCTGCCTAGCCCTAAAATTTAAAATTTAGTATATAGGTTATATATATTTATATATATAGTAGATAAATATTTATACACACACACACACACACACACACACACACACACACACCACTAATGCATAATGAAGTCAATGGTCAATGCGTAGAGCTGGAGGCCCTAGTGTCATACAGAGCAAAGAGAAAAGTGACATGTTTTACTACATGAAAAACAGTTGGGCTTTGAAGATGAAGTGGATTTCAGTAGCTGTGGACCAGGGACACCTGAATATGCCTTTTCAGCATTGAGACTGGGAGGTGATAGTGTTTATCAGCTGGCCTGTTCTGATCAGGAAAGGAACATGGGGTTCAACACAACACTAGATTAAACTATGGACTTAGATATTCAGATTTGCATGAAAGCTTTGTTTGGTTTTGTTTCAAGAGAGGAGAAGGAGGGAATCAGTATCTAACTATTTCCTTAAGGGAGAAAGACCCGCTCGGTGCCTTACCTACAGCGTGTCAGTTGGAGGTTCACAGAGACTCCGTCAGAGATTATTACCCCCAGTTTACAGATGAGGATACAAGGTTGAAATAATGAGTTTAACTCAGGCGACACAGGAAGTCCCAGCCCCTTGAAAACATCCCTTTGGACCGTGTGACCTACTCCGGGCTTCGCCGCTCTTCTGTCTGACTGTCCCTCAGCCCAGCGCCTTCATCAGCTCTTTTTCTGTTTCCGGTTTCATCCTGTTCTGAACTGCCTCTCACCCTCATTCAAGCCTGTTTTCTCCATGCTCCTGATCAGGATAGCAAACACGCATGGAGTCATTTCTGCATCCGTTGGTGCTCCACGCACTTACATGGGTCTCATGTAGTTCTTACAGACATAGTAGATTGTATGGTTCACTCTTGACTTGATAGACTGAAAGCGCAGAAATTACTAAGAAACTTAGTAAAGCAAAGCCACAGGCACTGAGCAGTGGGCTCTGACCGTCTGCCAGAACACTCTGGTTCGTACTGGGTGGTGGATACCCGAGGTGAACCTATCCGCATGACTATACTAGGAAAAAGCGGTAGGCAGAGAGGATTTTTTTATTTGCAGGCATTTGCTGTCCCCAAACTGGGGAAGAGGCTACTGCTGGGAAGTCAGTGACTTAGGAGACACTGGAGAGGCAAAGCCGGAAGGCATGACTTCATGACACAGGTGGAACAGAGATCACAGAGCAGGGGGGGAGGCCATCCTGCCAAGATAAGTGACAGGGAAGTTGTGAAACGTATACGCTGAGGGGGACGATCAGGGATGAGAGGGATATCGAAACATTAATGCCTTGTTTTTTCTCTTTGAGCTCCGAACCCATTTTAGTGCCATATTTAAGCCTCTCCAGGTGACCACGTGGAGCGGCATAAATTACTAACCACTGTGACATGAATAACGGTGAATGAATAACGGGTCGAAGTGAAGAATAAAGTTACTCTTAAGTTTTCCTTCACCCTTTCGTTCAACGTCTCCACCGTTGTCCTGTCTCCTTCTAGCACAGCTTCTTGTGCATTTGAGGAACATGATATTTCCCACTTTCAATGTTAGGAGGTCGAAACTGTATTTTCGGCGGTTAACAGACATACACTGTAGCTTCCGCTGGTATTCCTGCAGAAAATGACATTGGACAGCTGTAGTTTTCGCGGGAAGCCATCCCAGAGAGCACTGGCTGGGCGAATGGGGAAGCGAGATGGGAAAGGAAAGTATGTAGTTATGCCAGTGGCCACTGTGATTTGCGGTGATTTGGGGGACGCTGGAATAGGACCCCCCCAACTGTCCTCCAGGATCCACTGCGCTGGGTTGTCTGTTCTTCCCCCATGAGCCACAGGGCATACACTCCTTAGAGGGGATGTGAGTTCTCTGACCCACCAAATCTGCCCTGTGTGCAGACTCTCAGAAAATGTTCCCAGGTGGAGAGGCACTCATGTGCAGACACATGGCAGAAGTTGAGAAATAACAGAGTCTTTTGCTATCCTCTCTTGATTCAACGCCTTTGTCTTCCAGATGCTATTTTCCTGTATGTTTTAGTGTCAGCATTACAGTATAGGAAATCTAGGAAACAGTGTTTTATGTTTCTATTTCTGAATACTCCCCCTTTAGCTGCATTTCTTGGTTGGTAGATTTTTGACAGTAATTATTTTGCTTAATGTTATAGAATAATTTTAAAACATGCCTAGAAGAAAACTTACATTTTATTGGGTGCTTAATTTTTCAGCCACACCCATTCTTGTCCTGGAATTTAGGTTGAGCTCAGAGGACAAGTTGTAAGAATTGATCCTCTCCTTTTATCATGTAGGTTCCAGGGATAGAACTCGGGTTGTCAGACTTGAATGCAGATACTTTTATGCACTTTACTAATACTTTTGGCCTCTTTGAAGTTATTATTATTATTATTATTATTATTATTATTATATCTGAGATATTGGAAACTTACTACTACTTCCATTATTTCTGTTTGTTTGCTTACTTGCTCTTTCTTTCTCTTTCTTCCTTCCTTTCTTCTTTTCCTTCTCTCTTTCTCTCCCTCCCTCCCTCCCTCCCTCTCCCTCTCTTTCTTTCTTTCTTTCTTTCTTTCTTTCTTTCTTTCTTTCTTTCTTGTCTTTGAAATAACCACAGCAGAATGTGTCCTTGGTATGTGGAGGGAATGAATGTCTTTGGATTCTTCCTGTTGTCACCAGCACAACACTCAGCACAGAAGGTGTTTGCCAACATCTTATTTGTTGAGAATAGGTATGAGGGGAGAAAGATAAAGGTCAAAGGGGAGTCTCCTTTACATGTTTCTAGTATGTAAGTATTAAAGAAAATCTTCAGATATCCTGGTCCACAGTGAGACCACAGGGAAGTGAACATGGTTGTCTGTCTGTCCCTGTGTGTTCAGCTTTGTGGCATTTCTGTTACAAAAGCACAGTGTGCATGGACAAGCATTAGGATGTTTACAGATGTGTCCGCTGGAATGCTTAGAAATGGCAGAGATTCCACAAGCCGTCTCTTGGTAAAGGTCTTGAACATCCCTTTGGAGGAAGATGTATGACTTTTGAAATCAGATGCATTTGACAGAGACAATGGTGAAAGAGAAACTCTGCCCTGACCACCAGGAGAGCAAACAGTGTGTTTCTGTTATCATGTCACGATAACGCTGTGCTTCCTTGCATTGTCTGATGGCAGCCACATCACTCTTGCTCTGCTTCCAGCGACAAAGGAGAAACGCAGGAAACAAGCACCGATAAGCTCGCATTTTAGCATCGTCTCAGGCAGCACTGGTCTCCGAAGTCCAGATGCTTACACATGTGTCTAAGGGGAAATAAACTTGTAGGGCAAAACACTAATTTAAAATAGTTCCATAATCATGCATCCACCACCTTTGGATAAATAGCTTGTCTGAGTAAAAATGCTTCAGTTAGAGCAGTCATTCATTCAACTAATGTTTATTGAAATATTTATGCTTTCTGTGGAAAGATAGATAATATTGACCCAGACAGGCCATGTCCATCTCATGGACATGGAGTTTATATTATAGCAAGAAGACACACAATGAGAATAAGTAGACAAGATTTGGTGATACATGCCTGCTATCTCAGTCCTTGGAAGACAGAGGCCAGAGGATCAGGAGTTCAAGACCAGCCTCTGCATGACAGAGACTTCCAGGCTAGCCTGTCTCAAAAATCCCAACCCTCCCCCCCCCCACAAAGCTCACAAACCAAAGGAGAACATATACTACAAGATGGTTGTAGGTATCATACAGAAAAGGGAGAAGCAGAATGAGTGGGTATAGCCAGCTCATGGAGGAGCTGACACTTGGCCTGGGACTATGAAGTTCCTAAAGTAGCAACCAGTCCGGAGTGATGAGTGACAGACAGGCCCAGAGCTGCAGGTGGTAAGTGGAGGAGAGAGCAGAGGATGAGGGGCAAGGGGGCTGCGTGCTGAGGAGCAAGAACAAGAAGTGTCAGGGTTGGGTGGCTCCCTGTCCAGGGGCGGGCGTCGTGAAGGCCAGATATTTCCCTGCTAGGATCCTTGTTTCCAGTTTTGAAGAATTTCTGCAGTTAGAAAAAAAAAAGACATTTTAATTAGAAACAAAGTTTTTTTTTCCCCCAAACTCTTTAAGATAGAACAGAAACAATGCCATTTTATTAACCAGTAAGCATTCAATTAGGATAATGCACATAGGGCAATTCAGCAAAGAGATGGCAAGATTATAAAGAATGCCGATCTTCTTTCTATCGGGTTGAGTGGATGCAATGCTTATGCATGGGAAGGCTCTGTAGTATAGAGACATGTCAGGGCCATCGCAAAGGACGCTGGGTCATAAGGAGTTATTTTCCTCGATTCTACTTCAGAAAGAGTTGTGAATGTAGCAAGGCAATGGCCACGTGGTATGACAGTGACATTGGAGAGAAGAGAGAAGAGGAGATGTGTCTTGTGGATCTGCAGAGGAACAGAGTCTGTAGGGGTAGGAGGGAGGGAGGGAGGGAGGGAGGGAGGGAGGGAGGGAGAGAGAGAGAGAGAGAGAGAGAGAGAGAGAGAGAGAGAGAGAGAGAGAGAGAGAGAAAGCTGAGAGCCCAGGGTGACAACTGGATTTAGGCTTATGCATCTGGGTGCATGATGGTTCATCATTGAGAAAAACAAAAAAGTGGATGTTGGTTCATGCCCAGGGTTGGTGGTTTTCTGTTTTTTGTTCTTTTGGGTTTTTTTTTTTTTCCAACTTGACATAGGTCAGAGTTATTTGGAAAGAGGAACCTCGATGAGGAATTGCCTCCATCGCATTGCCTGTAGGCAAACCTTAGGGCATTTTCTTGATTAATGATTGATAGGAGACCCTGGGATTACACTACCCCTGGGCAGGGGGTATTGAGTTGTATAAAGCAAGCCAAGCAAGCCAAAGGGAACCAGAAGCCTGCAACCGAACCAGCTCATTTGGGAAGAACCATACAAAGCATAGGGAATAAAATTAGGGAAATGTCACAAGAAGTGGTTAGCTTAGATTTCTGCCAGAAATCTAAGTCCTTTACTTTCCTTGTCTAGTCTTTTAAAAGCAAGCAGAAAAGAAACACCTTGACGCGCGTTCATATGGATGGAAATTTATGCTTACTAAATGCTTTTTTTCTTGAAAAAAATTTTTTTCACCTAAGGAAATCCCGTTTGGCCCTAGGTCAGCTCTGTAAGATGAACCATACTTACTTTCAATCACCATTTCCCGGCTCCAGGCTCTCTTCCTCCAGCACGCCAAGGCACAGCTACCTCTGCCACTTTTCCTGGAACCATAACTCTTTAGGGAAAAATAAAAGCCTAGGAACGTTTACCCTAAAGTACTGCCCTCTCTGTGTGAACATACTTAAGCATGTGCTCTTTCCTCTTTTATGAACAGACTCGAGGCAATTTTTAATCTATAATGAAGATCACAAGCGCTGCGTGGACGCTCTAAGCGCCAGCTCTGTTCAGACGGCAACCTGCAACCCGGAAGCTGAGTCCCAGAAATTCCGCTGGGTGTCAGAGTCGCAGATCATGAGTGTGGCTTTCAAATTGTGTTTGGGGGTGCCCTCGAAAACGGACTGGGCCTCCGTCGCCCTGTATGCCTGCGACTCGAAAAGTGAATTACAGAAGTGGGAGTGTAAAAATGACACGCTCTTTGGAATCAAGGGCACAGAGCTGTATTTTAATTACGGCAACAGGCAAGAAAAGAATATCAAACTTTACAAAGGTTCCGGGTTGTGGAGCAGATGGAAGGTCTACGGAACCACGGACGACCTGTGCTCGAGGGGATATGAAGGTAAGAGGCTGGGGGCTACGCAGTTATCGCTTCATCTTCTTGAGAACATGACCTGGAGTGGTCTGCACTGGAAACAGCTTTTGAATTATCCCTTGTCCTAGATAGACACGATGGGAAATAGGTGTGAGAAGATGTCCGCCGATGAATGTTAGTCACTGGTAATTCACAGATAAACATTTACTTTTGAATGTCTCGATATTCCTTCCTTTGAAGCCAAGACGTTAGTTATAGTTTTCAGAAACATTTCATCATGACCTTTGACCTGAAGCCTCCTATTTGACATGATGAGATTGCTTTTATTAACGCTAGCCAGACTTTTCCTTACCTCAAGGATAAGGTTCAGAACTCTCTGGAGAAATGATCCCAAGAATAGTCTTTACGTCAGATCACCTGAAAAGAAACTGAGTATTTCTGGTTTATTCAGTCACTGCAGAGTATTTAGAGACAATAATCATTCTGGATTTTTCAAACTCGAGCATTAGCAAACGTATACTCACCTGTCTTAAAAAGGGGTAGTGTGAGTGGGGGAGGGGTGAGGGCAGGGGGTGGGGGGTATGGAGAGCTGATTCCTTGAGCTCTCAAGGGGAAAAACAAAATCAGAGTATTTAGCCTGCCCTTGTCTTGGTCCAATTTCACTCAGAATCAGATACCAAAACCAGACAATTCAAAGAACCTGAAGCCTTTAACCAAGGCTGCTAAGGTCTTGGGTGGGATGACGCTGCAACCCCATTTCTCATTTGGACACTGGACTATTGTAAGGCATTATCTAGAACAGCTTCGAGGTCAGAGGAAGAGCAGGCCTTTGGGGCCTGGGGGAAACCTATTCTAAAATTACTTTGTTGCTGGGGCTGTGGACAAGGGTTGAACCTAGCTTATCACAGTGAGGCGGCCAGGAGCCCAGTTCCTTGTAAAGAGGCTATTTGTCTGCTTTCTGTTCTCTGTCCTAAAGAGAAGAGGAGAGTTAGAAATTGAAGCAGGCCAGAGTGGAGTTCAGAGAAGTTATTTTCAGGCATTTACTGAACATGCTATAAACTTGGAAATAACAAGAGAGGCAACCCCAGGCGACATCTCTTCCACGGAAAACTCAATTCAGAACTCAGAGGGCGTGGCAGGGTCACTCAAACTTGACGCTGTTCCATTCTAAAAAGGGAACAGTTGTCAAATTGAGGAATTAAATTTGAGGGTAACGGTGTTAGAGGTCATCTCATTGAACTCATTTATTGGCTTTCTTCCCCACCAGCAGTTGGGGTTAAAGCTAAGGCTGCCCACATTCTGGGCATGCGCTCTCCTGGTGAGCTATGTATCCTCAGTCATTTCAGACTCTACCTTACATTTTGTGGCAGGGTCTCACTGGGTTGCTCAGGCTGGCCTTGAACTCACTCTGTAGCCAAGCCACCTATCATTAAACATGAAGTCTTCTTGCTTCAGTCCTCTGAGTGCCTGGGATTACAGGCCTGTATCACTTGGGTTGCCTTAATGTACTGCAAAATATAGTAGTAGCCCCCCCCCTGCTTTTTGAGAGAAATGTACATAGTACTTAGGATAGCAGTCATCACCTTTTAATGTGTTTAAGAAACATCTGGTAAGCTTGTTTAAATGTATACACTACCAGCTCTACTCCACACCCCATTCAGACTCTTCATCAGTACACAAGATGGACCCAAGAGTCTTTGAATTATTTTTACGAAGAATCCGGTGATGATTTTGAAGATGGCCCACTAGTTACATTGTGCCAACATGTTGATGATCTTTCAATATTTAAAATAATACCGCAGAAAGGTTCGGTGACTCAGTGACTTTAAACAAAATTAAATTGTATGTGTGTCCATGAGTGTGTGTGTGTGTGTGTGTGTGTGTGTGTCTGTGTGTTGTGTAAGTGCAGTATCTGTCCTGAGTGTATCTGATCTCATTGACCTGAAGTGAAAGGCAGTTGTGGGCCACCTGACATGAGCTCATGAGTCCTTTGCAAGAACACTACCTGCTCCTAAAGGCTGAACCATCTCTCCAGCCCCAGAGTGACTGTGTGATTAATTTAGTGCAATATTGATTAGAACTGAAGTCACCATCTCAATGAAAAAATGGTTGATAATAGTATCAGAATTATTGACTTTGACGATTTAAAGGACTGTCTGGAAGTTTGAGCTCTAAAGGTGACACTAATTGATGGCATTTTTTGGACTTCTTTAATAAGGTAGGCAGGGTGGGATTTGGTTCTTTGGATCTTTTGGTTCTTTCTGTGCTCATTTTTTGAATGCCCTATCAAAGAGTCACCTGTATAGATCCAACAGGAGGTTGTCTTGTCTTATTGACGAGTACAACTGTTCCTGAGGTGGATCCCATGACTCTCTTTGCAGGAAGGAGCAGGCAACCTTGGCACTAAGACTTGGCCCAACTCTTTATTGTATCCAGCATGCTCCTCATGCAGACTTGAGGTTTGGGGATTGGTTCTGGGGCTGGTGAGAAGGCTCAGTGGTGAAGACACTTGCTGCCAAGTCTGAGGACCCCAGTTCAGTTCCTGCAGTCCACATGGAGGAAGGAGAGTCCCTACCCGCCAGGTTGCTCTCTCTCTCTCTTCCTCGTGTGCTGCCAAACTCACAACGCCCACTTTGCTAAATAAATTAAAAAAAAAAAAAAGACCTGACCTTTCCCTTAGCAGAACTAAAGCTAGAACAGCATTTTGCAATAAGTATAATTGGTAAATGAAAAGGGAAACAAACAAAAATCTAGTAAAGAAGTCGTTGGCGTGGTGGTTCATGCCTGCGAGCTCGGCATTAGGGAAACCGGGACAAAAGGAAAAATATGAGGCCACAGTGGGCTAAGTAATGATTCTGTGCTTCATAAATAACTACTTTTTTTTAAAATATAAGTTCAAAGAGAAGAATATTGACTGCAAAGTGTCTTTAAGGGTTTCCAGTGGTTTCTTTTTAGGATTTGTATTAGAGAAGTTTGCTGTTCCTACCCTATCCCCCACATCACTGTTGAAAGAGTAAGGAAGGGCTGACTTGCTCAGAAGTAGTTGCAGGGGATTTTATTATTGCCCATGTGCTTGACTCCATGGATTTGTTTTGCATGTGTGTGTATTTATATGGTATTCTTGTTCACATGCATGTAGATAGACATGTGTATATGGATGTACGTGCACATGTGTCCGAGGTGGACGTCTCGTGTTTTCTTCCATCACACACTCTCTCGATCTTGAGTCAGAGTCTCTCCTTTGAGCCTGGAGCTTACTGACCGTTGAGTGTAGTGAGCCAGTTTGCTCTGGGCATCGGCCTGCATTTCCCCATTTATGTGGGTCTAGAGACTCCAAACTCCCACCCTTACTCGCAACAAGCTCCAAAGCTTTAAGGTTGTTTTCAACCTAAATAGTTCCTGAGACTATAATTCCACCCGAGAGGAAGAGGATAGCATCTGCGTTGCCTTGGAGGGAAGGGAGAAGTTAGAACTGGTGTCACAAAAGCTTATTAGCATTGTTTTCCTTAGAGGAAGGAGGATAGTCCATTCCGGTGGTGGCAAAGGGGTGGTACTTGAGGTGTTCATAAATACATGGGGCAACAGGTACCCAGGAAAAGAGTCCTTGGAAGCAGAGGGGGAAAGGGTCCCCGGAATGAGATCAACTCTTTCAGGGTACATTGTGAAGTCAACATACAGACACTGGTCACTCGAATTCTAAATGCAAATCTCTATGTCTCTCCAGCCATGTACTCCTTACTGGGCAATGCAAATGGAGCCGTCTGTGCGTTTCCGTTCAAGTTTGAAAACAAGTGGTACGCAGACTGCACCACTAGCGGTCGGTCGGACGGATGGCTCTGGTGTGGAACCACCACTGACTACGACAAAGACAAGCTGTTTGGATTTTGTCCATTGCAATGTAAGTAACTGATAATGGTTCGCTTGGAACACTCAGCATGGCGAAACGAAGGTAGGACCTGGACTTGATGTATCAACTCCCGTTCCTCCAATTTATTTTACACTTATTATTCCGGAGTATCCACTGTAACCCACTACAGACTCCATGGCTCGCATTTTCCAATGGAGAAAACGAACCCTTGTGACTAAAGACCATCGTATGTATTTAAATCTTGGGAGAAAAATCAGGCAGTATTTCCAATTGCCCCAACATTCCTTGCACTTTATCTTACCCTTTACCTTACCCTTTATCTTCTATCTACCTGTCTTTGTTCCTTGAGTTCTCTCTCTCTCTCTCTCTCTCTCTCTCTCTCTCTCTCTCTCTCTCTCTCTCTCTCCTCATCTTTCTTTTTGCTAGGAATCAAACCCAGCCTTGCACATGCTAAACAAACACGCTACTATTGAGCTACATGTCCTGACCCTATCAGTTATTTGCTAAGACTTTAGGGCAAATTATACTGTATATAGCGTGATGTATAGTCAGTGCTGGAGGTAGGTACATCATTCTCCCAAACCACAAGTGTTTTAGTCTTAAAAGGTTATAGGCTAAAACAGGAATTTACGTGACACCCCAAATGTGTTTGGTGGGAGAGAGTCTGTGAAGGCTCATGCATTCTGTATCACCATGTGCCCGAGCTCCTTCCTGTACAGATGATACTGTTGGAGGCTTGGGAATCTCAAGGTAAGAAGGGTGGGATTCAACAGAGCTGGAAATCAAGGGAAGTGGGTAGCCTATGCTTCACAGTTCTTTGAAAACAGAAGATTGTTGTCACCAGAACACGGAAGGCCGCATAAAGTACCAGAACTTGAATTCTTGTGGTTTTATCCATTTATAAGAATCTGTAAGACAATGTGTGGCAACTTAGGTGGGGCTGGGGAGAGCAGCTGGGAGGCAGAGCTAGGGCTGTGGGAGGAGGAGGTTGAGGTCTTGGCTTAACTTCTGTTTCTCTGAACATACTTCCTGAAGCCAAGTACCCTTTCTGAGTTACTTATGGTCAGCCTCTCTCAACACCTACTGCTGGGTTATCACAGCTTGTTTCCACACATCACAGAAGATAGGTTTTCTGGTACCCCATCCAGGAACCTGGACCAGAGCACAGACTCCAGCGTGGCCCCAGAACTGCTGTGGAATTATCTGAGCTACAATAATGTTGTTTCCTACTAGTCATTTTGTGACCATGGATCCACACACAGCAGGATGCTTACTACGCCAATATTCTGAGTCAGTAAGGCTAAGCAAAATTTCTTAATGTCAGGCTATAGCCAGACTTCTGAGAATTTTCCCTACTTAATGTTTTGGGTTTATATATATATAATAAACTTGAGTTCATGCTCTGTTTGGCACAGGCTTCAAGTCCATAATGCTCTGGCCTTGACTGAGGTAGATGTATTTATAACATTTGAAACTCACAGGTTTCAAGTCCATGATGGTACAACTCTCTGGCCTCAATGGAGGTAGATGTATTTACCTCTCATATCAATATCTAGAAATTTATTTTTTCACTCAAGGCTTACAGATTTCTAATGTTTTGAATGAGAACTCTTCTGTCCGAAAACGTGAAGTTTTGTTTTGTTTGTTTGTTTTTAAGGCGCACCTGTTTTTCAACTAGTGAAGAGTTAGTTGTCTTAACTTAGGAAAAGTGATATTTTCTAAATGGTTTACAATTTTTCTTAGTATGTGTTCCATGGGTCCAACTATAGTATCTTCCACTTGTTGATAGTGATATTGTTAGAGACTTGTTGCATGCATGTGCAAGAGAGAAAGTGTGAGACACAAGTGGGATATCAGTAATGCCCAGAAGGCTTTGCTGTCCTTGGATATGTGTGGAAGGGGAGTCTCCTGTTTATCCAGCACAACAATGTTCTTCTTCCGTCTTGTTAATTCTGTGTATTCTGTGTAGCCAAATGACATATTTTTTTTCCTGATAGGAAACGTAGGTAAAAGACAAATACCTACTGAAGAGTTATTTTATTTTCATCTGCATAAATTTTTAATTTTGCTTTGTGGTCCATTCAAAGGAGAATTTTATTTTATATTGTTTTATTCTTGTATGTTATCCTTCAGCCCAACAGGATTGATAGAGGGCAGAGAGGTATCAGCTTCTGGGCTAGTGACACCAAACGCCTTCCACCATTGACCTTTGGGTTGCTTATTAAAATGTCTTCTATTTAGACACTCATTTTCATGTATGATGAGAACAGGAAAAGGAAGAGACCCCATCCTCCCCAGCGTCCATAGCTTGCAGCATTGGCTGTTCCCATCAGCTCTCCTCCTTTACTGCGGAAGGCTGAGCTCCGGGGAGCGGCACACTCGGCACGCTTGTATGTCTGTTAGGAGACAGGTTTCAACCCTTTGATCTGAAATCTAAGGGAAGCTCTTTAAATGAAGAGGAGAGTTACTTCATCTTATTTTGGGGTTGTTACATCCTTCTGACTATCCCCAAATAAGAAAATACCCTCCTTTAGTTAACAGTTGTATCTTCTACCTCATTCTAAGCAAACCCCACCATTATAAAATAGTCTTTAGAATGTATGCCTTCACATAAAATCTAAGTAAGTCTCACTGGAAAGTCTCCTTACACAAGCATTAAATTTGTCAGACATCAGACCATTCTAAGTTTTACATTAGTAATGGAAATTTATTTTTCTTTGTAAGAATACTGTGATTTTACAGGTGTTTTCGTGCTGGGCAGGGAAGCTCAGTAGTCTAGTGTCTACTTACCTTCTGCAGAGGCCAGGGTTCTGTTGAGGCCAGGGTTCTGTTTACATTATTGTCACCACCACCAGCAAACTTGGGACACTTCTGTGCCATTGCCTTCCATCCTCTTTGATGTGTCGTGTTGCCACCAATGTCAAATCACAGGATGCGGTATATATGTGTACCTGAAAACATTGATTGTCACTTCCTCATTGGACAAGAAACAGAATTCCAGCCAGAGTTAAGAATTACGATGCCATCCACTAGATGCTATGAACAACTTAGCAAGCCAAATGCTTTGTTATATGATACAGTTGTACAATTGTCAAAATTACATAATCCCTTTTCTTTCTCTAGTAAACAAATGAGAAGGTCGTACCTTCTTTCCCAGGGCCATAAGCAGGATTTTGTTTTATTAAAAAAAGAAGAAAGGGACATAGAGAAGCATTTTACTTATTAGCTTCCAAACATCGTATATGTAAAAGGCAATAAATAATAGCCATGTACCTATCGTGTAGTGTTGGCCCTTTGTAGAGTCTACCAAATTTTCAGTCATATAACAACACAGGGTCAACATAAGCTAAAATGGCCATTCTTTTAAACCAAGAGAAGAAAGCCTAATGATGAACACGTTCTATTGCTAAGACCGAGGCTACATACGTCCTCGTGATGAGAAACTGGAGCTCTGAAGGTTGCTTTACTGTCAGCTTGCCTGAAGAAACCCGTGAACTTTCGTCCTATACCCTTCTTTCTTAAAAGAGCATACAAGACCACAGAGCCTCTTGCCACGAGAAACCACTTTATTTTCTCGCCCCTACCTAGTTCACCCTCTGCCCCAGAACACTGGGGTGGCATCCTGAGTTCTCTCCCTTGCGTCTGCCCCATCATCTGGTCCAAATGCCTCAGCAGGGAACCAGGGAGAAGGTATCTCTGCCGTGCCTTAGGCATTTGAAACATTATAGATGAGGTTGGTTCATGAGAAATCTACTCTTCATCTCAGGCGTGAAGAAAGGCTTTAAAATAAAGGACAAGGGAAGAAGATGTGATTGTGGGAACTGGACGGGTTTTTTAAAATGTACTGTTCACTGGAAGCGTCTCCCATGCGTAACACAGCTAATTCGTGGTCTTCTTTCTCAGTTGAGGGCAGCGAGAGATTGTGGAACAAAGACCCACTGACTGGCATTCTATACCAGATAAACTCCAAGTCTGCTTTAACCTGGCATCAGGCAAGGGCAAGCTGCAAGCAGCAGGACGCCGACCTCCTGAGCGTCACAGAGATTCACGAGCAGATGTACCTCACAGGTAACGAAAGACAAGAGTTCACAATCCTCAGTACAGCCCGGGACTTACAAGTAGATACTAAGAGTCATTATGAATGTCACGAAAAGGCTCGTCCCCAAGCAGATGGTACAGTTCATATAAGAAATCTGTGTTCAGGAAACAGCACCAGGGTTGGCAAACATCTGTCATTTCTTGAGTGGACTTTGTTCTATCTGTTGTGACTGTCTTTAGAGTCCATGTTAAGGACGGTTCTGAAGATGGAACTAGGAAAAGAACAAAGGCAGCCACTGTCACGGAATGGGTGTGGTTTTTGGGTCCAGCAGAACCAACCAACAGTGTCCCACCAAACCCAAATGTTTCTTGTCAGCATCTGAGAGGTCAAGGTGATAGAATGAAATCAGCGATCGGGAACAGAGACAAGTCGATAATTCCTGTGCAAACCTAAGTCCCCTTTGCTTTGTGTCTCTCCAACTCCCAGATCTCTATAGTTTCAGGTTTTATCTCTACAATGTATTGTTTGGCTTTTCAAAACATCTATTATCAAAACATCTGTTACCAAGTATTAACTGCCCACACAAGTTAACTGTTCTGTCTTTAAGAACTAAAACATCAACCACACAAGCATAAAATGGGCGTGGCAATTATATCAATCATTTTATGCCATGGTGATAAAATAACCCTGTCCGGAAACAACTTGGGGAAGGAAGGATTCATTTTGGCTTACAGTTCCTGAGGGGCAGAATCCATTATGACATGGGAGGCAGGACAGCAGGTCCACGAGGCTGACCTACAGGCAGGAAGCACAGAGAGCACATTTGAGCTACGCAGAAGAAGCAGAGAAAGAGAGAGAACAGGAAGTGAGGCTGGTCTATAAAACTGCAATGCCCAGATGGGCAGTGGTGGCGCACGCCTTTAATCCCAGCACTCGGGAGGCAGAGGCAGGTGGATTTCTGAGTTCGAGGCCAGCCTGGTCTACAGAGTGAGTTCCAGGACAGCCAGGGCTATACAGAGAAACCCTGTCTGGGGGGGGGACCCCCCAAAAAACTGCAATGACCGTCCCAACTGGCATACTTCCTTTAGCAATGCACAATCAGCTAAAGGTTCCACAGCCTTCCCAAACCATGTCACCAACTGGAGACTAAGTGTTCCAATAAATAGACCTAAGGGAAGGGGGTTCTTTTCTTTCCAACCACTGCGGTGGTGCACATCTGTATTTCTAGCATGAAGGAAGTTGAGGCAGGAGGGCCAGTGCAAGGTCATCCCACAACTCAAAGCCACTTGCAGATCAGTCTGAGCTACAGGCTATCTGCCTCAAATATAAAACTAAACAGAAAGTCAATAAAAAGCCACACTTGGGGAAGCGGATAGTAGGGCCCCCACATCAGAAAACACCTCTCTTCTTCCCCACTGTCAGGAGTCTGCTTCCTCCAGTTCCTCTGGTGTTACTGTTACATAACAGATCTTGGACCTGTGACTGCTGTGTTTACAACATGCTCACCGACCCCCAACTTCTAATCACCTTCACCTGCTTCCAGGATGCCATCTCTCCATGCACAGCTCACCACTGAAGCATTTTGCCTCTTAACAAAGGTCTTTGGTTCCTCGTGGGTGGCCTGGTTGTCTCAGATTGCTCTTTGCTACACCGCGTTTTAAATCTAGAATTCCCCTAAACTCTACACACACACACACACACACACACACACACACACACACACGGACTCCTCTCCATGTCTCTCATCTTCTTATTAGCACTTTTATGACGTATTTATTTACATTTCTGTATGTCTGTATGGGTTCGCATCCATATGTGTTCCTGTGCATGTAGAGAACAGAGGTCATCCTTGGGCGACAGGCCCTGGCAGCCAGGCACTTTATTATTTAAAAGAAAAAAAATGTTTTTATTTATTCTTTGAAAATTTAGTGCAACACAGTTTGATCATACTCATTCCGCTTCCCCCACGCCTTCCAGATCTGGATTCTCTCCTACCTCCCTACCCATCCAACCTCATGTTCTCACTCAAAAACAAACAAACAAACAAACAAACAAACAAACAAAGCAAATCACTACCACAACAAAAGCAAAACAAAACCTGTGGCATCCAGTTTTTGTTGGTCGGTAACTCTTGTGTGGACTCAGGTCACCAGCGTTGGGTGACCTACTTCCATAGCCATTCACGTTTATTATTTGACAATGTCTGTGACCGGGAGGTCCCTGGTTAGGCTAGTCCGACTCTCCATTGAGACCCAGGGGTCCTTCTGTCTCTGTCTCTCTGACACTAGGACTGTATGAACGCTCCCCTGCACATGGCTTTATATGGGGCCCCTAGTGATCAAACTCAGTTCTCGTAATGCAGCAATCACATTGGTAAAATTATCCCCTCAGCTCTTCTTATTATCGATTTATATGCTGGTTTGCACGAGTTCCCCATAGTCTATTTATTAAACACTTTAAATAAATTAAAAAATTTATTCCTTTACTCACCAAGCAGGTTGTCTATCTGGATAACTTTGCAGTGGGCATTTTGTTAGTACACCCAGGCTGACCCTGGCCTATGGAACACAGGACTTAAAGTTCCCCAAGTGATAAAGAGGAAACCCAACAAGGGACCAGGCACAGTGATAGGAAGGAAGTGCCCTGGGAAAAGCCAAATGAGTAGTGTGGAGGACAAGTTTGTAAGGTAATTTGCTAGAGAGGAGGCTCCTTATGATAGGTGTGCCTCGCACCCTGGGGAGATTCTCACTGACCCTTCAAGGAAGATTGTCTCCATATTTGCTCAATGACAAATGATGAAAAAAAATAAAGGTAATTATTTAGAAATTCACCATAAAGTTTGGACAATGGAACAGTTAGTTGATTACAAGAAAACAGTGTAGTGTCCTGTGTGTGTGTGTGTGTGTGTGTGTGTGTGTGTGTGTGTAGGTCAAAGGACAGCTTGCTCCAGTTGGTTCTCTCCTTCTGCCATGTGGGGTTTCAGGGATCAAACTCAGGTTCCTAAGCTTGGTGGCATGCGCTTTCTCCTGCAAAGCCATCTCTCTGGCCCCAGCGTTACAGTTCTTAAAAGTGACGTCAGTTATTCGGCAGCAGCAGCTCTCAGTCTTGATGAGTATCTAGCCCGGGAATCTGCATTTTGACTATGTACCAGGTGGTTTGCAGGTGTGGACAGCAGCTCTCCCCAACTCCGCCCTGTCCTCTAGACTCTGGATGCCATTGTCAGATCGGCAGGTGAGTTAGCATGTCCATCAGGGCAGCAGGGGGGTCTGGAGGCTGGGACTGAGCTCCTTTCCTATGCTTCTCTGAATCTCACTCAACTTCCAGAACTTAGTCAGCAGATTTCCAGAAGAATCTGGATATGGGTGGCTTTCCCAGGGAGAGCCAGGGCACTTCCTGACTTTCTGTAAGTCTGAAATAGCGTGCTACATGGAAAGGTTATCTGACAGGAAATGCAAAAATCTCAAACAGAGGAAAGACATTCCTTTCTCAAGAAGAAAGATATTCCCAGTGTTCGATATCCTTAGGTCTTTACTGAGGAGGATTCTGGGAAATAATGGTGAGGCAGATGGATGTTTGTGATATGTTCTGTTGCGAGAAATAGGCATCCAAAATGGAAAACAACCTATAGTGGAAATAAAGTGTGTTTTATTACAGGAGTCTGGGAAGTAAACGGGATTTTTAAAATATGCACACACCATCGTGATGATTCTGAAGTGAGAGACTATTGTTAGTATGGGTGTGGTGGTTGGTGCCTGTCACCCCCATGCTTAAAGGCCAAGGTGGGACAATCTCAAGCTTGAGACCACGGCAGACGTCATAGGGAGATTGCCATAAACAGATTTGTTGTCCTCTATTGGATAGGGGCTATGAGCCAGAGACTGGAATTCACTTCTTCAGCCCATATTTACCTTGCAAATACATATTACCTCACTTTACAGAGGGCATGCCAGATCAGTGGGCCAACGTCGAGGTAGGTTGCTTCGTGTTTTAAGTTCACAAAAAGGGCCGAATGGGAGTCCATCTCTGCCTTCCATTTTAACTTGCCTCACTCATAAAATAGCAGGAATCTGTCATGTCCAAAGCCCCAGGGAGAGCCTTAACTCACTCATCAGAATCTCCTCTTGCCAGAGCACTTTCTATAATAGTTGACTTAACATTTTAAAATGCTACTAAATTTCCAGTTTGGAAATGGGGGTCTCATCCTAAGGGAGTTTGTTGTTGTTGCTAATGTTGTTGTTGCTTCTGAGACAGAGTTTTTCTGTGTGGTGCTGGCTGTCCTGGCACTTGATTTGTAGAGCAGGCTGGCCTGGAACTCACAGAGCTTTTAGAGAAAAAAGCTCTTGAAAAACAAAACAAAACAAAACAAAACAAAACAAAACAAAACAAAACAGAGTAAGACACAAATTTTTTAGGTGGTTTCTTCATTCTAAAGCAATGATACATTATTCAAAATAATTTCAATAATATATTAAAAATTAAGTAAAAGGAGTTTTCAGTGGCATAGAAAACTATAAAATTGACATGATGTAAATCCACCATCTATTTTAATAAAGAATATTTGATATTTATAACACAGATTTAAGACTAAGAGAAGCTCTCCCCTCTCGATGACAGTTCTGGTTTTCAGATTTACTAAATATTACTTGATGTGTATGAGTGTTTTGCCTTCATGTATGTACCACATATGTGACTAATGCCTACGGAGGTCACAAGAGGATATCAGCTCCGTCATGTTTTTAAAACTCTGTGTTGGCACACATAACTTAGAGATAATTAAAAACTGTCATTTGACGGCCTCATACCTTCAAGTAATCCACTGTAGTCACTTTCACATGTAGAACTCGTGCTTCTCATCGCTGTCTGCTGGAGTGCTTCTTCACCCAAAGGCCCCCTCCTGTATCAAGTCTCCTTTCGGGTGTTGCGTATTGAGTTTGTTTGGAGTTTCTTGACTGAGCACGAGCGCATAAGGGCATATTTCCAGGGGTAAGGGCAACTTACCAGTGGCTGTACACCTGTGAAGAAAATGACTCTCCCTCCCTAGAGCAACTATTAATGGCTAATAGCTCCTCTAAGAAGGGTGTGGTCAAGATCCGCTCTCCTACTTGTGATGGCATACTGGGGACTCTGCTCTCGCACTGATAACCAACTGCTGCAGTCCTGAGTACAATGGCGGTGTGTGTTCAGAGCCATCTTTCTGCCGCCTGTCTCCCCATCTTCTGGCTCTTGAATTCTTTGTGCTTTCTCTTCTGTGTTGGTTTTTTTTTCCTAATGGGCAGTAACTAAAACAATTTGGGGAGATCAGAAAATCCTGACTTTTTTTTTTTTTAACTATAAGAGGTTAAAATATGTCAGTGGGTCCGTGTAGCATTTTTATTTTTATTTCCATATTAGGCTTCAGTAGTCAAAACCACTATGATTATTATTTATTATCTGCCTAAATAAAATATTGCTTGTGTTGGCATAAATATCAAATTTTTCAGTTTAATCACCACTTATAAAGGAGCAAAATTGACTTAAAACGTATCGTAAAACTTTCAAAATGAGTTCTGAAATATAAAGTTAAAAGTAATGAGTTATGACAATGTCAGTCAAAGTCGTTGGTAAAAATTTTCTGCCGTAGAGAAGCTTTGCTTTTCTATAAAGTAAATCTTTCAAGAGATTTCTCCCAAGAGAAATAAGAAAGTCATTATTTCATGAGGTAACACCATCATGTCCACATAAGAAGCGTGAGAGTGGACAATGGTTAAGGTGATGACATTTGCCTGGAACCCTGACCCAGAGCCCTACTAGCTTTCCATAGCGTTCTCTGCCTGCCAGTGGAGGTTATGGTTCTATTTGTTGTAGATTATAAAGTTTTAGGGATATTAATTAGTACTTCCCTCACATTTAAGAAACAGATTTTATTTTTTATCGCCTCTCTTTGTATATGTATGTGTGTGCATGTGTGCATATGTGCATGCATGTATGTATGCATGTGCAATCTCGTTTGGAGGCCAGAAGGCATTGGATCCCCTGGAGCAGGAGTTGGAGATGGTTGTGAGCCACCCCACAGGAGTGCTGGGAACCTAGCCAGGGTCCTCTGAAAGAGCGGTATGTGCTCTTAACAGGCAGCTGTCTCTCCAGCACCTTCTCGGACAATTTGGATCAACACATTTAATTCTGGATTTAATTTCACTGTCATTTCTCAATGCCTGTTTTGTGTTTGTGTTGCTCTTGCCCTATAGGCTTGACCAGTTCCTTGACCTCGGGACTCTGGATTGGACTCAACAGTCTGAGTGTGAGCACTGGTTGGCAGTGGGCTGGAGGAAGCCCGTTCCGGTATCTGAACTGGCTCCCAGGTAAGGTTAAGCCTGCCTGAGTATTATTGGCTGAGCGTAATTCCTTGAGGTATCTTAAGTGTCTTCCTCATGTTACATATAGATTTCAAAAAGACTTAATGAAACATAGCTCATTTCCCATCATGCTTTGAAATCTGCAACCTGGGTTGATTACTCTAAAGTGCAAGTTTACACAGGGCCATCTTCCTGGGGTAAGGACTTGTCTCCCAGGATAATCATGACAGTCAGTACTCACTTGTGTTCGATGTCTATACTCTCCAAGTAGCTTTGATTTGTCAAGAATTTACATTCAAAAGCATATTTTGTAGCTATTCTTAAGTATGATTAAAGATAGTAGAATTAGTACTAATATGTGTTTTATGTTGTATTAACTTTGTCATTGTCCTTGAAAAATCTATTATAAAGTTTAAATGCTTTCTATTTTTGTATGACTATTATCATACAATAATTTTAGGATTGTCTTGTCCTACCAGAATTTTAAAAATTTAGTTAAAATGTATTTATGTATAAGATAATACCAGTATAAGATACATACAAATATATGTGTGTGTGTATATATATATATATATATATATACACACATATATATGTATATATATTTCTGATATATGCCTCAGCCTTCTGACTGGGATTTCAGTCCTGTGACATGAGGCCTGGCCTTGCATATATGTTCATATCTAGTAATATCTATAAATACTCATTATGAATTTAAGAGAACTGAATATTCTGGGTTAGTGGTGAATTTCTCATTATCTTAGGTCATGAGATATTTTTAATATTACCATGATCTTAAAGCCTATGGTAATACTGTTTTGTGTTGTTTGTAATATAACAGGGTTGAATTAAAATACTGTCTCAACCACAGGTTGTAATATTTTATACTAGCATGAATATTCATTAACAGTTTTATTGATGTTAAAAAGCTTGATCATAAGAGAGAGAGTCAGGGGATACTCTTCAGCAGCTTCTGATTATGTGGAAGCAAGAAAAGGGATCACTTCCACTTTGTTACACTTCCATGGTGTGTGTGTGTGTGTGTGTGTGTGTGTGTGTGCACGCGCGTGCACATGTGTGTTTGTTGTTTTATTCTTTCTTTGTTATCGCCTCCATGTTGTTCCACCGGACAAGATGACAGAACACAAAAGGAGACTGATGGCTGTGCATAAGTTGTACGTATGAAGCAGTTCTTCAGAGGAACACAGAGATCAGTTCTGAAGTGTTTTCATCTGTTGAGTAGTAGGATGTGCTGTTAACACCGGCGTGGTGTTAAGCGTGATTCTAGCCGCTCTAACTGTAGCACACTACCAAGCCTGGCTTATTGCAGAAGAGTACGGTTAATGATTAGTGGTTCCTGCCGTGGGGCAGGGAAGGAGAAGTGTGTGTTAGTCATGCTTTATCAGCTTTGCCTTTGCAGACACTATTGAGATTGTGTTTGAGAAGCTGAGCTTCCACCCCCCCTTCCCTCCGCCCCTTTCCCTTCCTCTTCTCCAGTAACCCCACTCTCAACCTACTTTCCTTTATTGGTCAGATTGTTTCAAGCAGTTGATCCTTATGCTTCTGCCTTCTGAGTATTGGGACCAACCATAATGCAACCATATGCAGACCATGCCTTGTTTCACAATTCTTTTCCGTCCTTCCTTCTTTTTCCTTTCTTATCTTTTTCTGAGCCATTTAATGCTTTTTTTTTAAGCATTTGACTTAAACATGTCAAGCTTTCTGTTTCATACCTTGACTTTTACTTTTTATGAAGAAAAACAGATAAAATAGTATTTTTAAAAGTGTTTAAGCATGGGAGAGAATTTTAGAGGATCAACATATAGGGCCATGTGTTTATTTAAGTTAATTAGGCTTCAGAAATCTAACGGACAGAGCACTCATTTGGCATGCACAAAGTTTGGGGCCCAATGATAAGTGATGCAAAAAATAATACATGTTTGTACTGATCATATTTCACCATGAAATTCCACTCCACATGCTTGTCCACTGCCTGATGGACACAGGGCTGTTATGTGAATTGTCTTATACTAGAAATTATGACTGGTTAATCTACAGCTACCCCCAGACCCACGACTTGAGCTTTGAAGTGATAATCTGCATTATTTTCTTCTGAAATGTGGCAAGTAACTGTCAGTGCACGTGACTATCGATGCCCTTTCTTCATAAATGATGATGTCATTTGCCTGCTGCTCTTGGGCTCAAGGGAAGTTAGACAACTGAATCCAGCTGGACTCAGAAGCTTCAGACAATGCTAGTCATGTGGTAGGGGACTACAGTTCACTCTTATCTTTAGTAGTCAAAAGTACTGCATGTCGTAAGATAGTCCATTTTCTCTATCGTTCAGTTGTGTACAAAGAGTTTAATATCAAACCCCTCGTAGTCTTAGGCTTCATTGAAAAAATTTGGGTGTTAACTTCGGAAAAGTCATAACAGGAAAGGAAAAATGCTTTTTGTATTCCTAGAAAATAGATTCAACACTAACTTACCCTCTTAAATAATGTGAGAGTTTCTTGAATTGAAATTAGAATTTTTCCTTTTTTGGAAATTGAATATCGTCTTCATTTACATTGCCAATGGTAAAACCTTTCCTGATATCCTCCCTCCCCTAAGACCTCTAGCCCCCCCTCCTCCTTCCCCCTGCCTCCACATATATGCCCCTCCACCCAATACACTCCCACCTTTCCCTCCTCAATTTCCCTTTGTTGGGGGCCTCTGTTGAGCCTTTACCTGACCAAGGACCATTCCTCCCACTGATGCCCAACAAGGCCTTTCTCTGCCACATTTTTGGCTGGAACCATGTGTGCCCCTTGGTTGATGGTTCAGTCCCTGGGAGTCTTGGGGCGTCTGGGTGGCCGAAATCATTGTTCTTCCCATGGGGCTGTAAACCCCTTCAGTTCCTCTGGACCATCCTCCAGCTCCTCCACTGGGGACCCCATGCCCAGTTCAATAGTTGGTTGCTAGCATCTGCCTCTGTATTTGTAAGGCTTTGGCAGGGCACCATGGCATGCTCCTTTTGGTATGCACTTCTTGTCATCCATAACAGTGTTGGGGTTTGGTGACTGTTTATAGGATGAATCCCCAGGTAGGGCAGTCTCTGGTGGCCTTTACTTCAGTCTCTGCTCCACACATTGTATCCCCTATTGCTCCTATGAGTATTTTGTTCCCTTTCTTAGAGGAACCAAAGTACCCTCACTTAAGTCTTTCTTCTTCTTGAGCTTCCTATGCTGGGTGAATTGTAACTTGTTTATTTTGAGCTTTTAAGCTAACATCTGCTTATTGGTGAGTGCAGATTCAACACTAACTCACCCTCTTAAATAATGTGAGAGTTTCTTGAATTAAAATTAGAATATTTAAACTATTTTTTTGTACAAATTACTCAGTTGACTGTTTCATTAAACATTTACTAAGTAATTCATGTGCTAAAATACATAATGGAGTTCAATATGTAAATAATGAAGAAATATAAATTCAACTATATAATACTCACCAGATTAGTAAAGACCTTTAACTGCTACCTTAAGGTTGGCAGAGGTGTTATATTGATAGATGAATATATAATATGATTTACCAAAGAGCACAGTATTATAAGACCAGTATGCACTAAATGTGCTATTGTTTCTTGAAAGTTTTTTTCCCACACTGCTGCAGAATCTTGGTCATATCATCAACAGATTTTTCAAAAAATCTTTATATATATTTTGAGGGTTTTTATTTTGTGTAGTATTTATACAACCTGGAAAATGTTTCTGTTAAAGACTTCCAAGGGCAGGTGACATGATTTCCTTTTGATGGGGAGAGTGAAATTCTGGTGCATAATAAACACCTGTCAAAGGTCACAAAATAGAGTTATCGACTGGATGGGTGTAGCTAATTTGTCAGACTTAGGTATGAAATGAAGTTACTTTCTGGAACACCGGGGTTGAAATGATAGATCAGAGAGTGTAGGGATGGACACATGAATCCTTGTAGTAGATAAATGACTCATCTGAGGATCTAGGGATGGACACATCTATCCATAGCAGTAAATAAATGATACATCAGAGGATGTAGGAATGGATCCATGTATCCATTATAGTAGACAAATGATACATCAGAGGATGTAGATGGATACATGTATCCATTATAGTAGACAAATGATACATCAGAGGACATAGTGATAAATGCATGTATCCATTGCAGTAGACAAATGATACATCAGAGGATGTAGTGATAGACTATAGCAATAGGGGCATGTATCCATAGGTTTCAACCCAGTCCAGTATTTTAACCAGCTTCCTGTAAGAAAGGGATGAGGAGATAGCTCCAAAAGCATTTCTTCAATGAATTCAACTAAATGCATTAAGAATCTTAGTTATGGGAGTGTGGTACACCAGTTTCCAGATGTGTTTCAATTGTGTTTGCCCCTCTCATTGTCTTTTATTTTGATCTTCTCTTTCTGACTGTGGACTGTTAACAGAGGTCATCTGGCCTATCGGGACTATTTTTTCAGTTAGCTTCAATTAGTTTTGGGGGATGCTATTAACATCAATATGGCCAGCTTGGAGCAGAATATATTATTTTATTCAGTCATTCTACGTAGATACATGATATATATCATCACAGTTATTTAAAGTTTAAGGCCTAATGTTATCCATTGTTCTAGGTGGTTATTTCACATCACTTTACTGTGAATTCAACATCTTAAGCCTTGGAATAAGCCAGCAACAAGAAACCAAATAGATACCCACCATGCCTTTTGCTCTGCACTCAGTAAATAATCATTTGTGAATGTGTAGCAAAAGACAGGATGGGGATCCATTAAATCCCAAGGATGACATGTAAGGTGTGGTGGTTGGCGGGTGGAAGCCATCCACTTAGGAGCATGCAGTAGTCCCAATTTAACTTTGTAATTTGCTTAAAGGAAGTCCATCATCAGAGCCTGGAAAGAGCTGTGTGTCACTAAACCCTGGAAAAAATGCGATGTGGGAAAATCTGGAATGTGTTCAGAAGCTTGGCTACATTTGTAAAAAGGGCAACAATACTTTGAACCCATTTATCATTCCCTCAGGTAAGAGGATCTCTATGATCAACTGTATAAAATACTAGAAATTAAAGAAAAATAAAACTGTAACTCAATCAAAATTGCATGAAATTATTCTAGAGAGATTATTATTTATAGACTAATAAAATGATATGTCTTCAAAATCCATTTCTTTAGTCCTACTGTCTGCTAATATTTCCTGAACATAAAGAGCTATTTTGAGCATTGGGCAAAACTTTTGATATACATAAAAATTTTGTATTTCCAGTCTTTTATAAAGTAGGTATTATTTTTCACAGGTTATAGGAAAGAAAAGAGAAATTCATAGGATATATATAGTTCCTGTATACTCAACAAAATTGGAATTAAGACTAGGAAATAAATATCTGGACTTTATTCTGTGCACACAGATTAAGTTGGGTTCAATGTGGCATCTTGCATTGAAATCTTCACACAATGGAGTAAATGATTCAAAAGACAAACACAGTAACTGAGCATTGTATATTCTACAAGCTCCAGTAGACTAGTAAATGAGTGGGTTTTATATTTTTATAGAAGAATTGATCAGCTGAGGCAGTAATAGATTGTCCTTTTATCGTACTGAGAGATAACCTTCATCTCATTACTACAGATATTCTGGAGGCATGATTCATGCTTTACCTGGGTTTGTTTATTTACTTTGTTTCTGCTTGGGAAACTTGGTTGCCCATGTAATGGTTTCAATGAGAAATGCCCTCTATAGGCTTAAAGGATTGAGTACTCAGTCCTCTGTACCCTTGCAGTTGGCAGAACTGTTTGAGAAGGATTGGGAGATGTGACCTTGTTGGAGAAGGTGTCACTGGGGGCGGGGTTTGGGATGTCAATAGGCTGGGGCCACTCCCAGGATCTCTCTATCTTTGCCTAATGGTTGTGTCTGAAGATGTGAGCTCTCAACTCCTGCTCCAGCACAATGCCTGCCTTTCTGCTGACATGATCCCCACATATGTCATGGGCTCTAATCCCCAGAAACCATGAGCCTCAAATAAATGCTTTCTTTTATAAGTTGCCTTCGTCATGGTATCTTACAATATCAAAAAGTAACTAAGACAGCTCCCCCCTCCCCCCTTTTTTTTTTACCTTTTCTTCTGACTCCTGGAATCAGTTTCATTTATTTGTAAATATGGTTGACATGGTTAAAAATTCAGAAGGCACCAAATTATCAACAATGATAATATTTTCCCCCTGCCTCTTTATTTCTGCTACCCAGGGCTGTTTCTAAGGAGATCTCAGTTTCTCACTGCTTCTTCTGTGGTGTATAGGCAAATGCATCTACAGTGTTTATTCCCCTGTTTTGTACAAATGGCTGCATATGTCCCCCCAGACATGGTTTCCCTGTATAATAGCCCTGGCTGTCTTGGACTTATTTGTAGACCAGGCTGGCCTCGAAACTCAGAGATTCACCTGCCTCTTGCTTCACCACCACCTGACTGCAGTATACTTTCAAAGTCGTACTCATCCTAAGGCTTTGCTAGTCAACAGTTTTGTCCATTATTCCTCTGGGTATGTAAATTGATTTCCATACATTTTGGGGGGCTGGGAGAGCTGGAAAATGGGTATATATAGAAAGATCAGTCCTGCATTAATGGATTTTGTTTATTTGCTTCCTTTGTGTGCTTATGTGTACGCGTTTTAAGGTCAGGGTGTATGTCCCAGTCATTCTGTCCACCCCCTCCTTTTTGTGAAACTAGGCTTCTGATTGGCCCGGAACCTACCAAGTTGGTGAGGCTGGCTAATAAGCTCTAGGGATCTTCCCCTTTCCGCCTCCCAGTGTGGGGATTATAAGTACATGCTTTCAATTTTAATATGTATTTTGAATCTCAAACTCTAGCACTTTCCCAACAGAGCTGTCCCCCAGCCTAGACTGTCAGTTTGCATCTAATCAATTGTGAAGCAATTCCGTAGTCACGGTGTTCCTAGAAATAGGATGTCTACATCTGAGAGTAGGTGTTTTCACAGTTTTAGCAGGTAAAGGACAGGCATGGTGGAAGGCCATGGTTCATGACCTCTGGTAGATGTAGTTGGCTCCTGCTTAGTGATCACTGACAGATGTGTATGGGGGCTCTGGTACATTATCCGTGATGGATGTAAATTGGCTCCCTGGTTCAGAATCTCTGATGGACATGGTAGAGGGCCCTGGTTTATGAACTCTTACGGTTTGGGTGGAGGCCCCTGGCTCGTGGTCTCAGTTCTACCTTACAGTTTTTCTAGAGTGACTGTGAATGTACCTGTGGAGACCTCAGTTGTGCTTGCAAGTTGGCTCTTCTAGAAATTGCGATTGCCGAAGGGATGGTTAAATCTTTCCTGGAAGAATTAATATATTTCTCCAGAGAACTACAGTTAGCACTTTGGGGAAGTAGAGAAAAGTTATTTTTAAGTTTCTCTAGAATGAAAGGCACAAGTCTATCATTTGGCCTGATTGCTTAATCCACCATTTTTAAGTTCCTTGTTTTTGAAGTATGAATGTTGGTAACTCTTCTTCTTTAAAATCTCATTCATATCATCAGGCTTGTATTGTTAAATCCACAACTGCCCCTGATTCACTTGCTCAGCTACACTCAGCACTGGCCTTGGCATTGTTATACTGACAAGATTATTCTGCTGTATAGATAACCCCCGCCCCCAGAAGTAGAGATTTAAATTTGTAGCGTTTTCCAGGTGTGAGGGCACACCCCTTTAATCCCAGCACTTGGGAGGCAGAGGCATGCGGGTCTCTTGAGTTCAAGGCTGGTCTGGTCTGCAGAGTAAGTTCTAGCTCCCCCTCCTGGAGACACTGCACCAGTTAAAAAGTTGTAGCATTCCTGGTGGTGGCCCCTCTTAGCAAGAATCCAGTCTTACACCCTTCAGTCAATACACTTACTGTGTGCCAGGGCCCATGCCAGATTCAAGGGTATCCTGGGAAGAAGAAAGTATCTCTCCCTTCAGAGACTTTCACTGTGGCTTCCCCTAGCTCATTACTATTAAAGTTTTTGCAATATCTAATCAAAGTAACATTTGACCACAACTTCTCATAGCAACAAGGAGGGTGTTTAATACTGAGTTAAATAATGATTTTGTGTGGCTTGTGGGTCTCTGCTTTTTCATCCAGAACACAGTGAGGATTGGGAATGTAGTCTAGAAGCATCCAGGCAGGCATGGTGCAGGAGGAGCTGAGAGTTCTACATCTTCATCTGAAGGCTGCTATTGGAAGATTGGCTTCCAGGCAGCTAGGATGAGGGTCTTAAGACCATGCCTACGGTGACACCCCTATTCCAACAAGGCTTTCTAAACTTCGTTTTCCTGTCTAGAGAGTGATATTCCTACTGGCTGCCCTAATCAGTGGTGGCCCTACGCGGGCCACTGCTACAGGATCTACAGGGAAGAGAAGAAGATCCAGAAACATGCTTTGCAAGCCTGTCGGAAGGAGGGCGGTGACCTGGCAAGTATCCACAGCATCGAGGAGTTTGACTTCATCTTCTCCCAGCTGGGATATGGTGAGAAACATCCCCCTCCCCCCGACTCGAAGCTCATCTTGGCTGCCTCCTCTGCATCCTTATCCCAAAAATATAACCATAAGTGTTCCGTTTAATAAATTTAAATTGATAGTCAATCGGTACTTCTGCCAACAAAGATTGTATAGTAGTTTAAATAATTAACTAATTGTAATGGTATAATTGAGAAATTAAAAAATTTTTGGGGAGTAGTTTTCAATATTACTTTCCCACATATCTGCATTTGGGGATGTCTGTGTTTAAGTTGGCCACTGTAAAATTTGGAAGTGTGTGTGTGTGTGTGTGTGTGTGTGTGTGTGTGCTTCTCTGTGTCTGTCTGTCTGACTTTGTGTGCTTCTCTGTGTATGTTTGTATGTCTGTGTGTCTGTGTTTCTGTGTCTCTGTGTCTATTTGTGTGTCTGTGTATCTCCGTGTGTGTTGTGTGTGTGTGTGCATTTTGGTTTTCTGTTTTGTTTTGTTTTCCAGTAAGGCCAATAGTAGAGCTCACAACAAGTGTAAATAAAGCCCCTCATACTTGGTATTTTCTTTTCTTTACTGGGGTGTCACAGGGTCAGAAGTGGGTGACTGCAAACACAGTGTTCTAAACTCTGAGAGAAGTGTAGTCTCAATTTTAGGCATATACTGATCAGAATGCATAGAGAATGTAAAAACCCAGAAATGAGATTCTGGATGAGCTAAGTGACCCTGGAGGGTTGGTTCTGAAGGAAATCAGGCCATGAGATTGGAAGGCCAGGCCCTCAGAGGATCTGCTGATTACATGACACCTATTTGCATCTCCCATTGAGGGGGCTGATGAGCAGCTGCAGCTCTTCCCAATTTCCACCCAACGAAATAAGAGGAAATGGGTGGTGGTGGTGGAGGACCTCACTTCCTGACACATGCTGCCTGAACACTTACCAGGGTGCAGGGGAAGAAAAGGAATTTTTAAAAAGCATGGGGGGGAAAAGACAGGAGGATCAGAGAAAGATGTGAAAAGCTTGCGAACACTATTGTTCCTAGAGTGAGGGTCCAGCAGAAACCATTTGCCTCTGAGGATGTGACTGAGTGTGGTCTTGAGGCCCTGTAGGGTGCGAGATATAGCCCCATAAGTCACGGAGGACTCCCAGAATGAGCACGAAATGGGGGGCTTCTTGTGTGTTCTCTTTGGCTCTTTTTAATCTGTTTGTTTGCTTGTTGTTGTTGTTGTTGTTGTTGTTGTTATTAAAATGCTTGTTTGCTTCCTAAAAATAAATAAGTAAGCCCTGGGTTTGGTGGCTGTCTTGTAACCCTGGCAGTGGGGAGATGGAGACAATCAATCCCTGATGGTCAACCTGCTGGACACGGCAAGTAGTTGTTGGAGCTTGGGAAGGACATTTGAGGATGTCCCCTGGCCACACGTGTCCATTCTCTCTCTCTCTCTCTCTCTCTCTCTCTCACACACACACACACACACACACACACACACACACAAACACACTCGCACTCACACACGCGCGCACACACACACAGGAAAATAGACCTTGTAGCATGTGAAGAACTTAATTTTTCTGTCCTCACCTATCCTGGGACACTCAGATTAATTGATGGAATTGTAATCACAATGGGAGTATCTAAATAATTTAACAACTTAATAACACAACAAAGTGTGTGTGTGTGTGTGTGTGTGTGTGTGTGTGTGTGTGTGTATTTGTATAATATTAGTCGAATTGCAAGCAATCTAACCGGAAGATGGTTTCATAAGAAAAGTATACATGGGACTGCCATAATAAAGTCTAATTCTTTGTAAACTAATAAAAAATTAAATTAAAGCAAATATACACTGAAAACTCATATATACCTGTGTAATTTTATACTGGTCTTTATCCTAAAGTTCTTGAGGGTATGTAAGATCTCTTTGAAGCCTATATTTGTTACTCAAAAGCTCCTGATCTGCCAACTCCAGTGAAAGGAAGAGGGGCCCATCCTGGCACTATCCCTTGTGCTTCAGGATGCTGGAAACATCTGTGAGAGCTGGCAAAAGGCCACGTGAGGACTTCTCCAAAAAATGAAGCTGATTGACAGCTTTCAGGAGGAAGAAAACCAGCCACTTAGCATTTTCTACCAAATGCCATCTTTATAATTGTTTGAAGTCACTGGCTTGGACTGTTCAAAGATGGGAATCAAGAAAGGCTGCAATGCCATTCCCAGTTAAGCAAATTTAACAGATACTGAATTGCATAGCATTCACTTTTTAAATTTGGAAATGTTGATTTCATAGCCTTAAAACCTGAGATCTTCAGTCACTATAAACTTGTTCCATTATATAGTTGACTATAATTGACTACCATATTTATATATGGTACGGCAGTTCCAGAAATATAAGTTATTTGTAACAGTAACATAGACGCACACAATTAGGGTTGCTCAGTTCATTTTCACAGCTCCCATAAAATGTAATACTGTCACTAGAAATACAACCGAATTTACAATTGAAAGAAGATGCTGAGTAACCTAAAATTGATATCGTAATATGTAGTCGGCATGTGCCCACTGCATATAGATCCTCTTCTATGATAGTTCTCTGAGATCAAGGGAGGCAGAGCTGAGTGGTCCAGCCCGGCACCCTTTTCTGGCACTTGGCTTCCTTTGGAAAGTGTACTCCTTTTGTATTTGTGTATTGCTTTTGGTAAATGGTGCATAAACTGCTTAGGTGATTCTCTTCCTGTGCAGAGCCGAGGGATGAGCTGTGGATTGGTTTAAATGACATCAAGATTCAGATGTACTTTGAGTGGAGCGATGGGACCCCAGTGACATTTACTAAATGGCTTCCTGGAGAGCCAAGCCACGAGAACAACAGGCAGGAAGACTGCGTGGTGATGAAAGGCAAGGTGAGGCACTCTGCCGCCGCGACCTTCTTTCTCTGCCTTGACTATTATCTGCTGAGATTGCTTCTGCTGTTGATAGAGATTTAAGTTGCTTGACAATTCAGATTCAGTTTTTTGAGTGGCTTACTATGGTCTAGCAAAGTCAAGAAGACCATAAGATAGATACATGATATAAATTTGTATAGTTTGGCTAAAAGATAGCATTGAGTAATAACTAATACTATATAATATATACTATATATTATATATATACTATACTATATAATATATATACTATAATATATATACATATATATACGTATATGCACATGCTGTACCTGTGTATATAGCATCATTTTGAACATATTTATATATACATTTATATATGTTATGTATGCAAATATGTATGTATGTATGTATGTATGAATGAATGAATGAATGAATATATATGACTTGGTTCAACAATTCAGAGCTTTGTACCTTCTACTGGTTGCTTCAGGCCTCACGGTTCTAGTCCATTGTAGCTTCTTCTCCTCCTCCTCCTCCATCCTCTCTTCTCCTCTCACCTTCCTCTTCTCTTTCTCCCTGCCCCTGACTCTTGAACCTCCAGTCTCACCTTTCTCCTCCACTGCCCAATCACCAGTTCTAGCATTTTATTGACCCATTAACACGGGGAGAAGATTCGCATGACTTCACCTGAGTATGTGATGGTCTGCTCATTGGGGGCGACTCCTTTCGAGGAAGCAGCATTAACATCAGAGTACAAACAGCATGAGGCCAACCCACTACCCATACTGGTTTTGAATATTCAAGATAACCACATTAGTCCTACAGTCTCTTTACATCTGTACAGTTAGAGCCAAAGATACTCCTAACATGTAAGATATGAATTTACCATTTGTTTGTAGATGCATAAGGCCCTGGATTCAGCACTGGAAAGAAACAAATGTACCAAGGTCCTAAAACAGATAATCCCTTTCTTTTCTCTTTGCTCTGTAGGATGGATACTGGGCAGATAGAGCCTGTGAGCAACCACTGGGTTACATCTGTAAGATGGTATCACAAACCCAGGCTGCAGTACCAGAGGGAGCAGAAAAAGGCTGCCGGAAAGTAAGTATAGACCATCCACAATCAATTAAGCTAGCCATTTGGTACAGTGTGCTTTGTTTTGTATGAGACAGTGCTTACTTATTAGCAAAGGCCAGTGTTTGAACTGTGTGAACATTCACCGTCTAACTGTGTCTGGTAACACCTCCCTTCTTGAAGTATTCATGGGGCAGTCTCTCTGGTTAATGGGGAGGTACACACACTCCTTGGCTCCATTCAGAATGTCATGAGAACTGAAAAGGAAACAGAAAATAAAATGAAACACTTAAAACACCCCAGGCTGGGAAATGAGGTGAAGACAGACTCCAAGAGAAGTTGCTGGGCAGGAATCAGGGAGTCTGAGACCCTACGGGCAGTTAAAAACATGAATAAGTTTGAACAGTGACACGCTGAGAGCAAGCCATTATTGGCCCCTTTCCTGATTACAGTGTTTTGAACGAGTTTTCTTCCAGTAGGGGAGACTTTTTAGGACATCACTACAGCACAAGGCACAGCACCTAGCCTTCAACTTGTGCTGAGTAACACTGTTAAATAAAATAACACAAACTCAGTGTATGCACCTTATTAGCAGAGAGAGACACACTAAAAGATAGATGATAGGTAGGTTGATAGATAGATAGATAGATAGATAGATAGATAGACAGATAGATGACATGTAGATAAATATAGACAGAAACCGACACACACACACACACACGTACACAGAGACAGGCATAGAGACAGAGGCAGAAACAGAAATGCAGACACAGAAACACACAGAGTTCTATGAGGGTAAAATAAATTATATTGTAAAAGACTTCTAAAAGCATGAAGAAACTCCAAACATAATTCTGTAGGCTTATGGTTACTGTTTTCCTGTCTGATGTCACCTTCCTCTTTTGTACTTTCTCACTTCTCCTGAATTAAGGGCAAACTGAAAAATAGTGGTCTTTCAGCAGCATTTCCAGTGTTGTGCTGTGGTCACATCATCTGATAACAAACACTGGAAGATAGGAATCTATGACTCAGAACTTCTTGAGGAAAATACGCTGTAAAGAAAAGCAGCAGATAATAGAAAACTCCTGGCATCTGAGAGACACATGAAGGGTCTTAACAACGGTTGAAATTACTCCTAATTTTGCATTCCAGAAACTTAGCCAGGGAAATTATAAAAAATTCTTTTCTTTTGGTTTGTGTACATGTTCGTGTGGATACACATGTGTGTGCTGGTGTTTGTGCATGTGTGCACATGTATGTGTGGAGGCCAGAGATCAACTTTGGGTGTCATTCCTCAAGTACTGTGTACCACTCATTGTGTGTATGTGTGTGTATGTGTGTGTGTGTGTGTGTTTGTGTGTGTGTGTTTGTGTGTGTGTGTGTTTGTGTGTGTGTGTGTGCACGCGTGTACATGTGCATGCAAGTGGAGGCTGTTCAGGAACCTATGTTATCCTTAATGAGGAGGCTTCCCACATTGTCTTATTGTTAGTCATTTGTTTGCTTCTTTTATTTTGCTACTTTCTCTTTTATTGAACATAGATTCTTGTCTCATTCAATATATACCAATTAGTTTTCCCTTTCTCTCCTCCTCCCTGTTCCTTCCCACCTTCCCTCCCTTCTGGAACCACTCCCTTTCTGTCTCTTCTTAGTTAAAAAAAAACAGGCTTAAGAGTTAATAAGCAAACACAACAAAATAAAATATAAGAAGATAAAGCGAAAATCGTCATATCAACGTAGGGCATGGCAACCCAACTGGGGGGAAAGCGTTCCAAGAGTAGGCATGAAAATCAGAGACCTGCTCTTTCTCACAATCAGGAGTACCGTAAAAATACTAAGCTAAGAGCTGTAGTACACACAGAGGACCCGGTACAGACTTCCATAGACCCTGTGCTTGCTGTTTCATTCTCTGTGAGTTCACATGAGCTTTGCTTAGTTGATTCAGAGGGCCTTGTTCTCCAGGAGTCCTCCATCCCCTCTGGCTCTTAAACTCTTTCTGCCTCCTCTTCCACGGGGTTCCTTGCACTCTGAGGGAAGGGATTTGATGGAGGACTTCCATTTAGACTCTCTCTCTCTCTCCAAGTCATGTCCAGCTGTGGGTCTCCGCAACAGTTCCCATCTGTTGCTGGGGGATGTTCGTCTGATGATAACCCCACATTGCTTTTTATGAGGCAATGTCTCTCATTGGCCCACAGCTCATCAAACAGGTCAGAATGAATGACCAACAAATCCCAAGATCCACCTGTTCGAACCTCTGTAGTGGTGAGATTAAAGACCTGTCTTTTTTTTTTTTTCATCAACTCATTTATTTATTTATTTATTTACTTTACATCATGATTTCAGCCCCTTCCCTCCTCTCTTTTCAGTCCCACACTCACAAATCTCTCCCCTCATTACTTTCTTCCCTTCTCCTCAGAGAATGGGATGCACCCCATTGGGTACCAACCTGCCCTGGCACATCAAGTCCCACCAGGACTAAGTCCATCCTGTCTTACTAAGGCCAGTCCAGGTAGGGGACAGGGATCCAAAGGCAGGCAACAGAGTGAGACAGCCCCTGCTCCAATTGTTAGGGGACCCACATGAATGCCAAGCTTCACATCTGCTATACTTGTGTAGGAACCCAAGGTTCAGCGCATGCATGCTTTTTGGTTGGTGGTTTAGTCTCTGCAAGCCCCCAATGGGCCTAGGTTAGTTGACTCTGTAGGTCTTCTTGGAGTGTTCTTGACCCTCAATCCTACACTCTACTCTTCCACAGGACTCCCAAGCTCTTCCTAATGTTTGGCTGTGGGTCTCTGCATCTGTTTCCATCAGCTGCTCGATGAAGCCTCTCAAAAGACAGTTACTCTAGGCTCCTGTCTGCAAGCAGAGCAGAGTATCATTTTGAGTGTCAGGAGTTGGCTCTCTTCTATGGGATGGGTTTTGAGTTGGGCCAGTCATTGGGTGGCCATTCCCTCAATCTCTGCTCCATCTTTATCCCTACACACTTTGTAGGCAAGACAAATTTTGGGTCAAAAGTTTTGTGAGTGGATTGTTGTCTCCCTCCCTCTACTGGAAGTCCTGTCTGGCTACAGGAGGTGGCCACTTTAGTAGGAGACATGTCTTTTCTTTTAGGGGATTGAGTTCAGACCCTTGTGCCTGTAGGGCATATACTGTACCAAGTTGAGTTGTCTCACCAGCCTCAGGGGATTCCGCTTTCTATTCTATGCTACCAGAGGGAAAAATGCTAAATAAAGACATTAAAAGTGGTTCTGAGCCACTTTTGAGCCTGATTTACAATGTAGTGTTAGGATTTTCCTGCAGGAGAGGTAAGGGATGTAGCATATGCATGTTTTAAGTGCTGACAGGAAAGAAAGGTGGATCTGAGACCATTGATTAGCCATTCTTTAAAACCTGGTTTTTATGATGACGCAATCCCAAACGTATTTTATTCATATTATCATTTCTATGGCTTGTTTTTTTGTTGTAGTATGGAGTTCTTGATTTTGAGGTCTGGACTTGTCTTTCAATTCTTGAACAGTGTGTCACTCTTTTAGTCTATACACTGTGCTTCTGAAACTTGTTTTGTGTAGATTTTCAGTCTCCTAGTGTCTATTTTTCCTCTTTGTTTTGTATGTGTATGTGGTGCATATGCATCTGTGTATGCCTGCTCACATGTGTGTAGCTCTCTCTTTCTCTCTCTCTCTCTTTCTCTCTCTCTCTCTTTGTGTGTGTGTGTGTGTGTGTGTGTGTGTGTGTACACATGTATGTGTCCTAAATTAGTGTTTTGCTTGATTGCCTTTCATTTTATGTACAGAGGCAAGGTCTCTTATTGAACCTGGAGATCACTAATTCTGGCTACTCTAGCTAAGTATCTTAACCTGGGGTTGTCCTGACTCTGTCCCCTGAGTGTTGGGATGGTAGGTGGCTGCCACACCTACCTAGCTTTCACGTGGATTGTGGTTTGAATTCTAGTCCTCACACCTGCCCAACATGCCCTTACTACTAGTGTCTATGGCTTTATTGCTGAGAAGAGACAGCATGTCCAAGGTAATTCTTATAAAAGAAAACATTTCTTTGAGGCTGGCTTACAGGTTTAGCCCCATTATCATCACAGCAGGAAGTATGGTGGTGTCAAGGCAGACATAATGCTGCAAGAGCCAAGAATTCTACATCTTGGTCCAAAGGCAGCAGAAGAGACTGTCTTCCAATGGCATTGAGGAGAGATGCTTCTCCAGTGGGCAGAGCCTGAGCATAGGACCTCAAAGCTTGCTCGTACAGTGGCATGCATCCTCCAACATGGTCAGACCTAGTCCAACAGTGCCACACCTAATCGTACCACTTCCTAGGCCAACCATAGTCAAACCACCACAACTAGTGTTTACATTTCTCTAGGAAAATATATGCTTTCTGTGTTTTAAGCTCCTTTTTGTCTTGCCATCCATCTCTCTAACTTACTATTTCTCTCTGAAACCCTATTTCCTGTATTTAATCTGATTGTTGTATGTTTTTAAACTTTACTTCTATTTTTTTTCTCTTCTAGGAGTTCTATTTTACTTTCAATCTTCCACAGTTTGATCTTTATTTTATCTTTGGCTGTTAAATCATCTCAAACATGATTTTCTGTGTAATACAGATTTCTGGTTGTTCTATTATGAAACCAGTGATTCTTACCCAATACAAGATGTCTTCTCGCATGGCTTATAACTTTTGTTTGTCGGTTGGTGCCCACCTGCCTACTCCCAGGTGCTAATAACCTCCATGGCCTGGTTTGTGGAAATTTTTCTATTGTGTGGTTTTGTATTCTTAGAATATCTTAAGATATTTTCTTTGTGGAAACTAAATATTCCTTTGTCATTCAGTAGTATAGACACACAGTGTCTACAGAGCAAAGTTAGAATTAGGCCCTATCTATCTACCCAGTCTTGACAATTGATTGATTGAATTTTTGCAGTATTAGATTTAAAAACCCCCAGCCTTGAAAACAGCAAGCGTTCACTCCTTCACCGAGATACAGTTACCCACCTTCGGTTTTGACAAGGTCCTGCTAATATATAGCCCAGACTCGAGTTTAACTTTTAAGTCTCATAAGTTTGGCATTGCGGGCATTTGTAGATGGCACTTATTTTGAAATGTAAGACTCGTTTCTGAAATCTAACACACCAAGCAGATAACAGGCTTCTTAAGTTGGAGTTGTGTGGCTAGAATTTTCCATTGCTCTCACCATAGAAGAAAGCCAAACACTATGTTCTGTGTTGACAGCAAGACCCTACCCCCAGACCCCAGTGTGCATTTGATATACTCCTAGCTAACCACAAGTTTAGCTTTCAACTTGATTTTTTTGTGTTGGGAGAGTTCCTCAATTCCTCTCTTCCCTGGAATTTGAATTTGCATGGTTTTATGTAGTATTTTGTGTATTTAATGTGTGGGCAAGAATATCATGAAGTCCAATGGCCAGGAGACACAGTGCAGTTTCATGTTTACCACCTACCTTTGACATCAGTAGACATCTACGGTTACAGTTCCTCAAGTTATTTTCTGGGATGACCTCATGTGAAATGGATCCTGCGCTGTATTATTTGGTTTCCGCAGGGGTCATTTCACCAGTAGTGTGCCTTGCAGGATGCCTCAGAATGCCAGAGGACAGCCTTCCCTTCCTTTAGTGTCATTGTCTGTCCTTTGAGGGACAATGTCATGCTAATGTCTTCATTCAAATGACTAAGCAATTCCCATTGCATTTAGTAGCATTCTGGTGTGTTTTCTTTACACTCTCCTATTCAGTTACCTGTGTTACCTGAAGGAATCATTTAAAAATATTTCCTAGTAAATATGCATGGTAACCCTCGTGTTTGCTTGTTACTTGATGGCGTTCATAGGGCTGGAAGCGGCATGGGTTTTACTGCTACTTGATTGGATCCACCCTGTCAACCTTCGCTGATGCAAACCAAACGTGCACAAACGAGAAGGCTTATTTAACAACAGTCGAAGACAGGTATGGAACTATATGAAACTTATTCTAAAATAATCCAAATAGTGAAAGTGTTCAAAGAAAAATCTTAATGTTGGCATGCTATACCTGTTGAAGTAGATTACATATGTTCTTGAGTCACGCTTTCTAAAGGTAGAAATGTTTAAAATACTCTGATTTGTTGGCCTAATTGAATACACTGTAAAGCTACTTGGTTACTTTTAGGCATCTATTTACTTAAAACGTTACTTTTAAGACAGGGTCTTATTATGTAACCTGGCTGGTTTGAAGTTACTATGTAGATCAGACTGGCCTTGAGATCTGATGACCTGCTTCTGTATTCAGAAGCTTATGGCTAATCTACCGAATGTATGTTACAGATGTCGTGTTTTCTAGTCTGTCAGCTGTCAAATTTTAAAGCGCAAAAGAGTAAGATCTGTCCAGGTAACACCTCATTTTGTGCCTTTAGTGCTCACTCTGTGGCAAAGAGGGGCAGAGGGGAACGACTCCAAGGACAGGTCATCTCACATATGTGTTTTCCTGATGCACAGTCCCAGCTCAAAAACAATTCTCTAATGTCAAGGGTGTCAAGTCTTCCCCTAGCACCCAGCCAGCAATTCTTCAGTGACTAACCCCCCCACCCCCAGGATCCCTGACCTCAATTCAGTTCTTACGTTAACTGCTTGGCAATGATGTCAGATGCCACAGGCAGGGTTTGGTTCCCTGGAGGTTGTACTTTACTCATGTCAGGTCCAGTTGCAAGCCCTAAGCTGCATTGCCCGTGCTTCTGAATGGCCACCTATAGAAAGGCGTTCCCACAGCCCCGTGCTCGGATCCACTCGTTTACTTGAACAACTCAGAGAACGCCAGGAAGCACACTTCTTGATTCACTTAGGGGATGTCATAAGGAGAGGGTCAGAGGAGAGGGCTCAGTGAATATAGTGCTGGTCACACAAACATGAGGAGCTGAGACTGGGTCTCCAGCACCCAGGTAAAGGGCCAGGCATTGGAGTATGCATCTGTCATCCTGGCTCTATGGAGGCAGGTAGAGGAGGGTCCCTAAGGCTATTGGCCAGGTAGCCTGAATGAACTGGTGGGTTCCAGGTTCCAGGTTCAGAGATTCTGACTCAACACGTAAGGTGGAGAGAGATTAAGGAAGATATCATTAATCTCTGGTTTTCATATGTGAAACACACACACACACACAGAGAGGGGGGGGGAGAAGGATACAGGTGAGGAGACACAGGGTGACGCTCTACAGTCCTGCCACTGCCCGGGAAGGTCCACCTGCTCAGCCACGTGGAACACTTTGCTTGAGACTCTACTGCTCGAGGATGCTGGGCCTGCTAACAGACTAAGCAGGGAAACACAGCACGTGCCGAGATTCCTCCGCGCCTCTCAGTGCATGCATGCAGCCTTTCTCCCTCCGGGGCGATAGCACAGGCCTTATCACTTATTCCTGAAGAAGGCAGGTCAGAAGCCCAAAATGATGATCCCAACTTCCCAAGTATAGATTGCAATATCTGCGAATATTCTACCCATTCTTTCTATTGTTTTATCTTAGTTAACGAATTAACTAACCAATGACGTTTTGCTTGGCTTGGCTACTAGACTGACAGGCCAGAAAATTCAAGCAGAAAATAGAGGGTTTTTAAAAAATGTAAATTTAACCTCTGAGGTTCCATCTATCTTTGAGATTTATTTACTTCTTTGGGTTTTTTTTTTTTCCTTTCTTACTCTTTTCAATGCTTGGCTTATACATTCAAGAAACTTCACAAATTTTAAAAGTTACTGATATTTTATGGCTTCGGGGCAGACTCAAAATCTACAGAGACCTGCTGATTCTAAAAATCCTGTGATAAAAATAGGTATCAGTGGATTATGTTTCAAACTGCATCTTTCTCTCACAGCAATGTCATGTGAACATAAATGCCTGACTACAAGAATACAGATATGTATTCTCTTAAGACAGAGAAGGTAAATTGTTTAAGTACTGTGAGGATACATTTTGGCCTGCACCATGATTGGTTGGTTAAAGAATCATGTACGAGAAGAGAATTGTTCTTCATGTGTTCTCGGAGCTATTTGTATTTAACTGTCATTAAATTTGCTTTTCATGTTTTAGAAAGTAAATTGTCCCTATAGCATTTTGGTTGCTGTTTCTAGGCATCTGGAATTATTCGGACTATGGTTAAATAAAACATCTGCCATTTTTAGCAGGGTCCACAGTCCTCCTTGTTCTCCCTGGCTCCCCATGTTCCTGAGAAAGGAGTGCCTTTATTCTGAGATGATTCTGCCCAAGTTGCCTGCATTGTTTCAAGTTTTTTTGTTGTTGTTGTTGTTTTGTTTTGTTTTTGTTTTTGTTTTTTTAGCTAATACAGTTCTTTATTGTTTTGCTTATCACCAGAAGGGGAAAGAAACACAGTGGGCCCAATTTGCGATTCTCCTTGATAACCCTTTCATCTACCCCTCTTCCTCTGTCATCAGGAATTGAGCAGGACACTTGACCTGTGTCAACAGCGGACTGGTTCTTTCAAATAATTTTTCCAACTGCTGTAGTTTTCTCCTTTGTGTTTTCAAAGTTCTTTTTAAATTTCGTGAAGGCCAGAGAGGCCAACATGAGAAAGAGAGAACAATGTCTGAGTGGATCGATCCACTCAACTAGATGGTATTTTGACTTCATAATCTTACATTTCCTTAGTGAAGATTATTATAATGCAAATGATATAAAGCTATGATTCTTCTTCGACTCTATGGGAAGTTATGAAATGTTTATTCATGCCAGATCATAAAGGAAATGATTCCACCCAGGTCCAGCTTGGTGAATTAGGGAGTTTACAGGGTTTCTTATAGGAGGAGTGTGAGTAAAGGTTACATATATGGGTCTAAGTGATTTATTGGCAGCTCCTTCACTGGAAATCTCACCTCAGTGTGGGTAATGATTCATGAAAGCTGCATCCCTGACACTCCCTGACCAAGTTACAGGTAGCTCCATAGAAGAGTCTCATCTTTCTAGCAATTATTTACTGCTTCTATAATCCCAGGGAGAGGCCCTATGAGTCTTGTAACTTTCATAAACCTCCTAAACTTTGTAAGTTTCTTTAGCTTCCTGGATCTATGAGATACCTTCTGTCTTTAAGAGAAAACGTTAGAATCTATAGGAAATAGCTTCATAATAGTAATGCAATGTTTGAATTTATCGTCTAAATTATATCTCATGTATACAGTTGAAATATTTTTCATGTTGATAATTTAAGCAATGTGCATAAATGTTTCTAAAGTTTAGTTGAATTTAATTCTTTTAAAGATATGAACAAGCATTCCTGACTAGTTTGGTTGGATTGAGGCCTGAAAAATATTTTTGGACAGGACTCTCAGATGTTCAAAACAAAGGGACATTTCGGTGGACTGTGGACGAGCAGGTGCAGTTTACACACTGGAATGCCGACATGCCAGGTATGGGGTGCTGTGCTCAGGGCAGACATGCCAGCAATGGGGGTGCTGTGCTCGGGTGCTCCCTCATTCCTGCCAGCTGAGCCTGTCAGTCCTCCCTACACCTCTCCAATGCAGCATGCAAGTCAGTTGAGTTTCAGTAATCTTTATGTTTCTCTTCCCCCATGCCCTTCCATTCAGCTTGCAGTATTCTGAGGCAAAGAGGAAGAGAAAATTGTTAAATAATTTAGTTCTGGTGTATTTAAAGGGACAAAACATTTCAAGGGCTCTCAGGTGCTGTGAGTGTTTGCCTAATTTCCCCCAAACTGGACTCTATTAGGAAGTAGATGTAGAACTCTTCAGTGGGGCTGAATATGAATGTCCTTGAATGGTGGGACCAAGGCCAGGGTTCATGGGGAATCATTATTCCCATTTCTTTCATGTATCTTTATCATTAATCCTAGACAAACATTGGATTTTATTTTATGTTTCCAAGAATAGCAAGGGCGGTTGAGTATCTTCATTTAAAAGATGTGGAAATTGAAACACAGGTTTTATAGGAGTAGAGATGCCCAAGCCTAGACTTATGCTAATCTGGAACGTAAGCTAGTCTGAGGTATCTGGTTTTGAATCAACCAGCTGCCCTAGTGTTTTGATTGGCTTTCTTAAACTGGAGACCCGATGTGGCTTCTCTAACAGACCCTAAAAGCTCCTTTATCATCTTTCCACGCTTATGTTACTGGCAAAGGATATTTCTGATTATGCCATCTCTCAGACAGTTCAACACCCTATACAGAAAACAAGTCAGTGTGTGTGAATCACAAGCTAAAAGAGCAATAACTGCTTAAGTGTGTGGGTTTGCTACTTGGCCCAATACATTCAAATCTCCAGCGATGATTCGAATTTTCATAAGCAGCTTTGAGTGGCGAACTGATGTCACCAGCCATATTACTGTCTGTACAACTGCTATTTGATTATTAAATCATTAAGCATTATAGGAACTGAGGTGCCAGGTCATGTAAATGAACACATTCTCGTTTTCTTTGTTTCAATTTTGCTGAAGTCTCAGCTCTTACTGTGTAGCTTTACTTTGTCTTGATGACTTAATTCGCCAAGAGGATTTGCCAGTGATGAGCCCTGGAATATCTTCAAGTATAAAAATTCATTAAACTAGGACCATAACTCAGCTGTGACCACTGAGAGTCTTGGAGACAGAGTCTCGTATTGTACAGTCCGGGGTTAGGCTGGAACTCACTATGTAGCTAGTAGAGCTCCCTATGGCACTCACCATGTAGGCTGGTCTCAAACTCGAGATCCTCCCGCTTCAGCCCTCCACAAATTGGCACCAGAGCCTTACGCTCAGTCCCCACTATCATGTATCTGCTCAATGGAAAGAGCACTGAGTGCCCAAACGTATAGCTTCAAGAACAGGCAAGGCATTTGGGGCCTGACTTGAGTATGGAGAAAGATGAATGAGTCCTGTAACCAGTGGGTCAGTGGGGCACAGCAGCCTCTGCTGCCATCTGAAAAAAGTCTCAGGAAATTGGGGGCTTTAAGGAAAACAAACTAGAGAGGATAAGTCTCCTTAGAACTATGATAAGAAACATGTACGCATTTAAGATCCTTTGAAAACTATTGATAACATTATTAGATCCTCTTAGAAGCAAGAATCTTGACCTTTTGAAACCAACTATGTGACTTCTTACTACAATGACCACAAGACAGAGTTACACACTTTTAATTCTACTGTGGTCATTGTTTGACTTTCAAGAACTTCTTCACTGCCTACGCCACAGCTCTGCATAGTAGAGGTTTTCATTTTAAGACGAGGAAGCCAGAGAGCTTGAGTAACTTTCCTCAAACCGCCAACTCAGATGGGTCTTGTTTGGAAATCTTATCAAGTGCTTTGGTCCTGAGAGTGAAGTGGGTCATGGTGGGGATGGGGGAAATCTCAAAGAATTAAAAAGGAATGGGAGGAAGTCCAGTAGAAGGACAGGAAGGAAAACCCATTATGCTCTTATCTTTGCCATTATAGCAGAAATATTTTATTATTAAATGTCTAAATGTGAACCACTTTGCTAGATATGGAAAATATAAGGTGTTACCAAAACCTCCTCTCCTTATAATGATCACGTTGGGAATATAGACCACACAAATAAAAGGCAAAATAGGGTAACCCACCTTCCAAATGCTACATTCCATTTTTACACGTGAGGATGAGCCACACTATCTCACTGCTTTGATTGCGGGCTTTGTTGTTGTTGTTGTTGTTGTTGTTGTTATTGTTGTGGGTTTTTTTTTTTGAGCACGGTGGATCTTTAGTAAGCAATTCATTGCCTGAGCTCTACTCTTTGTTTAATGCAGGACGAAAGGCAGGATGTGTTGCCATGAAAACTGGAGTGGCAGGTGGCTTATGGGATGTTTTGAGTTGTGAAGAAAAGGCAAAATTTGTGTGCAAACATTGGGCAGAAGGAGTGACTCGCCCACCAGAGCCCACGACAACTCCTGAACCCAAATGTCCAGAAGACTGGGGTACCACCAGTAAAACCAGCATGTGTTTCAAGGTAAGGCTCGCTTGTCGAACTAACAAAGAATCGGAAACACCCAAGAGCTAAAACCAAACCTCAGAAGACGCAGCCTCCAGCTCTGGTTCCACCTGTAGAAATTTTAGTGTGGTTTTATTGATTGCGAGTGCCACGGATAGAGATAAATGACTCATTAACTAAGACCCACAAACACAGGCGACAGCTCAGATAGGACTCTCAGGTCTCCTGCCTCATCTCCTTTGTTGTAGTCGTTTCCCCTTTGTTTCTCCTACGTGGCTCTCTAGCCCTGGGCTGAACTTGCAATGCTCATTTTAGGAGAACATCTGTTCTTTCTTACTCTAACCTCTGGCATTTCACTTTGCCCTTGCCTTCAAGCCTGAGGTTTAGCTGGCTTAATTGAAAAACGGGTCTGCAGTTATATTGTGTCAGCGTTCCACAGTTCGTGTCGTATTTCTCTAACGTAACCCCTTATGATTATAATGATGGCTGATGGAAGTGTTGCAAGTACCCAGCCTCTCAATTCCTTTAAATGGGGAGTCAGTGTTAGATCATTGTTTTTACATATTCTCAGAAAACCCTCTGTTTTGTCCTTATGCAATCACCAAAATAATCAACCAGTCAATTACAAACAGGAACACAACCAGAATCAATCAAACAAACAAAATATCACAACTCCAATAAGGATTTGGTTTGTCCCCCGCCCCCCTTACCCTTCTATGTTGCCATAAACTTCACAGAAAAAATTAGATTTACTCCAACACACAAATGTGTCTAGTGCTTAATGATAAAGTCATATACTCAGGACCTCTTTTGTCCAATTCCTTTCAAAGGTACATGATACTGACATACTTCAGAGTTTGTTGAGACGCTTGAAGAATTCAGTCAAAGCCTGGGGTTGTAGCTCAGGGTAGAGTGCTCACTTAGCAAGTGAGAGCCACTGGGTCCATCCCCAGTGCTAAATAAAGAAAAAAAATAGGCGAGAAAATTCTGTTTAGGCTCTAATTGGAGAAGGAATGTCTAGTTGAGCTGGAACTCCTATTTGTAGATGTGGCGATTCATGAATTGTTTAATCTAGTTTGACTATTAAGAGCTAACCATATAATTCCCATAAAAGGGAATATATGGGCAAGGCGAGAGAGGATTTATAAAATAGATTCTGGATATAATGCATCATTTAAACGCCAGACCTATCACTGTACAAATACCTGAGGGTAATAGTCTGTAGAGATTGATCACAGTAGAATTGTCTGTAGCTATGCTGTGAACTAGGAATCCCAGTAACGACAAAATGCAGATGTTCAAAAGATCCAATTATGTGCCTCAGTAGGAATTAAGTGGCTTCAGAAGCATTTGAATTAGTATCTGTTACATACATTAAAAACTATTCTTATAAATTCTAAGATGTGGAAATTGATTACATTTGGTGGGTAGGTAAGTTAAGGAAACAAATCCAGCATCAGGATACGGGAAACTGAGGTTGGCTTGAGGGAGCTGCTGCTGACAAAGCTTGCTTAAGACACATTTATCTGTGGACTTCAAGCCAAATCCAGGTCAAGGCAGTGGTGTTAACCACCTAGGCAGCCACAACCCATAGAAGGCTAATTCCTTTTTTGCAGGCCTATGATGGTAGAAGCCATGACTCATGAAGAATAATGGAGAAAAACTTTTAAAAGTTGGTGACTCTAGTGAGCTCTGGTTCTGCTTGCTTAGTGGTACTGGTGCAATATTTTTTTTTTTTAGAGAGAAATGATATCTTTCTTGGCCCAGATATCTTTGACCCAAAAACAGTCACCAAAAATAGACCTGAGAGAATAACTCTTCATTTCATTGTCTGAGTGCCAACAAAAGTTAAAGATGAAGATGTTTGTTGGATTAAGCAAAACAGAAACACTATTTATGCAAGAGAATTATAGTAAAATAACTAATTGAAAGCTACTACTACTGCTACTACTATTAATAATAACAACAACAACAACAACAACAACAACAATAATAATGAAGGCAAAGCAAGAGTAGTAACTCCCAAGAGTGCAAGGAATTCCCCAAAGAGGAAAAACTGTTATCTTCTTTGTTCAGGTCAGTTCTATGGCAGACATTGGACAAAGGCTGAGGTAATTACATTAGATGACCAATTAGTAGGCACAACTCACTGTGTATATTTGTCTGGCCCAACCGGAAATGGTCATGCCTTGTTCCTGTGTAGTGTAACCCAGTTAGTGGTGGGTGGAGCCCCTCTTTACTTCCTACAGACTTCACCTTTGTTAGTTAGACTGTGAGTTTCTGCTAGCTGTCTGTCACTGCACTGCCCACCACTTCTGCCTTACGTGCACAGTGCTGATAACTGGTCCAAATGCTCCTTGGTCCTCTTAGATAGATGCATTGGTTTAAGTGAACTCTAATGGTCCAGGCTCTCCTTCTTGGAATGGGTAGGCCTTCTTAGCAGCTGTCTTTATTTGTTCTAGTTAGTTGCCTTAGAAGGTGTATGAAAGGATAGTGGTGGCTTACATATGCTTCTCGTGGGCTTCAGGAGACCAGTGGGCCTGCTGTCACTAGCTCGGGGCCCTGTGCCCCTTCCTGCCTGTTTAGCTTGGCCTCTTGCATTCTGCTGAAAACTCGTTTCCCATTCCTAACATTCCTTTATCCCTGAATCCTTTCTCATCATAACTCGTGAGCAACTTGCCATTTGACCATGGGCCCTTTCCCTTACCCCCTACTGTTAGCTCCTGCGCCATTCAGCATGCCCTACACTACCACTGTGCATCCTATTTGCAGTTCTCAGGATGATAGGACCTAGTACTTACTTACACAGCCTGCAACACTTAATTTAACTTTAACCCACTTATGTCAGATGAAAGTCTGCTGTGGTGTGTGTTCTAGTAGTTGTTAAAATATGCATACTTAAGGAAAAGAGACGACAGTTTTCGAAGGACACCACCAACACGGTTGAAAGTTTGCTGGGCTTTTCATTGTTTAAGCTGAACAGGATGACAAAGGAAACAGCATTCTGCATATTCATGTTTATTTTCTTTGTTTTGAAACTTGTGTGTGTGTGTGTATGTGTGTGTGTGTGTGTGTGTGTGTGTGTCTGTGTGTCCCAATGCAATCTTTCATACTTAATCAAATTAACTCTCTTTCTCTTCCACAATGATCGGTAGACCCAATCCACATGTCTTCGGCTTCCAACATTGTAATCTAATTTCCCCCAGGCTTTAACCTGCTTCTATTCTGTAAGGCTTTCTCAATGAAATCACCTCCCGCCCGGTGTTTAGCTATCCCAATAGCCACTCAGAAATTGACGGCCAACCACGAGACCTGCATTGTTCGGGAACCTGGTGGCGCTGCTTGCTTTGTTATAAATGACATCTCATTGAAAGCAGATGACTTGTTTATTTTGATTTAATCAGCTACCAAATATAAGATGATTTCCCAAACCTGTTTTTTTTTTTTAGCTGTATGCAAAAGGAAAACATGAAAAGAAAACGTGGTTTGAATCTCGAGATTTTTGCAAAGCTATAGGGGGAGAGCTGGCGAGCATCAAGAGTAAAGATGAACAGCAAGTGATCTGGAGGCTGATTACGTAAGTCTCTCTTCTGTACCGGGCTGCCGTGTGTTACTCACTCGGTACCTATAACACTAAGAAAATATTTGCTTAAGTTTCAGTTCAAAATCCTTTAATGATTATGAATCCTACAACCAATCACTTTATAAATGGACGAGACATCCCATGCATCTTCGAGTGAATGAATGTCTTTCGATGCTTTCCTGCAATAGCCCCTCCCCAAATAGTGGTCCATGTTCAGAACATTGATAATTGGTACCCAGACTCACATTTCCTAAATCACTTTTCTCTTGCTGTGATGCTCCCCAAATAGTGGTCCATGTTCAGAACATTGATAATTGGTACCCAGACTCACATTTCCTAAATCACTTTTCTCTTGCTGTGATGTAACTCAAAGGCGACGGAGTTTCTTGTGGCTTATCGCTTGAGAGGTTGCTCATGTCTATTATGGCAGGGGAAGCATGGTAATAGGAATAGGAGACCAGCCGGTCACGTTGCATCGGCAATTTGGAAACTGGATTGGCACCAGGAAACAGGAAATCAGTGGGGTGCTTAGCTAGCTCTCTCTTTATGGCCGCATTGGACGCAAGTCCAAGGAAGGGCGCCACCAAGTTTTAGAGTGGATATTCCCACTTCAGTTCCCCCCAGGCACGCCTCAAGACTAACGTGATCTAGATAACTTCTCATAGATGTATCCAGAGACTTGTTTGCTAGATGATTCTACAGCCCGACCAGTGAACAATCAATAGTAACCATCAGAGGCAGTTTTTTTTTTTTTGTAGGACACATTTAATCGTTATTCTCTTTGCTTGTGTATTATCTAAAGTGTGTTTCAGAGGGCTCCATCAACTCTTGGTGGCCCTTTGAAAGACTGACGTCCCTTTCAGGATGAGGCATCATCTTTCTTTGTATGTTGCAGGGGCAGTGGAAGCTACCATGAGCTGTTTTGGTTGGGACTGACCTATGGAAGTCCTTCAGAGGGGTTCACCTGGAGTGATGGTTCTCCTGTAAGTAGTTTTAAATATATCATATTTTTTTCTTTTTACCCTGTAATGTATTTATTTTGGCATTATCATTTGGGTTAATTAGTGTTTTATCAAGGTATGTCATTAAGACAGTTGGAGACTTTTTTTATGTATGATAAATACAAGTGTAGACTCAGCCCTGGGCCCCACATACTTTAAACATAGCTGTGGATGAGAATAACCTAAGGAACGAAAAGTCACACCTCCCAGTTTGTATAAAATGACTCCATTCTGCACAAAGCCAGCATGTAGATGGTTAAATATCTTCAAAGCTGTTTCACGGCCGCCTTTTGCTCAGTGAAACTGGACACAACTTTGGTAGCCTGATATCAGAGTCAGACTTCTCCAGACTAGAGAAATGGGAAACGCTGGCTTTTGCTGGTAACGGTTAGTGGTCCTGGTCATCTTGGGAAGTGTTTCTGGAGGTAAACACACCTCCCTCTTAGAGCCCACAGGCATCTTCCGAGGTGCTTACTTAGGTGACCTGGTTTATTTGGTGGCTGCATCTGCTGTTTGTATTTATGGAAAACAGATCATAATTTTTAATCCAGACCCCTTCTGATCACTGAAAACTACCTGGGTTCCCAACTTGTTTCCATTGTTCATTTTGGCAAAGGCTGGTCGTTCCGTTAGCCACATTTTATAAAATTTTTTCTTCTCTAATTATTTTTCTGTAGCCTGTGTAACAGAGGGGAAGCTTCCAACAACTTACTGAAATATCATCCCTCAAGAGCAGGCTGTAAATTTAGGAAATTACGACTACCGACTGAGATGTGGAAGTTTCTTGCTAACTTTTTCCTACATATAAATCTTATTGTCATGGCCCCTGGATCCACTCTGCTTAATGGGAATAAAGGAAATGTTATAAAAACCAATTCCCTACTCCAGTCTGCTCCAAAAGTTTCCATGTAATAAAAGCTGTTTCTTTCTCACCCATGTCCATAAAATGTGCTTCCAAAGCTAAAAGTAAAACGCAAATGAATGAAGAATCCAAACTGCTCCCCTTTTTCCTCCCCCAATTTGAATTTGCACTGGTGTGGTATATGTGGTTAATATCTGCAGCCTAATGTTTCTAGCACAGCATAGCAACCTGGTGTTGTGGTTCAGATCAAATGTGATGTTTCCACCACAGGTTTCCTATGAAAATTGGGCTTTTGGTGAGCCAAATAATTACCAAAATGTTGAATACTGTGGTGAGCTGAAAGGTGACCCCAGCATGTCCTGGAATGATATTAACTGTGAACACCTCAACAACTGGATTTGTCAGATACAAAAAGGTATGGACCCTGCCCCTATTTTCTCTTACATTACAGAGCTAGCCTTCTGACAACCCAATTTGTTTCCTCTGTTGGCACAAATAAAAATACCAGCATCAGGGAAGTGTGGGGCCCTTATTTCACAGGATAAGAACGGAGGCGTTGAGAACAGATAAGTGATCCGAAGGAACAGAAGATCAAAAGGCCACCCGAGAATCCTGGAGGAGAGTCACGTCCTCAGAAACATTCCCACCAGCAGCCGGGACTCGCGCTGTCCTCGGCAGCTGCACGGACTGATGGGAGACCTGCCCTTTAGTACTGTAGGAAGGCAATGCAGTTTCACTTTCTGGAACTTTGTCCCTCTGGCCTTGTCTTTTATCCCTGACACAGGTACAAGCTTGCTTCCAGTCGGATATTTTAATATCCAGAACACACAGAACCAGCAGTGCGGGGAAGGCCCTGGTGATATGGGACCCCCACGTTATATTATTTATGATGACTTGGAAATTAGAGCAAAGACAGGTTAGGCGTTGAGGTCAGAGGAGCTGGGTTAGGACAAAGGAGGAAACAAGCTCACTCTTGAATCAAAACATATATTGACGCCATTGTAATAAACGAACGGAACCACATTGCCCTCTGCTGTTGGGGAATCATGGCCGCTGCGCCCATTCTGCAGTTTAAAGAGGCCTCGTACTGCCCTCTGCTGGCTGCATGCACACGTTTTCACATTCAGGATTAGCATCCTTCCCGATTGTTCCCAAAGGAACAATCTTTGTGTTGTATTTAAAAAACAGTCTCCTGCTGCCTGCCAGTGAATCATCACGGCCTCTTTATGTTGTTAGTAGCTTTGTTTTACTCGGGCAGATAGAAAATATGTTACCCAGAAGGCTAAGTATTACCTGGGCCCTCTTGTCAGATTCTAACAAAATCCAGATATTAACTATTTTGAAAGAAAATTATTAAAAAATATAAGTGAAAGTTTAGTAAGGATATGATTCTTTGAAAGGACTATATCTGTGTCGTATCCATATACAACTCACATCAAATAGTTTCAGATAATGAACATATACATTATTTCATAGTTACTGCTAAAGTGTCTACCTGGAAAACTATTGTCTAGTGAACACTGACTGCATACCAAAACATTTAAATTTTTACCCTGCCTATTTATAAGTATGGTTAGTCCGGTTTTTTTTTTTATAATTGGGGGAGGGGAATGAAGGCCGAATAGTTTTGGGAATTGAAGCTGAACTTTACGATTCTAAAATTAATGTTTCCTTCCTGCATGTGGCATTATTGGAGCCTAGATCTTGCCTCCCACTTCTGATATTTGCAACTATTTGTATGGACCTCAATCCATCCTTCTTCCTTCTTCCTTTTCATTCTCCCACCATGATGTGAGGTGCATTGGAGGGAGAATGGGGCAAGTGTGGAAGGTTGTCAAGGTTTTATTGACACGGGAAAATACAAGAGATGCCTGATGATTATATTTTTGTTTTACAGGGAAAACACTACTGCCTGAGCCCACACCCGCTCCTCAAGACAGTAGGTGTCCCCGAGTTTTCTGATTTCTTTATTATAGCCTTCTCTGTCTCCTTTCCTTCCTCCATGAAAAGGGAGATGGTGGGAAGAGAGTTCTTAGTATCTTCGAGGATCTCGTGAAAGGTTGGAGTTTTGTCTCCAGAGAGCAGGAAACACACACCAGTTGCCCTGGTAGCATGTTTTCTTGTGGTTTCAGGAGTCAGATCCAACTGTTCAGGGTTTTCTTTAGCACATGACCAATTGTAACTTGGTGGCCCAAAGCATACAGTTATTCTCTGAGAATCTAGAAGTCAGAAATCTGAAATTGGTTCCACTGTTCAAAATGCAAGCTTTCATCCATAGAACCACCTCTCCCTTCCCACAGAGGTTCTGGCCACTGACCTTCCCTGGGTTTCCTTGAGTTCTTTCCTCAACACCCCCTGGCTCCACCCTCAACCCAGCCTCGTACCATATGGTTCAGTGTCATATTGCGTCCTTGTACATTGGACCTTTGTCTCTGCATCCTTCTCTGAGAACACTTGCATTAGATTTAAAGATAACCCAGATAATCCAAGATAATCTCTCCCTCTCAAGATCCACAATTTAATCACATTTATGAAGTCCTTTGCATTGTAATCCGACATAGAGGAACTCCTAGGGTTAGACCATAGATGCCTTTACAGCCTTTTGCAGCATAGAAAAAAATTCCATGCTTCTAAAGAGGATTTAGGCACCTTCTTCATGAATCAACTGCCCGGTTCTCTAACTCTATCATAAACAACTCAAATCCATCTATAATAGAAGTCTTGGGGGTGTAGATGAAATCTGAGTTTTCATAATCCCCAAGTCTTGGCCCTTGGACATCACAGGCATGCATATAAATCTTCCTAGATCTACTATCCTGCCAGGGAAAATAATGCCAGGAGTTCTTTTACGCACTAGTAACTCATAGATCTTACTTAGGAGGAGAGAGGCCAGTCTTCATTAAACTGACAGAGGGTAGATATTTAGCTTGAAACAATCCAGTCTGTCTCCGACTGACATTTTCTGGGGTCTTGGAGTTGTTCATATCTTTGACATAGTGGTTATCCCTGCTTACCACATTCCTTAATTTATCTAAGTAAAGAAATATCTTTTCCTTTGACTTAATTTTTTTCAGATCCACCAGTTACTGCAGATGGGTGGGTTATTTACAAAGACTACCAGTACTATTTTAGCAAAGAGAAGGAAACCATGGACAACGCACGAGCATTCTGCAAGAAGAATTTTGGTGATCTTGCTACCATTAAAAGTGAAAGTGAAAAGAAGTTTCTATGGAAATATGTAAGGATATGGTTAAATGTAGAATGGCATGCTATTAAGAAAGATGATTTCTGCACTCAGCACCTTAGAAGAAAATTTTAAATTATGTATTAGATGTGAGGCTAGGTTTAGGGTAAATGATTCAAGATCCTGAGGCCCTGATACAGAGTCACACAGAGGGATGTACGTTATTGTTAGAACATCCATTGTAGAATCACAGAATCCAGAAATACTTTGTTAAGTCTAAACATTGCGATGATCCCTTTCAGTTTCTGAATTCAATTTTCAAGGCTCATGTCTTAACTAATTTTTATGTCTCAATCCTAGAGCACTTGTATAACATGCAATATGATTATCAATTACAATATTATCAATCAATTACAATATGATTGTCTTTATTGGATCAAATATTTGTGAACAGAAAGTAGTTTTATTATTCATATGAAAATCTCAGGAGTACCCAAGTTGTCAGTTACTCCTGAGAGTAATGTTTTTCTTAGTGTTTTCTGTGTACTTTTCTGCTTAAAAAAATAACAAGAATCTTCATGTGGCCTCCTCCTCATTTGACAGAGAAGGAATGAGCAGAATAGCAGAAAATGGATTTGTCACTATTTAAAGGAAAAGTTCACTTGACTATAAAGATATGAAGACATAGTTTAACATTATCCTCTTGGTGGATATTTCCTTTGGAACACTCAGGATACATCCTAATGTTGCATAAATGCCTATTTGTAACACATGGCATAAGTCCTTATATCCTTATGTATGATGTGCAAATCCTATTGCCTATTTTATTTTAAAGGACCTCTTCAGCACCCAACTATTATAGATAGTTGTTCTTATAGTGAATTACCTAAGATATTCACTTTCTAAATACAGGTTATTGCATTGTGAGCATATTTTTCATCCTTATGAATATAATTCTATAGAATTTGTTCATGAATTCCTCCTTAGGAAACATAAATAGGCCCCCTTACTAATCCTTAGGTTTTGTCTAAGTTGCTTAGTAGATGAGTATAAATTATAACCATAAACTTTTGCATTCTAGATAAACAAGAATGGTGGACAGTCACCATATTTTATTGGCATGTTGATCAGCTTTGATAGGAAGTTCATGTAAGTAAAATCAAGCTAATATCATGGCTTAGAAAAGAGATCTGACAAACACATCAGAGTTGTTTCGAGACCTTTGTTTGCCAAATGCATTAAAAGTTCCATGACAATCTAAATCTGAAAAAAAAAATCTTTAAAAATGTGAAAGTAAAACTATTTAAGATGACTCTATTAAGATCTTCAACATTGTTAATTATTTAAGTGCTCAAAAATAGATTTTATCTCACAAAATACCACTAGTCTTTATTTTAGGGTACTAAGCCATCAGCAAATCATTGGCTAAGATATGTTAAACAGAGAGGGATGCTGGATATATTTTCAAAATTGCAACCCTGTTTGGACCAATGTTGGTACACAGGGTCAAATGACCCCCTTTCTATGTCCCATCTTACAGCAGCAATACATTCAACTTCATAGTGAAACTTTCCCCCAGAAGAGCAGACTAGCTCCTTCCTTAGACACGGGGCCAGGAATGGCTGTTCTTGAGAAAGAGAATTCTTATATTTCTGAGGTTATCTTATAATTCCGAGGTTATCTTTCAAAGTTCATTAACATTCTCCTGAATTTCAAGAGCAGCTGTCTCTGTCTCACACACAGCTATCTTAGTGACATACATTCTGTGGGACTTTGCTACTTTTGAGCACTGAGACTTGAAGTCATTTGTTATTTCTAAGGAATAGATACATTGGCTATCCTTATGGGCAAACACCCATTTGATCATCTCCAGAACAAGAGAGCTGATTTTTATGATTTCTTTTATTTCCAGCTCCCAGAGTCCTTGAATTTCTGTAACTTATGACTTATGTAGTAGTCATTGGCTCACCCATTTTATGAAAACAAGGAGTGAGCAAAAAACCCAGAATGGAGCTAATGAGAAATAATGTATTTGCCTCCTCTTTGAGAAATTGTATGGAAATTGTATGTCGTTAAAATTGGATGGAAATCATGATTGTCAAGTGCTGTGGAAGGGATTTTGCCTCTGGATTCCAGAGTGATCTGGCTGTACATGTCCCCCTCTTCAGCATTATTGGCGGCTTGTTCTGAGGAGGGCAAAGAGGGTGGACCAGCCTTCAGTATTCACATCATACGTATTCATCTTTTTAAGTAGATTCTTTAGTAATGGACATGAATAGATCTAACCGTGGTGGTTCGTGAACTTGACCCGAAGGTATCAAGGAGACTACAGAGGAACACAAAGGATACCTAGCAGCAGACATTTGAGAGTTCCCATTAGTTTCTTTAGGTTCCTCCTATGTCCTGCACATCCCATGCCCCCTTCATCTTGATGTATTTGCCTTTTCCCACCCCTATGCTGTAGTAGCCAGCCATTTTGGATGGGTTGTTGAAAAGGTTTCAATTTTCTTTTGCAGCTGGATGGACGGAAGCAAAGTAGATTTTGTGGCTTGGGCTACAGGGGAACCCAACTTTGCCAATGATGATGAAAACTGTGTGACGATGTACACAAATTCAGGTAGACCATACACCGATCTTATCAAACGTGCTGTGGGTGTGATGCGTGCCAGTTCTTGCATCTTTAGGCTAAAAATAGCAAGCAGTACACTTTCAAAGAGAAAAACAGAGACTCCAAAAGTTATTAGTGTAACAGTTCTGTTTGCAAAGATAAATCTATCAGGATGATCATCAGCAAGCTAACAAATGATGTATCGTCCTATTTCTTCCAAATTGTGAGGCATTTTCTATGTTCTTATGTGAGGAAAGTACCTAGAATATGCTTATAACCAATCACCTTTCTCTCTAGCTCTTTTTCATTGCATATAATGGGAGCATTGATGTAATTTGTCTTTTGCTGAGATTAAATGAAGTAACATCTAATGCTAAATACACACTTAAGTATTATATGATCGACTATTGGTGATTAATAATTTACTAATATATCTGTTATATCGAGTATGTTCAGCATATAGGGCTCTTTCTGCAAAGCTCTTATGAGCTAAGTGAAAGAGAGAGGGGGAGGAGAGAGAGAGAGAAAGAGAGAGAGAGAGAGAGAGAGAGAGAGAGAGAGACAGAGAGAGAGAATAGATTTGTCTAGTCGTGTGAAAATAACATAAGGTTATTCTGAGCCATTTTTTGAGACCCGTCCTGAGATACCGTGTCTTTGAAGGTCTGTTTTAAACTGAGAGTATGCAGAGCTACCTGAGCTCTTCTCTTTTACAGGGTTCTGGAATGACATCAACTGTGGTTTTCCTAATAACTTCATCTGCCAGCGGCATAACAGCAGCATCAATGCCACTGTCATGCCTACCACGCCCCCGACCCCAGGTGGCTGCAAGGAAGGTTGGCATTTGTACAATAACAAGGTATTGGAGAAAACGGATCACAGTCTTGGTGTTTGTATTAGGTGGTTTTCTTGTTGCTTGTAAAAAAGAAGAAGAAGAAGAAGAAGAAGAAGAAGAAGAAGAAGAAGAAGAAGAAGAAGAAGAAGAAGAAGAAGAAGATAATAGAAGCAAGAGAGATTTTGCTTCCCTATTTCAGAGGACCCAGACTATCAGAGCAGAGCAGGTGGAGCAGAAGGCTTCATAGGGCTGGGAACAAATGGCAGATTAGGACGCAAAGGACCGGAAGAGGGTCCAGCTGCATCCCCGAGGGCCTACCTCCATATCTTAAATACACCAGCCAGGCCCATGCCCCAAAGATTACATATTCCCCCAAAAACCGGCGCCATCATCTGAGGAGCAAGAGCTCAGATGCATGAGCCCGTGGGGATCATTTCCCACTAAACCCCAGCAGCGCGGTCCACTGCGGGGCAGCGACGGATGCTGACCGCAGCCCGCGGGGTTAACTCCTGCCTACATCATCTCCTTAGGACAGCTTGTGCGGGAATAACTGGAGATTCCCACCACAAATTCTCAATGGAAAGTAAGAATGTACATCAACTATTAGCCAAAGATCTGCGCCCTTTATCTCAAGGGGGGAAAAACAAAAAAACTCCGCAGAGAAATAATGTGGGTCATGAAGTTGGTTTGATTTTTCCTATGTAATTCTCTTTTAGGCCTGAGGGGGGAAAAACTTATCTGTAATTTTAATGAATGACTTGATTGTTCTGATGTGAACTTTATTATCTTTAGCTAACACCTTTGCTTTTGCCCCCCCCTTCCATTCCAGTGCTTCAAAATTTTTGGATTTGCAAACGAAGAAAAGAAAAGCTGGCAGGAGGCACGGGACGTCTGCAGAGGACAGAAAGGGAACCTGGTGTCCATAGAGAACGCAAAGGAGCAAGGTGCATACACCTACACCCCTTGGCCATTACGGATATTCATATTCTGTCTCTCTCTCTCTCTCTCTCTCTCTCTCTCTCTCTCTCTCTCTCTCTCTCGTTGCAGCTAGGCTAGCATCCACCCAGCTCCAGTGATCCTCCTGCCTCCATCCTCGCCATGCTGGGGTTACAGGCATATATATCACCACATCCCGCTTTTACCTGGTCTTCTGCTACCCGAACGTGGGTCCTAACTCTTACTTACTGCTTCATATCACCAGCCCCGGAGCATCTTTGCCTTTCAAAATATTTATCCAAGACTATGTATCTGAGAAAGCACAGAAGAGACGATGCCAGAAACCCGCGTGTTGCTCTCCCCAGATGCTTGCTCTATTAAGGCACAGATGGGCGGCGCACTCTCGCAAGACACGAGACACATGAAACCAACCAAGCTCCCACAGTCATCTTTGACAAGTTCACCAGCTATTCAGACACCCACAGCAGAAGGTCAAACAGTGACACACGATCCAAGAACATAACATTCACATGTCTCGAGCTGGCTCACCACATTTTTTTTTTCTGCCTCGGCTACCCAGCAGGGAAACACAGTAATGGATTTCCTCTCTTCCCCACAAAGTGCTGATTCCTGGCAGAACAGAGTTAGAATCGGAACGGTGAGATGTGCAGAAGGAAACAATTTTCGGATAAAATAACATTATTCCTGGCAACACAGTCACACGCTGTTGAATTCGTAATGTGGTTGTTGGCAGTGGGGGGTGTGTCGGTGCACCGAATGCTACCACATAGAGCTGTTCACAGCGTGTTTCAGGTTGAGCAGGAGGCGGAAGTTACTGGTCTTGTTTAGGAGACGAGTGAAACCAAAACAAATCTCTGTCTGTATTCTTAGTTCGCTAAAGAATATGGGAAGAAAAACATTTGGAGGTATTTATATCTTTAGTTAATTGAGAAAAGTGTAAAAATGAAAAAGGCTCTTCTCTTGGAAAATGGGGTCAGCTGTTCATTTTGTGCTCATGCGTGAGCAGGTACTTATGATTCCACAGACTTTATTTTGCATTCAAAAAAGATTTATTCTCTCTCTCTCTCTCTCTCTCTCTCTCTCTCTCTCTCTCTCTCTCTCAGTGTGTGTGTGTGTGTGTGTGTGTGTGTGTGTATGTGCGTGCACATGCACGTGCATGCACACCACCTGTATGGGCTTGCCTGTGGAGGCCAGAAGAAGGAGTTGGATCCTTTGAGGCTAGAGTTTCAGGTGGTTGTGAACTACTCATGGTAGGCACTAGGAATTGAACCTGGGTCTTCTGAAAAACTTAGCAAGCATTCGCAAATACAGAGCCACCTCTCCAGGCACTTATTTTGTATTTTCTATCAGAGTCCCCAAACGCTGTGTGCTTTCATTGCTTGTCCATCTTCATGGGGCATATGTTGCTGTTTTAGCAAACAGAGATACTGCTTCTCTAGCAGGTAGAGATGGTGGGATTAAGAGGCAGCTGGTGTGCCGGGCAGTGGTGGCGCACGCCTGTAATCCCAGCACTTGGGAGGCAGAGGCAGGCGGATTTATGAGTTCGAGGCCAGCCTGGTCTACAAAGTGAGTTCCAGGACAGCCAGGGCTACACAGAGAAACCCTGTCTTGAATCCCCCTCTCAAAAAAAAGCAGCTGGTGAGTGGGGCTTTGTGGGGAGGGGGGGTCTGAAGAGAAGGTACAGGGTATGTGGGCAATAAAATCATCCATTGTTTTTGGATACTTGTTCCTGCCCTCTCTTCCACATGATTACTGATGCAATAAAAAGTGAAGGTATTCTATATACTCTAGGTCTTCTAATTCTATGTAGTGAACCATTTAACTTAAGGATGGCTGGGTCTGTACATCTTCATTAGATGGCCAATGTTTCCCAGGACTTGATTCTCTGGAAGGATCCTGATTCAATAACCCTTGCCTGGGTATTTCAGTTTCTGTGAAACTGAAAATTCAGGAGCAAGGTGCTTCTTGTTTGGATAAGAACAATTGGCTTTGATCTCCAGGGCCTTCCTGAGTTGGGAACTCTTCCTCTATTAATGATCGTCATCAGATTGTTTGACTTATAGAACCAGGACAACTGGTAGCTTACAGGGTGCTCTTTTGTTCTGAGAGGGAGAGAGAGGTAGAGGAGGCAGAGAGCAGGGCCTTGCCTGTGCCCATGGTATATGCTCTGTCACCTTTCATGTTTCATTATGGGTTAGGGTCATGCTAAGTTGCCATGGAATTTATCCTGTAGTCCAGAGAGTTTCGAACTTGAGATCTTCCTGTCTCAGAATCCTGGGTCTAAAGACTTGTGCCACCTGTGCTCCCATTCCCAGGGATCCAACATCCTCTTCTGGCCTCTGAGGCACCCCAATGCATGTGACCATACACACATGTCTCTGCCCGCCTGTGTGTACACACACACACACACACACACACACACACACACCAATAAAATAAACCTTTAAAAATGAAACTACAAAACAGGATTATAGGATGAGGTTTAATGAATTAGAAGAGCACCCTTCTTTCTGTCGGGGAGTAGGCAGCCTTTAGCTACAGCTCATATTGAGGTATGAGGCATGAGTGGATGGGATGGCTTTGAGACTGACTTAGACCTTCCTCTGGTGCCTTTGGGTGAGATACAACTTTCCCAACCATCTGCAGTTGTACTCTACAACCCAGACTCATACTTTAAGGAACACATAAAATTCTGAAACTCTTGCTGATGGGAATACTAAGATTAGCCCGTGTCTATTTTTGTGGAATTTTTTTCTTTTTTCTTTTGTGGCTTGGGATTACTCACAAGAGTTGTGTTATGTGGTCAGTATTTTTAAATTAACATGTTTAAAAATATTTCTTTGTATTTGCCCTGTTCACAGTCCCAAGTTTTAAATCATCTTGTGTAAATCCTCTTGCTTTCAGCATTTATTACCTATCACATGAGAGACTCCACTTTCAATGCCTGGATTGGGCTGAATGATATCAACTCAGAACACACGTTCCTGTGGACAGGTGGAAGAGGAGTTCACTATACAAAGTGGGGGAAAGGCTATCCCGGTGGAAGAAGAAGCAGCCTATCTTATGAAGATGTGAGTTTTTTTTAAATCACGTCTCCATACCATCTCCATGTGCAAAGAGTCATCTTGTTGATTAGTTTTCTATGATCTATCCCCAGAATTCTCCTTCCTGTGTTCTGGTTTTTGCAGATTTTTTTTCTTTCTCAGACTGAATCAACCTTAGAGGAGGGATGTTTAACTAAGAACTCTTCATTGGCAGTGAGAGGTAGAAATCCAGCTCCACTCTGAGCCTCATTGGTACTCAGGAGAAACACTTGATCCCAAGGTTATAATTGCACCATCTGACCCTTATTCCTTGTAGCTTTTGCAGCAATTGGGATGCTGATCTGAAAGCCATCACTACTTCTGAAGAAATTATCAGAATCGTGACCATTACTTACCCTGTATTTATACAGCACTCGATCAGTGACAAACACCATGCTGAGTGCTTTTATACATCAGAATATAGACTATTGCTTCTCTACCTTCTTTTTTTTTAAATTTTTACTTAATTCTTATATCATTGAACGATCAATTGGCTCGTGTTAAACATTATCCTAGGGATTTCAAATAACATGAAAAAATATGAGTGTTTTTATGATGTGTTTAAATATGGCTATCCATATTTAAACATGAAAGTTTTAAACCAGAATACAAGTCTTATGTTACAAATGTGGTAATAGTGAAATGAGAGTATAATGCAACAGAGTCTTCTGTCCGATGCCAGAAGACAGAGGATGGGGTGACTTTGTTGTATGGGTACACACCTATGGGACTCTTTGTGTCAGACACTGTCATTGGAGGACATGATGTGTGGGGTTGGGGGTGGAAATGAATCAGCTGTGGGGAGGTTTTCCAGAAAGTTAAAAAATAATAACCAGGAAAAAGAAAGAGGATGGAGATGGCACCCATGCTAGGTGAGTGAGGTGAGTGAGGCCATCCTGGAAAACATTCCGGGTGTGTGTAGGAACCGATGCATGTCTCAGATGGCAGTGGGAGTTTCCATGATGAAAAAAGAAAAGTAGGAGTGAGTTTGAGGTAAGCAGAAGTGAGAGAAACGCTGATGCTCTGTGAGAGAGTTTGTGTGTTGTCAGGAGAATAAAGACTAAGGCTGAGTAGAGAATGATCTGATCCATGTGGCTTTTATGGCAGTTGACAGCTATATTCAAGGTAGATACATTCTGTGGATATGTAAGTGATTCTCTTTGTAGAAATTATTTGTCATGGAGTGTGTAGATTAGGATGGAAAACACGGCAAGGTGAAAATAAAATGGAAGGCACTGGGAAGTCATAAGAAGTAAAAGTTTAGGTTGGGGCATCTGCATGAGAGGAGGATGGGACAATTGGAAGGTGGTGGTGGGTCGGACAAGCTGTGCGGATGGATGATCTTAAATTTTTTTAAAAATTTTTTTGAGACAGGGTTTCTCTGTGTAGCCATGGTTGTCCTGGAACTCACTTTGTAGACCAGGCTGGCCTCGAACTCAGAAATCTGACTGCCTCTGCATCCCAAGTGCTGGGATTAAAGGCATGCGCGCCACCACCACCAGGCATCTTAAAAATTTTAAGTGAGCAATAACGATAGCACATTTTTGGACTAATGGATTGATTTGAGTCATTATTAACCTATACTTGTTGCTTTCATTTTCCTTATCCACAAATGGACAGGCTGACTGTGTTGTTGTGATTGGTGGCAACTCACGAGAGGCGGGGTCCTGGATGGATGACACCTGTGAAAGTAAACAAGGCTATATATGCCAAACACAGCCTGGTAAGTTTTGCCTAAATCTCACCAACGAGGGCTGGGTTTAAGCCACATGAGCCCATGACAGACGAAAGAGGTGGTCTACCCCTCTCCAAAGAGGTGCTATTTTCTATACATTATTTATGAATCTGATCCATTCATTACAGAAAGTACTGTACTGATTAAGCTTGAAGTGAAATTTGTTTTTAAAAAAAATTGGAAACTTGTAATATATATCAGTCAGCTTTTTGTGACTGTCAGAAAATACCCAAAGGAATCTACGTAAAAGCAGCAAAGGTTTATTTTGGCTCTGCGTCTCAGTCTGGTCTTTAGGCTCCATCACTTTAGCCCTGCCGTGAGGCAAAATACAATTTGAAGCAGGCCATGGAAAAACCCATCCATGTCACAGTGGCTGGGAAACAAAAGAGAAAGAAAGAAAGGGCTGTTGCCCCATTGTAAAAGTATCTTTTATTCTTCCGATGTAATTGTCATCTCAGAGGCTTACTGCTGAATCGGCTGATGCTTTCTAGTTCTTTCTAATCTCTGACTGGCTGGTTCAACTCAACTGTCCTGGGCCAGACTCCTCGCCAAACTGACTGATTCAAACTGGCTTCTTTTGGCTTCTGACTGAATTGCTCTGCTTAGCCTCAAAATATCTCTGGCAATCTGTTCCAGTCTTTTGGCTCCTTCTTATTCTCTGGCTCATTCTGTCTTCACCTGTGTCTAGCTTGTTCTTTCTGTAACCTGTCTCTATAAAACTGTTCCCCACCATCACCACCCCTCTCTCTTCAGTGTCCTCTTTTCAGTCTATTCTCATGACAGTGGGGTATATTGTATCTCTGGCTCATTCTGTCCAATTGTTCTCTGATTCATCAGTTTGTCTGCCCTTCAATTAGATGTCCCTTTCAAATATGACTGCTGCCTTCTACAAACTAAACTTACCTTCATTATTAGGGATTTAAGGTGTATACTAAGGACATGTCTTTATTCCAATCAAATCATTCTGTAATCCAGGGTATGTCTGCATTCCTACCAGATTACATCTTTGGATATCATTCCTTGTTAGAGCAGCCATGTTGCTCTTGAATCCATCCATATTTAAGGTTCTTCTTTATAATATTGATTTAAGCTTCTTCTTTACAATATTGTTGTGAACTAGTGATGAAGCTTCTGGAAAACACACAGTAGACAGGGAGGGATGTGAGAGCACTGTGAAGGACCCAGGTTCAATCCCAGAGCCCACGTGCTGGATCACAACCATCTGTAACTCCAGTCCAGGAGATTCAACGCCTTCTTCTGGACAATTTGGGCACTGCATGTATATGATAAACAAATATGTGTGCACAAAAAACACCCACACACAGAAAATAAACAAAAACTAAAAAGTTGCCTAACCTAACCATATGGAAACAATCTCCAAATATTTGGTAGCATTTCTTTTTTTATTTTCTACAGATATTGGAAGGAATAAGTACACTGGACATAACACTCAACCATTTTGGTTGTGTGTAGACGTCTGTGAAACTGTCCTTGTTGTTGTTGTTGTCGTCTTCCTCCTCCTCCTCCTCCTTTGCTTCACGCCTCATTTAGCACTTTTAATGTTCCAAGAAATTCTGATGGCATGGTGCCCAGTTCTCCCTAGGCTTGGGAGTTTTAAGGCTTCCATGCAAGATGTGATAGTTTAAGGAGTTTGTCCAGAGTCTTTTGGTCAAAGGACCTTGTGCCAACACAAGATGGCAGTAGCAGCAGAGGAGAGGGAAGCTGATACTTCCTGAAAATTAGTTACGGCTAAAGAGCATGGCTGAAAAAAAGAAAGTTTTATTATGTACCTACTTCTTAGGTACATAATAAGGCAGATGTTTATGTGGAACAGGTTAGAGAAATGGCCCAGTCAGAACCTGTAGTCAAGAGTAAATAGAACTGGAGGCTACTGATTACTTTTCTATAAAGACCCAAGTATTTGATGTGTGCCTGCCACACAATGTCTGTTAAGACCCTTCTACTCTGTCATGGTCAGGGACGATTTTAGATAATATGTAAACAAATGAGAGTGGATGCTTTTCAATAGAACTTTATAGGCACACATTTGATTTTCATATAATGTTAGGAAACATTAATCATTTATGCCCCTACTCCAACAACAAGTTGTAGTTTATATGTTACAAAACCAGAGAAATAATCAGATTTAGCTTTCTTCCTATTAGCTGGTCTCTGCCCAGTGGCATTAGCTAAGGTTCACAGGAACAACCTCTGCTTTCTGTGTCTTAAATGGTTTAGAATCCAGATAGAAAATAGCAGTTAGAAGCCCAAGCTGGGACATTAAAGAAAGGAGAGAAGACCTGTTTTCAAGGGGCTTCTAGGCTCAGAATTAATTTGAGTAAGACAGCAATAGTTTCAACAGGTATATTACAGGTAGAGTTGGATAATATAAAGGTGCATCACAGAAGGGCTGGAGGGGCTTCTTTTAGAAAATATGTTTTTAGGGTGTGCGTGTGTGCATGTGCGTGCGTGTGTGTGTGTGTGTGTGTGTGTGTGTGTGTGTGTCTGTGTGTGTGTGTGTGTGTGTGTCTTACTTGCAGTCCTGTCTGTGTACCATGTGCATGAAGCACTTGAGATCAAAGCACATCAGATACCCTGGGTTTTGAGTTACAGATGGTTCTGACCTGCTATGTCAATGCTGGGAAACAAACACAGGAACTCTGCAAGAGCAACACGTACTCTTAACCATTGATCCATCTCTCTAGCCACAGAAGATGTTCTTGATTATGACATTTGACCAAGAGAAAAAAAGCAAAGATTAACGATGGCAGGAAGACAGATGTTTAATTTGTAGCATTAAATTGTGGCTGTTCTTTTATGGAGACACTAGATCACAGAAGATTTACAAGAATCCTTGTTTTCTACTTAGAAATATGTATATGTATATATATATACAATTTTAATTTAATTTTATGTAAATGAGTGATTTGCTTCATATATCTGTGTACCATATACATGTCTGGTTCCTATGGAAGTCAAAAGAAGGTATGAGATAGCCTTGAATTGATGTTGTGGATAGTTGTGAGACATCATATGGTTGCTGAGAATTGAATCTAGATTCTCTTCAAGAACAACAAGTGTTTTGAATTACTGAGCTCTCCATCAAGACCCATATGTATATATGTATATATGTGTGTGTGTGTGTGTGTGTGTATATAAATATGTACATATTTATTGTGTACATATGCATATGTGATGTTTATACAAGCATGTATTCATATACATACACCTGCATAATCAGATATATATTTTATACAGTTTGAAAATTGTTTAATCAGACATGCTGATCAAAAATAAAGCTTTGGAGACTAGAGAGAGAATTCAGTCAGACAAATGCTTACCTGGCATATGTAAGGAGTTCTACCCCCAGAACCAACATAAGAGGACAAGTGAGGTGGCACACACTTGTAATCCAGCAGTGGGGAAGAAGAGACAGGTGGATCTTTGAAGCTTGCTGTCCAGCCGACTCACACTATGAGGAATTCCAGCTCAGTGAGAGACCCCTTCTCAACGTCATGATGTTGACTTCTAGGGGAAGAAAGTCAAGGTTGACCCCTGGTTCTACATGCACATGCATACACATGTGCACCTCCACACATGTGCTACTCTGCACACATCAATGTATACAAATGTGTACACACACAAAGAAATACTAGTTTTATGTTGTAAAATACATGGCGAAAATATTTTTAATCCCTGCCAGTTTGGACTAATGATTTTGTGTTTACATCTATGATGGGTGAGCATGGAGTTTGATACTGAAGGTACTCAATTATTGGATCATTGATAATGCTAATGAAAATAATCTTTCTATTCTAGATCCTTCCTTGCCTGTTTCTCCAACCACAACTCCAAAAGATGGCTTTGTTACGTATGGTAAAAGCAGCTATTCCCTTATGAAATTGAAGCTACCATGGCACGAAGCAGAGAAATATTGCAAGGATCATACTTCCCTGCTTGCTAGTATTCTAGACCCCTACAGTAATGCGTTTGCATGGATGAAAATGCACCCACTTAATGAACCCATATGGATTGCCCTGAACAGCAACTTGGTAAGATGCTAGAACATTCACAGCTTAACATGATTGGTAAATTATAGTCCAATGTGTTTCTCTTTCTGTTTCTTCAGTCAAACATGTACATGAGGCTCCACTGTCAATGGTCTAGTGACCTAGCGATAATGCGTCAGAAACCAAACTGAGAACTCTCTGGCATTTACAATAATTGGCTTTGAATAGTTATATCCAGAATTATATTATACATCCAAACAGCTCCATGCATTTGTTTATTCGTCTCCAGTGTCATAGTTACACAGCTGCAGCATGAAAAGAGAAAGTAGGTCAGGAGGACAGGGAATGGGGGATGGGATACTTCATGTTTTGTTGCAAAACAGTTTAGAATTGCTGTGAGTCCCAGACTTACAGAGTTTCCATCTATGTATAAAAAGTGTTTCATTGAAGTCATATCCTTTCTTTCCAAAACAGAGAGAGAAGGGTGGAGGACAGGGGCAAAGTGAGGGATGAAGCTCTGAACTAAGAGAGGCAATAAGGTAGAGCCTCCTGGGGCATATGCTACTCATCATTCGCCTACCTACCCAGTAGCTAGCAAACCAGCAAGCAGCATTGCAGAGGTCCTGGGGCAGGAGAGTGGCTCAAGAGGGCTTGTTAGAGAAATTCAGCCGTTGTCTTTTTCAGTACTTGGGTTAAGTGTGGACCTCATATATGCTAGGAAAGTGCTCTACTACTGAACTCTGCTTTCATCCTGAGATACTCACCATTTGAAGACATAGCGCAGCGTGGTAAGATCTGAAGAAGGTACTAGAGAGGATGAGAAGGAAAGAAAGGTGTAAAATTGGATAGTGGACTGAGGTCAGGTTTGACCAAGCTTTATGTTGTGATGCAGAGATACAAGCTAATCATACACTAGGTACTTCCTTAATAGGGTGAAAAATATTTAAAATAACTAGCCACATGTGGTTTTGGTGATTGTGCATAGATAGGAGATTTTCATATTTCTGTTGACTATGTTTTAGATAACTAATGATCTGATAAATCATTCAATTCTTCTCATAAACATATTTCAAATTGGTCATCAAATAAATTTCAAAAGATTAAATACTTTTCCCCAATGCTGATACTTATGATTAGAATAGTAATCCTATTTTTATGACACCTTTAGAGTCAATGATGGGCAAGAACAATTTGAGTAAATGGGAGAATGCTGCAAAATTTCACCTTGAGATAAAATATGCTTTTAATTTTTCCTATTGGGTCTTCAGTGATTGTCTTGGTAAATTTTTTTTTTTATTTTTTTTTTTATTTTTTTTTTTAATTTTATTTTCTATATTCTATGTTTACATTCCAAAGGCTTTCCCCTTTCCCAGTTCCCACCCACCATAGTTCCCATAGTTCCTCTCCCCCCCATCTGTTCCCCAATAATTCCCCCTCCCCCCTCGGTTTCTTTACTAAACTGGAAGCAATCTTTACAGGCCCAGGGTCCTCTCCTTTCTTCTTCTTGGGAATCATTTGACTTGCTATTTGTGTCTTGAGTATTTAGGGCTTCTGGGCTCATTAATATCCACTTATCAGTGATTGCATTTCAGGTGCATTCTTTTGTGATTGGGTTAATTCACTCAGGATGATATTTTCCAGGTCTAACCATTTACCTACAAATTGCATGAATTCATTATTTTTAATTGCTGTGTAGTATTCCATTGTATAAATATACCACATTTTCTGTATCCATTCCTCCTTTGAGGGATATTTGGGCTGCTTCCAATTTCTGGCTATTATAAACAAGACTGCTATAAACATAGTGGAGCATGTGTCCTTATTGCATGCAGGGGAATCCTCTGGGTATATGCCCAGGAGTGGTATGCCAGGGTCCTCTGGAAGTAACATGCCCAATTTTCTGAGGAACCGCCAAACTGATTTCCAGAGCGGTTTTACCATTTTGCAATCCCACCAACAGTGGAGGAGTGTTCCTCTTTCTCCACATCCTCGCCAGCACTTGTTGTCTCTTGAGTTTTTAATCTTAGCCATTCTGACTGGTGTGAGGTGGAATCTCAGGGTTGTTTTGATTTGCATTTCCCTGATGACTAATGATGTTGAACATCTTTTAAGGTGTTTCTCGGCCATCCGAATTTCTTCTGGTGAGAATTCTTTGTTTAGCTCTGTGCCCCATTTTTTGATAGGGTTATTTGGTTCTTTGCGGTCTAACTTCTTGAGTTCTTTGTATATATTGGATATTAGCCCTCTGTCGGATGTGGGGTTGGTGAAGATCTTTTCCCACTTTGTTGGTTGCCGTTTTGTCCTTCTGACAGTGTCCTTTGCTTTGCAGAAACTTTGTAATTTTATGAGGTCCCATTTGTCGATTCTTGATCTTAGAGCATAAGCTATTGGTGTTCTGTTCAGGAACTTTTCCCCTGTGCCTAAGTCCTCCAGGGTCTTCCCAAGTTTCTTTTCTAATAGTTTCAGTGTGTCTGGTTTTATGTGGAGGTCCTTGATCCACTTGGAGTTGATCTTAGTACAAGGAGATAAGAGTGGGTCAATTCGCATTCTTCTGCATGTTGACCTCCAGTTGAACCAGCACCATTTGTTGAAAAGGCTATCTTTTTTCCACCGGATGGTTGTGGCTCCTTTATCAAAGATCAAGTGACCATAAGTCTGTGGGTTAATTTCTGGGTCTTCAATCCTATTCCATTGATCTACCTGCCTGTTGCTGTACCAGTACCATGCAGTTTTTAACACAATTGCTCTGTAGTACTGCTTGAGGTCAGGGATATTGATTCCCCCAGAAGTCCTTTTATTGTTGAGAATAGTTTTAGCTATCCTGGGTTTTTTGTTGCTCCAGATGAATTTGAGAATTGCTCTTTCTAGATCTATGAAGAATTGATTTGGGATTTTGATGGGGATTGCATTGAATCTGTAGATTGCTTTTGGCAAGATGGCCATTTTTACTATATTGATCCTGCCAATCCAGGAGCAAGAAATATTTTTCCATCTCCTGAGGTCTTCTTCGATTTCTTTCTTCAGGGACTTGAAGTTCCTGTCATACAGATCTTTCACTTGTTTGGTTAGAGTTACGCCAAGGTACTTTATGTTGTTTGTGGCTATTGTGAAGGGTGTTATTTCCCTAACTTCTTTCTCAGCCTGCTTGTCCTTTGAGTACAAGAAGGCTACTGATTTGCTTGAGTTAATTTTATAACCAGCCACGTTGCTGAAGTTGTTTATCAGCTGTAGAAGTTCTCTGGTGGAGTTTTTTGGGTCGCTTAAGTAGACTATCATATCATCTGCAAATAATGATACTTTGACTTCTTCCTTTCCAATTTGTATCCCTTTGACTTCCTTATGTTGTCTGATTGCTCTCGCTAGAACTTCAAGTACTATATTGAAAAGATATGGAGAGAGAGGACAGCCTTGTCTAGTCCCTGATTTTAGTGGAATTGCTTCAAGTTTCTCTCCATTTATTTTGATGTTGGCTACTGGTTTGCTGTAGATTGCTTTTACTATGTTTAGGTATGGGCCTTGAATTCCTGCTCTTTCCAAGACTTTTAGCATGAAAGGATGCTGGATTTTGTCAAATGCTTTTTCAGCATCTAATGAGATGACCATGTGGTTTTTTTCTTTTAGTTTGTTTATGTAGTGGATTACATTGATGGATTTCCGTATATTGAACCATCCCTGCATTCCTGGAATGAAGCCTACTTGATCATGGTGAATGATCGTTTTGATATGCTCTTGGATTCGGTTGGCAAGAATTTTATTTAGTATTTTTGCATCTATATTCATAAGAGAAATTGGCCTGTAGTTCTCTTTCTTTGTTGGATCTTTTTGTGGTTTAGGTATCAGCGTAATTGTGGTTTCGAAGAATGAGTTGGGCAGTGTCCCTTCTGTCTCTATTTTGTGGAATAGTTTGAAGAGTATTGGTGTTAAGTCTTCTTTGAAGGTCTGGTAGAATTCTGCACTAAAACCATCTGGTCCCGTACTTTTTTTGGTTGGGAGGCTTTCTATAACCCCTTCTATTTCTTTAAGGGTTATGGGACTGTTTAGCTGGTCTACTTGATGCTGATTTAATTTTGGTATTTGGTATCTGTCTAGGAAATTGTCCATTTCCTCCAGATTCTCCAGTTGTTTTGAGTATAGGCCTTTGTAGTAGGATCTGATGATCTTTTGAATTTCCTCTGTTTCTGTTGTTATATCCCCCTTTTCATTTTTAATTTTGTTAATTTGGATACTATCTCTGTACCCTTTGGTTAGTCTAGCTAAGGGCTTATCTATCTTGTTGATTTTCTCGAAGAACCAGCTCTTGGTTTTGTTGATTCTTTGTATGGTTCTCTTTGTTTCTGCTTGATTGATTTCAGCCCTTAGTTTGATGATTTCCTCTCTTCTACTCCTCCTGGGTGAGTTAGCTTCTTTTTGTTCCAGCGCCTTCAGGTGTGCTGTTAAGTTGCTAGTGTATGCTCTTTCCAGTTTCTTTTTGGAGGCACTCAGGGCTATGAGTTTTCCTCTTAGCACTGCTTTCATTGTATCCCAGAGATTTGGGTAGGTCATACCTTCATTTTCATTGAAGTCTAAAAAGTCTTTGATTTCTTTCTTTATTTCTTCCTTGACCAGGGTGTCATTGAGTAGAGTATTGTTCAGTTTCCATGTGTATGTGGGCTTTCTGTAGTTCTTCTTGCTATTGAAGACCACTTTTACTCCATAGTGATCCGATAGGAGACATGGGATTAGTTCGGTCTTCTTGTATTTGTTGAGGTCTGTCTTGTGACCAATTATATGATCAATTTTTGAGAAGGTACCGTGCGGTGCTGAGAAAAAGGTATACTCTTTTGTTTTAGGATGGAATGTTCTATATATATCTGTTAAATCCAATTGGTCCAAAGCTTCAATTAGTTTCACTGTGTCCCTGTTTAGTTTCTGCTTTCCTGATCGGTCCATTGAGGAGAGTGGAGTGTTGAAGTCACCTACAATCATTGTGTTAGGTGCGATGTGTGCTTTAAGCTTTAGTAAAGTTTCTTTTACGAATGAGGGTGCCCTTGCATTTGGTGCATAGATGTTCAGTATTGAGAATTCTTCTTGGTGGATTTTCCCTTTGACAAGCAGGAAGTGACCTTCTGTGTCTCTTTTGATGACTTTAGGTTGAAAGTCGATTTTATCTGATATTAGAATGGCTACTCCAGCTTGTTTCCTGGGACCATTTGCTTGTAGAACTGTCTTCCAGCCTTTTACTCTAAGGAGGTGTTTGTCTTTGACACTGAGATGTGTTTCCTGTATGCAGCAAAATGTAGGGTCCTGTTTCCGTATCCAGTCTGTTAGTCTGTGTCTTTTGATTGGGGAATTGAGTCCATTGATATTAAGAGATATTAAGGAATAGTAATTATTACTTCCTGACATTTTGGGAATTGTTATTATTATTTGTATTTGAGTGGTTCTCTTCTTTTGGGTTGGATGAGATGGGGTTTCTATCTTGTTTCTTCTGGGGTGTTGTTTCCCCCCTTGTGTTGGTATTTTTCCCCTATTATCCTTTGTAGGGCTGGGTTTGTAGATAAGTATCTTGCAAATTTGGTTTTGTCGTGGAATATCTTGGTTTCCCCATCTATGGCAATTGAGAGTTTCGCTGGGTATAGTAGTCTTGGCTGAAGTTTGTGTTCTCTTAGGGTCTGCATAAGGTCTGCCCAGGATCTTCTAGCTTTCATGGTCTCAGGTGAGAAGTCTGGTGTAATTCTGATAGGTCTTCCTTTATATGTTACTTGTCCTTTTTCTCTTACTGCCTTTAATATTCTTTCTTTGTTTAGTACATTTGGGGTTTTGACTATTATGTGATGGGAAGTATTTCTGTTCTGGTCCAGTCTATTTGGGGTTCTATAGGCTTCTTGTATATTCATGGGCATCTCTCTCTTTAGGTTGGGGAAATTTTCTTCCATAATTTTGTAGAAGATATTTGCTGGCCCTTTAAGTTGTAGATCTTCATTCTCATCTATCCCTATAATCCTTAGGTTTGGTCTTCTCATTGTGTCCTGGATTTCCTGAATGTTTTGGGTTACCAGCTTTTTGCATTTTGCATTTTCTTTAATTGTTGAATCCATGGTTCCTATGGTATCTTCAGCATCTGAGATTCTGTCTTCTATCTCTTGTATTCTATTGTTGATATTTGCATCTATGACTCCTGATTTCTTCCCAAGGTTTTCTATTTCCAACATTGTCTCCCTTTGCGATTGCTTAGTTGTTTCTACTTCTGTTTTTAGATTTTGTATGGTTTTGCTCAGATCTTTCAGTTGCTTGTTTGTGTTTTCCTGTAATTCTTTAAGGGATTTTTGTGTTTCCTCCTTTATGACTTCTACTCGTTGACCCATGTTCTCTTGTATTTCTTTGGGTGATTTTTGTTTCTCCCCCTTATTGGGATTCACTTTTTGCTCTATATTCTCCTGGATTTCTTTAAGTGATTTTTGTGTCTGCCTTGTATGGGCTTCTAGTTTTTGATCTATTTTCTCCTCTATTACTTTAAGAAATTTATCTAAGTGATCCTCAATCTGCATCTTTACCAGTGATTTTAGATCTGAGTCTTGTTTTTCTGGTGTGTTGAGATATCTGGGATTTAATTGTGTTTGTCTTGCAATGGCTTCTAGCTTTTGATCTATTTTCTCATGTATTACTTTAAGAGATTTATCTAAGTGTTCCTCTATCAGCATCCTGACCAGTGATTTTAGATCTGAGTCTTGCTTTTCTGGTGTTTCGGGGTATCCAATATTTATTGCTGTTGGGGAACTGGGTTCGGATGCCGCCATATTGCCTTGATTTTTGTTAGTAGCGATCTTACGTTTGCCTTTTGCCATCTGGTTAACTCTGGTGTTAGTTGGTCCTGTAGATACTAGCTGGTGCTTGACCCTCCTGTGGGGTTGTAAGGCTATTTCCCAGTGACTGGGATACCTGAATCACTGTCCTGCGGGGGTCTTGCTCACAGATTGCTGACAGGTGGCCTGAGTCCCCCGAGGTCTTAACCTCAGGATATCCCAGGTATTTGGTTCCGCCTGTTGGGCGGCTGCTCTGCACTGCTCCTGCTCAGGGTTTGCTGTCTGATATCCTGTTTCCCCAGGGGTCTTAAAGTTGGGATATCTCAGTTATCTGGTTCCGCCTGCTGGTCCCAAGCTGCTGGGAAGCTGGCTGGGTCCGGTTTCCAGCTTCCCTGCCACTGGCTGGATGGGAGGCTGGTTCGGCCTCCGGCTGGGTCTGGGTACCTGGCACACTGGCTGACTCTGGCTTCCTCACCACCAGCTGGACGGGAAGCTGCAGGCAATATGGCAGCTGCCTGCAGGGAGCTCGGGGTCCGCCCCGCGCGCGAGTGCAGAGTGCACCCGCTATTCTGTGCCCAATTCCCACTCCAGGCCTGAGTCCCCGAAGGTCTTAAGCTCGGGCTGTCTCGGGTACCTGGTTCTGCCGCCGCCGCCGGATGGTTCTGAGCACCTGGCACGCTGGGTGACCCTCCGGCTTCCCCACCACCAGCTGGGCGGGAAGCTGCAGGCAATATGGCAGCTGCCTGCAGGGAGCTCGGGGTCCGCCGCGCGAGTGCAGAGTGCACCCGCTATTCTGTGCCCAACTCCCACTCCAGGCCTGAGTCCCCGAAGGTCTTAAGCTTGGGCTGTCTCGGGTACCTGGTTCTGCCGCCGCCGCTGGATGGTTCTGAGCACCTGGCACGCTGGGTGACCCTCCGGCTTCCCCACCGCCAGCTGGGCGGGAAGCTGCAGGCAATATCATCTTGGTAAATTAAATGATAGAATTAAGATGAGGAAAGTGTTTCAGTCTTAAAAAAATATTTCTCCTTGGATAATGTTTTATTTTTTAATTTATTCTTTTGTTCTAAATGTGATTAGATCTTTTTGTAATTACATATTTGCTTTATTTACATTTCATCTTTTTTATTAGATATTTGCTTTATTTACATTTCAAATGGTATCCCCTTTCCTTGTTACCCCTCCTAAAACTCCCCTCCCCTCCCCCCTGCTTACCCTCCCCACTTCAATTTCCTGATTTGCATTCCCTTATTCTGGGGAATGGAGCCTTCACAGGACCAATGGCCTCTCCTCTCATTGATGTCTGAAATGGTCATCTTCTGCTACATATGTAGCTGGAGCCATGGGTCCCTTCATGTGTATTCTTTGGTTAGTAGTTTAGTCCCTGGGAGTTCCGGAGGTACTGGTTGGTACATATTATTGTCCCTCCTGCAGGGCTCCAAACCTATTCAACTCCTTGGGTCCTTTGGTAGCAGCTCCATTGGGGACCCTATGCTCAGTTGATTGGTTGGATGTGAGCCCTGGGTATTTTGATTCACTTTCCAAAAAAGGACCAAAGTATCCACACATTGGTCTTCCTTCTTTGTGAACTTCATGTGGTCTATGAGTTGTATCTTGGGTATTCCGAGCTTTTGGGCTAATACCCTCTTATCAGTGAGTACATACCATGTGTGTTCTTTTGTGATTGGGTTACCTCACACAGGATGATAGTTTCTAGCCCCATCCATTTGCCAAAGAATTTCATGAATTCATTGCTATTAATAGCTGAGTAGTACTCCATTTTGTAAATGTACCTCATTTTCTGTATCCATTCCTCTGTTAAGTGACCTAGGTTCTTTCCAGCCTCTAGCTATTACAAATAGGGCTGCTATGAACATAGTAGAGCATGTGTCCTTATTACATGTTGGAGCATCTTCTGGTATATGCCTAGGAGTGGTACTGCTGGGTCTTCAGGTAGTGCTATGTCCAATTTTCTGAGGAACCTCCAAACTGATTTCTAGAGTGGATTTACCAGCTTGCAATCCCACCAGCAGTGGAGGAGTGTTCCTCTTTCTCTAGATCCTCACCAGCACCTGCTGTCCACGGAGTTTCTGATCTTGGTCATTCTGACTGGTGTGAGGTGGAATCTCAGGATTGTTTTGATTTGCATTTCCCTGATGATTAAGAATGTTGGACATTTCTTTAGGTGTTTTTCAGCCATCCGGTATTCCTCAGTTGAGAATTCTTTGTTTAGCTTTGTACCCCATTTTTAATAGGGTTACTTGGTTCTGTGGAGTCTAACTTCTTGAGTTCTTTGTATATATTGGATATTACCCCTCTATCAGATGTAGGATTGGTAAAGATCTTTTCCCAATATGTTAGTTGCCATTTTGTCCAACAGGTAGTGTCCTTTGCATTACAGAAGCTTTGCAATTTTATGAGGTCCCATTTGTCAATTATTGATCTTAGAGCATAAGCTACTGATGTTCTGTTCAGGAAATTTTCCCCAGTGCCCATGTGCTCCAGGTTCTTCCCCACTTTCTCTTCTATTAGATTCAGTGTATCTGGTTTTATGTGGAGGTCCTTGATCCACTTGGACTTGAGCTTTGTACAGGGAGGTAAGAATGGGTCCATTTGCATCCTTCTACATGTTGACTGCCAGTTGACCCAGCACCATTTGTTGAAAATGCCTTTTTTTCCACTGGATGGCTTTAGCTCCTTTGTCAAAGATCAACTGACCATAGGTATGAGGGTTCATTTCTGGGTCTTCAATTCTATTCTATTAATTTACCTGCCTGTCACTGTACCAATACTTTTTAATCACTGTTGCTCTGTAGTATAGCTTGAGATCAGGGATGGTGATTCCATGAGAAGTTCTTTTATTGTTGAGAATAGTCTTTGCTATCCTGGACTTTTTGTTATTTCAGATAAATTTGGAAATTGCTCTTTCTAACTCTATGAAGAATTGAGTTGGAATTTTGATGGGGATTGCATTGAATTTGTATATTGCTTTAGGCAAGATGGCCAATTCTACTATATTAACCCTGACAATCCATTAGCATGGGAGCTCTTTCCATCTTCTGAGATCTTCGATTTCTTTTTTTCAGACACTTGAAATTCTTGTCATACAGATCTTTCACTTGCTTGGTTAGAGTCACACCAAGGTATTTTTATATTATTTGTGACTCTTGTGAATGGTGTCATTTCCCTAATTTCTTTCTCAGCTTCTTTATCCTTTGAGTATAGGAAGGCCACTGATTTGTTTGAGTTAGTTTATATCCATCCACTTTGCTGAAGTTGTTTATCAGGTTTAGGAGTTCTCTGGTGGAATTTTGGGGGTCACTTAAGTATACTATCTTATATCTGCAAATAGTGATTCTTTGACTTCTTCCTTTTTAACTTGAATCCCTTTGACCTCTTTTTGTTGTCTAATTGCTCTGGCTAGGACTTGGAGTACTATATATTGAACAGGTAGGGAGAGCGTGGACAGCCTTGTCTGTCCCTGATTTCAGTGGGATTGCTTCAAGTTTCTCTCCATTTAATTTGATGTTGGCTACTGGTTTGCTGTATATTGCTTTTACTATGTTTAGGTATGGGCCTTGAATTCTTGGTCTTTCCAAGACTTTTATCATGAAGAGGTGTTGGATTTTGTCAAATGCTTTCTCAGCATCTAATGAAATGATAATGTGATTTTTTTTGAGTTTGTTTATATAGTGAATTATATCAATGGATTTCTGTATACTGAACCATCCCTGCATCCCTGCGATGAACTCTACTTGATCATGGTGGATGATCGCTTTGATGTGTTCTTGGATTTGGTTGGCAAGAATTTTATTGAGTATTTTTGCATCAATATTCATAAGGGAAATTGGTCTAAAGTTCTCTTTCTTTGTTGGGTCTTTGAGTGGTTTAGGTATCAGAGTAACTGTGGCTTCATAAAACAAATTGGGTAGTGTTCTATCTGTTTCCAATTTATGAAATAGTTTGAAGAGTATTGATATTGGGTCTTCTTTGAAGGTATGATAGAACTCTGCATTAAACCCATCTGGTCCTGGGCTTTTATTGGTTGGGAGAGTGTTAATGACTGCTTCTATTTCTTTAGGGGTTGTGGGATTGTTTAGATCATTTATCTGATCCTGATTTAACTTTGGTACCTGGCATCTATCTAGAAAATTGTCCATTTCATCTAGATTTTCCACTTTTGTTGAGTATAGGCTTTTGTAGGAGGATCTGGTGATTTTTGGATTTTCTCAGTATCTGTTGTTATGTCTCCCTTTTCATTTCTGATTTTCCTGATTTGGACACTCTCTCTGTGCCTTCTGGTTAGTTTAGCTAAGGGTTTATCTAGCATGTTGGGTTTTTCAAAGAACCAGCTCCTAGTTTGGTTGATTCTTTATGTAGTTCTTTTTGTTTCTACTTGGTTGATTTCAGCCCTGAGTTTGATTATTTCCTGCCATCTATTCCTCTTGGGTGTATTTGCTTCTTTTTGTTCTGGAACCTTCTGCTGTGCTGTCAAGCTGTTAGTGTATGCTCTTTCCAGTTTCTTTTTGAAAACACTCAGAGCTGTGAGTTTTCCTCTTAGTGTCCTCATTGTGTCCTATAAATTTCATTAAATTCTATAAAGTCTTTAATTTCTTTCTTTATTTCTTCCTTGACCAAGTTATCATTGAGTAAAATGTTGTTCGCTTTCCATGTTTATATGGGCTTTCTGCTGTTTTTGTTGTTATTGAAGACTAGTCTTCTTCTGTGGTGGTCTGATAGGGTGCATGGAATTATTTCAATCTTCTTACATCTGCTGAGGTCAATTTTGTGACCAATTATATGGTCAATTTTGGAGAAGGTACTGTGAGGTGCTGAGAAGAAGGTATATTCTTTTGTTTTAGGATAAAATGTTCTATAGATATCTGTGAAATCCATTTGGTTCATAACTTCTGTTAGTTTCACTGTTTCTCAGTTTAGTTTGTGTTTCCCTGATCTGTCCATTGATGAGAGTCGGGTGTTGAAGTCTCCCATTTTTATTGTGTGGGGTGTAATGTGTGCTTTGAGCTTTAGTAAAGTTTCTTTTATGAATGTGGGTGCCCTTGTATATGGAGCATATATGTTCATAATTGAGAGTTTATCTTGGTTGATTTTTCCTTTGGTGAGAATGAAGTGTCCTTCCTTCATTTTGATTACTTTAGGTTGAAAGTTAATTTTATTCAATATCAGAATGGCTACACCAGCTTTTTTCTTGGGACAATTTGCTTGGAAAATTGTTTTCCAGCCTTTTACTGAGGTTGTGTCTGTCTTTGTGCTGAGGTGAATTTTCGGTATGCAGCAAAATGTTGGGTCCTGCTTATGTATCCAGTCTGTTAGTCTATGTCGTTTTATTGGAGAACTGAGTCCATTGATATTAAGAGATATTAAGGAGAAGTGACTTTTGCTTCCTATTATTTTTGTTATTAGAGGTGGAGTTATGCTTTTGTGTCTCTCTTCTTTTTGGTTTGTTAAAAGAAGATTAATTTCTTGCTTTTTCTAGTATGTAGTTTCCCTCCCTTTGTTGGTGTTTTCCTTTCATTATCCTTTGAAGGGCTGGATTTGTGGAAAGATATTAATGTGTTTTTGTCATGGAATACCCTGGTTTCTCCATCTATGGCAATTGAGAGTTTTACTGGGTATAGTAGCCTGGGTTGGCATTTGTATTCCCTTACGGTCTGTATGACATCAGCCCCAAAATCTTCTGGCTTTCATAGTCTCTGGCAAGAAGTCTGGTGTAATTCTGATAGGTCTGCCTTTATATGTTACTTGACATTTTTCTCTTACTGCTTTTAATATTCTTTCTGTGTTTAGTGCATTTGGTGTTTTAATTATTATGTGATGGGAAGAATTTCTTTTCCGGTCTAATCTATTTGGAGTTCTGTAGGCTTTTGTATGTTCAAGGGCATCTCTTTCTTTAGGTTAGGGAAGTTTTCTAATATAATTTTGTTGAAGACATTACCCTTTAAGTTGGAAATCTTCACTCTCTTCTATATTTTTAATCCTTAGGTTTGGCCTTCTCATTTTGTCCTGAATTTCCTGGATGTTTTGGGGTCAGGAGCTTTTTGCATTTTTCATTTTCTTTGACTGTTGTGTCAATGCTTTCTATGGTATCATCTGCATCTGAGATTCTCTCTTGTATTCTGTTGTTAATGTTTGCATCTATGACTCCTGACTTTTTCCTAGTGTTTTTTTTTTTTTTATGTCCAGAGTTATTTTTCCTTTGTGATTTCTTTATTGTTTCTACCTCCATATTAAGATCCTGGATGGTTTTATTCAATTCCTTCACCTATTTATTATTTATGCTTTCCTGTAATTCTTTAAGGACTTCTACCTGTTTACTTGTGTTCTCCTCTATTTCTTTAAGGGAGTTATTTATGTCCTTCTTGAAGCCCTTTTCAGTATGATGAGCTGTGATTTTAAATGCATATCTTGCCTTTCTGGTGTGTTGGGGTATTCAGGACTTGCTGTTGTGGGAGAATTGGCTTTGGATGGTGCCATGTTGCCTTGATTTCTGTTGGTAACAATCCTGTTTGCCTTTCAACATCTGGTTATCTCTGGTGTTCCTTGGTTCTGCTGTCTCTGGCTGGAGCTGGTCCCCCCTATGGGCCTGGAAGCCTGTCTTAGCACCCCTGGGCGACCAGCTCTCCCCTGGCACAGAGTGCTGTGGCGCTGATCAGCTCCTGGGTGCAGGTGGAGCCTGGACAGATCCTGTCTCAGCTGCTCTGCCACTCCTGTGTTCCCTGAGCTCCTGGCTGTACCCACCTGTTCAGTCACCAGAGAGAAAATCTTGGCTAATGTTTTATAACGCTGTACTTAGGTATTACTTATAAAATCACTTTTAGATCGTATACTATTATAGACAGATGTATTTTATATTTCTAATTAGCTTGGATGTGATCATTCGTTGTCTAAAATTTAAAAAGAAATATGTCAAATGTGGAAATGGAGTAAAATAACCAGCTTTTAAAAACTGGCATGAAACACATAGTTCAAAGGCCACTGATATTGTATCAAGATCCTCAGCTCCTCTAGAGTCTACAAGGGTAAATGGTCTCAGCTATCACTTACCACTGGTGTTTCAGCAGCAGAACAAGATCATGAGAACACCTGAGGCTTTCTTTCAGGATTTGATGCTATGGATGTTACTTTAATTTCAGTAACATAAACACTTTATCGTTATGAGGGTCCAACTTCTTTGCCATGAGAACCTGAAAACAAAGGTGACTTTGTGGAATAAGACACATATTCTTTAGTCACTCTTCTTTTCTTACCAATTGTCTTTTTTAAAACCATTGGTTATAACTCCTTTCCAAAATTTGTTATTCATACATATAATTTTGCTCATGTTTTTCTACTCCCCCAACCCCTTCCATTCAAGGGATTATCTTTATCTCTACCACCTTTGTGTTCTCATTCTCTCCCTCCCCCATCTTTCTCTCTCACACCTATCTCTCTCCTTTCCTCTCTTCTCTAAAGAAAGAAAGAAAAGAAAGAAAAAGAAAATGTGAACATTTAACAACAACAAAAAATATTTTAAAAAGCCAAAATACTTTCCAGGTTGTAGATCTAAAGATGGCAATGAAATAATAACTTTTAAGAAGGGATGCTTTTACTGAATTTAAGTTGGTAGCATGACTTACAAGTTATCAAGAACCACCAATGTCCAAGGTTCTGTGTTCAATTACAGCCTTAAATATCATACTTATTTCATACTTGTTTCCATCATGCTTTCTATGAGAACTAAGACCGAAGTGTCATGATTGTTTTTATTTGTGCAGACCGATAATGAATATACTTGGACAGATAAATGGAGGGTGCGGTACACTAACTGGGGTCCTGACGAGCCCAAACTTAAGTCTGCATGTGCTTACATGGATGTTGATGGTTACTGGAAGACATCACACTGCAATGAAAGTTTTTATTTTCTCTGCAAAAAATCAGACGGTAATTGGATATACAGTAGGGGTTTGGGAAATCTCAAGTTGTCTGAAATAAACTATTACCCATCATTGCTGTCTTTATTAACCAGTAGTGTATCCTGGGTATCTGAGAGCAAAATGGAACATCTGATTCAATTTAACAAAAAGACAGACACGGCTATCAACCAATATGCACAGGTCAAAATGCTAGAGATAGGAATTTGCATCATTTCTAGGATTTACTTGCTCGTGATAGATTCCTGAATGTTTGTTATTGAAATTGTTCTTGGAATCTACAGTGACAGATTCTTCAAGAAGGTTGGCTTCCCTTTGGTGCCAACAGCACTTCTGCTTCAGCAGCGTTACACCAGGATGCACACAGATGGAGTTAAATCAACAAAGCTATGGACACAGCCCTAGATTCAAGCGAGGGCAGCTTATCTCAGATGTCCTTATTAAGAGGACATTGCAGGACTTAGACTCTCAGGAGAAAAGTGGATTGACAAGGAAATCCACTTTATTAATTATTTTGACATAATTTGTTAAACTTGTACCATTGTTATTTGTTTGTTTGTTTGTTTGTTTGTTTGTTTGAGACAGGGTCTTGCTATGTAGACCAAGCTGAGCTTTGTCTCTAGAGAGCTGGGTTTAAAGGCATATGCCACCACTCCCACCTTTGATCTCAACCATCACTGCAAAAAAACTAAATATCACTAAGTGCAAATGATGAGGAATAAGATTCATGGCCACTATTTTCTAAGTATGTTTGAAGCAATAAAGTAAATGAAAACCCAGGAAAAAATGGTTGCTCTAAATAACGAACATCAGTAAATTATGTAATGGTAGAGGACACGGTTTTCCTTAGCTATAAAATTAAGATCCCACGTATTGCAGCCAAGCCCAGCTTTTATTTATGGTTTATTTTGATCATGCTTTACATACATGTCTACTTACAGAAATCCCTGCTACCGAACCTCCGCAACTGCCTGGAAAGTGTCCAGAGTCGGAACAGACGGCGTGGATTCCGTTCCACGGCCATTGCTACTATATCGAATCTTCTTTTACCAGGAGCTGGGGACAAGCTTCCCTGGAGTGCCTTAGAATGGGTAAGTGCCACGTTTCCTGAAAGAAAATCCCATAACGATATATTTTCAGATCCATGAAATAAAAGTAAAATATAAGGGATCTAAGTACCTTCCTGTTATTCTCTGTTGCCGGGGATCACATATAGGGCCGTCTTAGCCAAGCGCTCAACAGCTCTGCCTGTGAGCTACACCCCCAACCGCGTGGGTATTTTTAAAATATAATTTTTTAATTAAATAGGCAGAATAGGCAACAACATTTCTGACAAATGTAACTTATAATTTTGTAACTTCAAAATTTTGGAGAATTTAGGTTTAAAAGCCTTATTAACACATAAAACCTTTCTATACTCCCTCTCTCCCTCCCTCCCTCCCTCCCTCTCTACCTCTTCTTCCTGGCCTTCTGGGATCTTTGCAAGTCTTTGGCTAAGAAAGTATTCCCATTGTTTTGCAGAAGACTTGCAATATGCCTTTGACTTTTCAATTCTTTTTTTTTTAAATTCTTACATGTTGCTTAAGGGTTTTGTTTTTAATTTTACAATGAATATGCGCAAACATTAATTTCAGTTTCAGGTGTTGCATTATCTGGCAGATACAAGGAGCAATTCTCATTGACTGAAACATGTCAGAAGTAATTTAAAAGTGCCTAATAGCTGTGAAGTATATTCAATGATGGATTAAGTAAGCATGCAATTAGCAATCATTGAGGGGATAACTCAGAACGCAGCTTTATAGGATGGATACCCACATGGTAAAATATTACCTCTCCAGGATCAGAAGGCCTGGGTCATACCAGGATTAGTCAGTTAGAGCTGGGACCCAGGCAATGAATTACTTATGTGTAATTGCCTGCAGTTACGTCGAGTGGGCTACCTGGAAGGGAAGCTGGGGATGTATGGGAAGGAAGCAAAAAAGAGACGGAGACCAAGATAACACCTGCTATTCAAGGTCTCAAAGTTTAATGAAAAACTCCCAATATATAGACATGCAGGGGGGAAAGTCTGTAAGCTTCTCAGCAGAATCAGTTCAGTTGCTCCACAGGTGGCTAGTGTTTTTCAGGAAACTGCAGGTCCTTGAAGAATAGGCTTCACCTTTGTCTGAGTACTCCACTGTAGGTGGAGGGGATTATGGCTGACACCGGGAGTTCCCAACTCAAAAGGTGGGCGAGGAACTGCACATATGGTTGATATCAAGTTCCTGCCAGGTGGCATGGCACTTCAATAAAGCTCTCTACACTTGTGTGTGGGCTTTATTGTTCTTATCTGTAAAATGGGTTAATAAAAGTATCTATTTTATGGTCTTAGAAAGATTTAGTAAAAGAATGCTTGTAAGGTCCAAGGCAAACTGTCATGGTTGTTTAAAATATATTCGTTATTACTAAGGTGTAGGATTTTATTATGAAAACAAACACTGATGATTGACGGAGAGTTATCTGTTGTCCATTGTCTGACAGTTGTTCAGTTTTCTTTTTAGTCTTTTAATAATTCCATGCATGGCCCTGGGCTAACACTACTCCTACAGTGTCCTGAGCCGTGAACCATTTATTGTTCTTAATATCAGGGCTGTTCACAGGAATGTTTTTAGCTACTCTTAGTGTTATCTTACGCTTCGCAGGTGCCTCCCTGGCTTCCATTGAGACTGCTGCTGAGTCCAGCTTTCTGTCATACCGTGTGGAACCTCTTAAAAGTAAAACCAGTTTTTGGATAGGCATGTTCCGAAATGTTGAAGGTAACTCTTGCAAAACCATTGCTTAATAGCTAATATTTTTAAAGTGTGGTATAGAAGACAGTGTTTTAGTTCTAGCAAGCCTTGCCTTAAATAACGATTAATCTGTGGTGAGTTTTAAAAGTTAAAAGCACATTTTATTTGCAATAACCAAAAGTTTAAATGACCTACATATTGTCTAGCCCTGAAAGTTGCCAATTAAAATGCTTTCCTGTAGCTGCTAGTTAAAAAATATTGAAAGAACTGTTTCTTTTTCTTTCTACCATAATACAAATGCTAGTGAAAGATGATTGTACATTTTTCCATTAAGTAGAGATAAATTTTCAACTAAAGTAATCTAACAAATACATTCTTGTTTTTCTTCTCTGTGACAATTTCCTGTTAGCATCTCGCCTGCTAGAAGTTGCAGAAACCATTGGTTCTAGTATAACATAATAACGATAGGCTTAAGCATTTCATGCTAAAGAGAGGAACATAAAAAGGATAATTTTTAACTTGTACTTTTGCTGGTTTTATTTGATGACCAGGAAAGTGGCTTTGGTTGAACGACAATCCTGTCTCCTTTGTCAACTGGAAAACAGGAGATCCCGCTGGTGAACGGAATGATTGTGTAGTTCTGTCCGCATCTTCTGGCTTTTGGAGTAATATCCACTGTACTTCGTACAAAGGATTTATTTGTAAAATGCCAAAAGGTAAGTTAAACATTTTGTACTACGCTTATATGTTCGTAGACCACCATCTCTCTCCGACTGTAGCGGGCTGACAAAGGGCGACGGTCGTTACATCCCTTGCTTCCCCTCCCCCTTTACTGGTCCTGCCAGAAGAATCAATCTCCGCCTGTAGCTTTGAGTGAAAGGTGGTGGCTCTGTCAAACCTTGGTTTATCAGTATATTTTAATGTTCTGCTAAGTTGCAAGCAGTCTGGACAGCCTGTCTCCACAGTGCTACTGCACTAGAGAAAGGGGGAGAACAGTTGCTACTCCACATCAGAAGTCAGAGAATTAAGTCATATAAAAGCAGTCCAGTCTCCATCTGAGATTGAGTGGTAGAGCACACACACAAAAAAACCCAAAACAAACAAACAAACAAAACCCAAAAAAACAACTGGTTGACCTCTGTGTGCCACTGACCGTACCAGAGTGGTATTTTTATGCTATTCTACGCATCATATTATCTTTCCCAAGAAAAATTCTTAATAGGAATCTGAAATAAATAAATGAGGAGGCCTGGGGTAGTCCAGAGACAGAGCCCTTGCTTGGCATGGATAGGACCCTGACTTTGATTCCTATGACTGTAATCACTTAAGCAAGCAAGCAAGCAAGCAAGCAAGCAAGCAAGCAACAAGCAAGCAAGCAAGCAGCAAGCAAGCAAGCAAGCAGCAAGCAAGCAGTGAATGTAGTTCTGCTTCCTCAATAGGTCGGATTACTTTGGAACTGTGTAGATTTTTAGTTTATAACTCAAAGATTCCATACCCTTTGGTATAGAGCTGTGGTTATAGTCTCTGGACCAATGCTGGTGTCTTACTTTACTTTTCAGTCAAATGTCTTATAACAGTTTAGACTTTGGTGTACCAATGTCAAAACCCCTAGTTTAGATTGCCTTAGTTACACATGGATTTTGTAGGTGTTTGGATGTATTAATGTTCACATAAAACTTGAAGGTTCATATTTTCAAATCTTGTAACATATTCAAACTCATCATCATAGGATGCGACAGTTGCATAGAAAGGCATAGAGAAAGATGGGTGGATGGACAGGTAGATAGGTAGGTAGGTATGTAGGTAGTAGATAGCTGAAGATACAGATATTTTTCCTATTTATATGCCCAGGTCTATATATTCATGAATATCAATCCCACCATCCAGGCATTCAGATCGTCACATGACATGACATCAGATCAGATTACATTGCATCAGATCACACGAGAACCCATCAGATCATATCACAGTTAATAATGGAAGATGTCATGCATCTCTGGCCTGAATACAATTTATCTACATTTAGTGATTATGGATTTTTATAACATTTATTTTTTATCTTTCAAACAGTTATTGATCCTGTAACTACACACTCATCCATTACAACGAAAGGTAAGATCATTATGAAACCTCTGCTTCATGATTATTTATATGATTCTGCTTGTTTTAAAAGCCACAGAGTACCCCTCCTTCAGCTGCTTCACTTTCAGTAGAGCGGCTCATGCTAACTTTTATCATTAGGCCACAATCTACCTTTCATGTGGTTTAAGAAAAACAAAATTGTATTTTTATCTTAAACACTTTTTGAAGATGTTGCTTAATTACAAAAATTGCTTCATGAGACCCTATGAAAGGCATTTCCTTCAAGGACATTTCCTTCAATGTCTTTCTAGGTCTCTTTGTTTTCTTTCTTTCTTTTTTTTTAAAGTTTGTTTTCATCCTTATGGACAATGTGAATTAGGTAACTAATCCTGTTTTACTTATTTTGGTGGTTGTTATAGGAACTCAAAATGAGATCAATGGCTTGCTTATAAACACCTTATTGATCTAATGAATGGAATTTGTTTATTAATTATTTCCAGAAGTTCAGATTTCCATTATAAATTTCCCCTAGTTTAAAATTTTTATTTGTAATTGCTATACCAATCACCACCACTGTCATCGCCACCACTTTTTTTATCTCCTGAAAGTATGTTTATAAGCAGTCTTACATTATTTTTTATTTAAAAAAACATTTTTTGTAATATGTTTGTATGGAGCTGTCTTTGTGTATGTGTGTGTGTGTGTGTGTGTGTGTGTGTCTGTCTGTCTGTCTGTCTGTGTGACAGGCTGCCACATATGTATTGGTACCTGAAGGAACCAGAGAAACCATTAGATCTCCTAGAGCTAGAGCTACACACAGTTATGAGCTGCTGGAGGTAGATGCTGGGGATCAAACTCTGGTTTTCTGGAAGAGCAGTGAGTGCTCCTAACCACTGAACTTTCCCTCCAGCCGCCCTTCAATTATTTAATTATTCTGATACGAGATAAGCGTGAATTCCAACTGATGCGCTACCTCAGTGTTACATAAAGAGGTCAAGTATTCTATTAACCAAAATCTCATCTGAACATGTTAAAGTGTCCTCTGTGTCACATTGACTCCTACCTTCACATCTTGTGACAAATACCACTTTAAAGAACATCCATGCGTCGAAGCTTCCCAGCAAGATCAGCAAGCCATGCTGCTTTAGGAAGCTTCTGCCAGCACCCCTCCTCCTCCCCTCCCGTGCTCCACTTGTTTGATAATGGTTTCATTTGTCTGTAGCTGACCAGAGGAAGATGGATCCTCAACCCAAGGGCTCTTCCAAAGCAGCGGGAGTGGTCATTGTGGTTCTCCTGATTGTGATAGGTGCCGGTGTGGCAGCCTATTTCTTTTATAAGAAAAGGCGTGTGCTGCACATACCTCAAGAGGCCACCTTTGAAAACACTCTCTACTTCAACAGTAATCCGAGTCCAGGAACAAGCGACACGAAAGATCTCATGGGCAACATCGAACAGAATGAGCATGCCGTCATTTAGCACCCTATGGCAACTGTCAAAGTTCACAAAGTCTTAACCAAAGTTTTCAGTTTGATAATTCTATTGATATGATTATTTCTTTTAAAAAGTTAGCGCTGGGTTGCATTGGTCTGTCCTTTTTTCTTCACCTAATGGAACAATAATTGCTCATTTTCTATCCTGGCAAGATTAGAGAAACAAAAAAACACAAGAGGGATAATAATGTTGATTGCTGATTACCGCTTTGAAGATACCTTAGGTGAATACACAGCACTACAAGTCTCAACACCTCTACACTGGTAGTAGGTCTCATGTCAACTCTGCAGATGTCAAGAGCTCTAGAAATAACCATGTAAGCCACTCAGGGTATTTTCAGGACCTCCCAGAGATATGTTATGCACATAATTGCAACTCAACAATTAGAAGACCAGGTTAAAATAAACAAGTGCACATAACCCCAGATGGAATATGAATGTATTCGGTTTCTTTATCAGCAGTCCTGATTCATGTCAATTATTGAGAACTCTATTTATCCCCGTGTAGAATAATAAACCTACCGAGAATCTTGTTTGTCCCAGGCACGGTTTGATAGGCTGAATATTCCAAATGTGTTCTGTTGTATGTATATTAGCAAGGTGACTATGTGAAGAAAAAAACCCTGTAAATTTACATAACTGGGTGTACTTAGATAATAAATAATGGTATTTATTATCTAACTAATGTAATGAATTAATGTGAAATAAATATTAAACATGATATGTATTTTAGTTTTCTTGTGATCTTGTTAAGTATAAATTCGCTTGAACATAAGATTTAGCTGCTTTACATTTAACTGTCAAACTACTTGTGAACAACTTGTAGAGAAATGCCAAGTTCATCTCTGGCTGAATACTATGGAAGATGATCTTTTTTTTTTTAATAAAAGCTACACAATCTTTTAAGATCCAACAATCCAAGGCACCACTATTGAGAATGATAAATACAAATAACCACCCTCCTCTTTAGTAATGACTTCTTACTTACAAAATTTCCTTAGATAATATTTTATATAAATTGTGAAATATTTTTTAGGTTTCAAATTTCCCACAAAGTTACCCCTCTACCACTTCTTATTTTTTTTGCTTCTTTGTTTTAGGGACAGGGTTTATCTATGAGCCTGGGATGTCTTCTATTTGCTTTTTTTTTTTTTTAATTTAAAGGTATATTTTGACTTATGTATATGTTTCTTTCTAGCTCTGTCTCTCTGCTAGGCACAAATATAAAGGTCAGAGGACAACCTGTGGGAGTCTGTCCTCTCCTTCCACCGTGTGGGTTCCAGGGATCAAACTTGGGCTGTCGGTCTTGGTGGCAGGGGCCTTTCCCTTCTGAGACATCTTTCTGGCCTGGCCTCTGATCTTTGGTTCTTGTCCCATTGCTTCCCGGATGCTGTGATTACAGGAGTGTGCTATCATAACTAGCCTGTCCTTTCTCTTGCCTAATGGATCATTCATGCACAAACATTTTTCACCAAGGCTTTGCCTCTCTAGCCAGCATCATTGAGGCAGAGATGATATAAAATGTATTTTCTTTTCCTTCCTTCCTTCCTTCCTTCCTTCCTTCCTTCCTTCCTTCCTTCCTTCCTTCCTTCCTGTAACTTTTTGGGGTAGAGACTTGCTATGTAGTCTGGGCTGGCTTCGAACTCACTATTTATCCTAGGATGGACTCAGATGTGCTGGAGTCCTGTAGCTTCAGCTTCACCAGTTCTGGAAGTGTAGTTCTGTACCACTATGCCCAGCTAGAATTTCGTGGGTTTGTGTGCATATGGGTTTGTGGGTTTTTATTTGAGGACGGAGAAATTATCTTTTCAAGAAAGCCCATAGTATAACAAAGGGGTAAGAAGTAAGTTATCGAACAGTCGTGTGATGGAGTTGCCAGTATGTACCACAGTTGCACATGTGATGGGGAGAAGGAAACAGGAGTTGCGATGTGGGGAATTGTGGGAGATGCTTTGGGTACCAACAACTCCTTTCTACATACCAGATAATAAAAAGCAAATGCTTTTTATTTTCTTTATAAAAGTGAAACCTACTCAATTTGAGCATGTTCTAACAGAAAGGATGGCCTATGTCAAGGCAGTGGTTGGGCAGTTATCTGAAGACCGTTCACTTCTCTTTGTGTACATGTACACCCCTGTCCTACCTACACTCTGTGAGAGACATGAAAGAATGGTAAGTACGGAACAGGGGGAGCACACAAGTAAAGATAGCTTACACTTTCTCAGGTCAGTCATTTCATTGTAATTTTGGTCACGTTTCCATAGAAAATACTTTGTGTTATAAACAGTGTTCACACCAGACCCACAAATCCTATCATTTCAAGGGACAACCCTATGCTTGAGAGAGCTGCTGAGTACTGTAGTCCACACCCTCCCTTGATCATACGGCCAAATAGGGAAGTCCTGCATTCGCTCCATCCCCATCTGCAACTGCACCGGTTTATCAGAAGGGCATTTGAAAGGGGACTTTTCCACAGACAAGACCAGCTCTATGTGCATGGTCTTACTCATCACGTATGTCTCGAGCTGTTATAATGGGTTTGGTGTGCATACACGTTTTTAGCTGGAACTTTCTCCCTTGAGATTAGCCGTTTCAAAGCTTCCGATCTCCTCACTGGTCTTATACTAGCTTCTGGCTTTCAGCACTGTTCAGTAGCCAGATGATTCTTAAGCACTCTTTTCTCCAGTTCAAACACACGTACAAACCACATGAATAGTGTACAACTTAAATTCTAAAGGCAAAGGTGATCTCGATTGAGTCGGGGTCGCTCCTGTATCTCTCCATCCATACTCCAGCTTCTGCTTATAGGCTGTACGTTCTGCCATGAGACAGACGCATGATGCATCCTGTGTAGATTTCACAAATATGTGAAAAGTGGTGCCTGTATTCAGGAAGGGGAGTCGCAGACCCACCACCATCACTTTATGACAATGTGGTGGGCACGTGGGTAAGTCATTCTACAGGTATCTGTGGAGGAGAGAACAGGGGGATCTGGTACCTTTTGGGGGGCATATCCAAGTTTTAATATTATATTTAGAGAGGCAATCTCAAAGAAACCCAAAAATAGATATGCAAGGGAAAACTATAGAGTTAAAGAGATCATGAGAAATTACCAGGCATGACATCAAAAATTGTATACTGTTGTATGTTACTGTTAGAAATTAATCTGGTACATTTTCTGTTTGCTGATTTAATGTAAGAAAGTCTCTACAGTCTCTCTACCAGCAGAAATTAAGTCTCTCTTAGTTCTGAAGGCTGGAAGGAAGAGAGACTCGTGCTTGGAACACAGCTTTGAGTTCCAGTCCCCTGGTCTCCTTTTCCTGGTGGTCTGTCATACGTACCTCACGCATGTGCCATTCTCACAGAATCACATAGGACAGTCTGTGTCTTGTGCTCATTCTAAAAGTAAGTTCCTGTTACTTTACTCTGTCTTTCTTTTCTTCTTTCTTACTTTACTTTTTTGAGATATAATTTTATTAGGCTGATCATGAATCTTTAATCCTCGTGTCTCAGACTCCCAAGTGCTGGGATGGCAGAAGTTCATTGCCACCGCCAGCTCCCTCTAGGTTTACATCCATGCTAGGATCTTGATATATATCTCGTCTATATTCATTTAATATAGCCATATAATTTATCCCAACCTCAGTGTCTGTTTACCTTGATTCATTCCCCCAAGTGCTTATCAGTATTTGGTACACAAGGAAGATGATCATCGGGGAGAGTTGAAATGGAGGATCTAAAGCAATTATAACGCTAGGTGTGGTGGTGCATGCTTGCTATCCCAGAACTGGAGAGGCTATGCCAGGCTCATCTCTTGTGAGTTGAAATGTATCTGGGATGAACAGTGAGAATCAGGACATTCTGCCTACATAGATAAATGCTATCAAAAAAAAAAAAAAAACCAAGCAAAATACGTTTTTTATAAAAATTAAAACTCTTATAGTTAAAATATCTTACAAAATGTTTATTTTAAAACACAATCATGATAGCCAGGCATAGTGATGCATGCGGTACAAGCTGAGGCAGAAAAATGAGTTTTGAGACTGGCCTTGGCTGCAAAACAAGACCCCCCTTCCCACCAAGACCCCACCCCTCAACCAAGACTCTACCCCCCACACCAGAGCAAACAGCAACAAAATCCACCAGGGCTGTGGAAGGGACCCAGGCAAGCCAGTGAGTCTGAAATGTAAGCACCTGTAGCATTTCTCTGAATACCAGGAATGGCGCCCGGGAGAAGCCACTTGAATGGACACATGAGGAGAGGCCGAGAAATGAGTGGAAAGAATCTTAGGGGAAGAAGGCCAGCAGAGGTGATGATTGAGAGGGTTGCTGGAATAAGAGGGCTTTGAGCAGAAAGGGGGAAGAGGAATGCTGGGCTGGGACTGTGACTCAGACATGATAGGCTCCTGTCCTCTACTAAGATGACCTACCAAAGGGAACTATATAATGAAAGCTTGCCTGCCCGACCTGGCTTAGTTCAAAAGTCAGAAGTACTTCTGCTTTATCTGCATTTAAATTCCTCGGCCATAATGTGGTATAGGCACAGGGAATTAGGGTTGGAAGGCTCCACAGTGTGGGTCACAGAACTGTTGTGTGCATAAACACATAATAAGCAAAAATCACCATATCATTGCCTTCTCAATAGCAGACGAGTGTCACAGTGTCCTTTCTTTGCAAACCTTTGTATTATTAAGAGAATAAAATGCCTGTGCTAGTAAGAACTTCTCAGCTGAGATCTTAGAGACAGTTTCATTAAGCAAGAGTGTTCTGTTGTGACTAGATTGAAATCACCTGGCCCTCCCCCAGACCTCTTAGATCAGAATCTGGGAGAGGGACTCAATAGTATAAATGAAACCTTTAGGTAAGGGACAGAATGTGTGTGTGTGTGTGTGTGTGTGTGTGCACGCACGCACGCGTACACACACACACACACATGCAAGCACGCACGTGTGCACATGCACACATGCATGCACAAACACACAAGTGCCCGCGCCCACGCCTGCCCTCGTGCCCTTATGTACATGTGTGTGTCTTAGCTGATGAAGGGCTTGCCTGGAAGGTGTGAATACCCGACCTTGAGTCCCTGATCCCCAGAATTCATGTAAAGAACCAGCATGGTGGTACACACATATGATCCAAACTGAGGAAAGTAGAGGCAGGAGAGTTCCAGGGCCCAGTCTATTCAGCCTAGTCGGTTATCTCAAGGCCAGTGAAGGGGGATGTTTCCAAGGACATGGATGACACCCCTACGGTGACATCTGAGACTGGCTTATGGCCTTTGTGTGTATGTATGCATTGAAACAACAACAAACAGAAGAAAACTTACAGACAATTCTACTGGGTGATGAGTTTCCGAGGCTTGACTGACCCCTTCCTAAAGCTGTATCCAAACTTACAAGCTGGTGGGATGGTGTTGCCAGATGGCGTGTTTCGTGGTGTTAGGTCGGGAATTCCTCCCTTGGAGATGTGTTGAGATCCTCAGGAAAGAGTCACCACACACATTGAGGTTTTGGTTTGTTTGTTTGTTTGTTTGTTTGTCTTGGCGCCTTCTACCACCTGAGGACCAGGACTGTGTACTCTGAAGCACAGTGTAGGTGTACTCTGAAGCACAGTATAGGAGGTTCTCCTTACTGTGCAGATTAGCACCTTGCATGTGGACTCCTGGAGCCAGAGAGAGAGAGAGAGAGAGAGAGAGAGAGAGAGAGAGAGAGAAAGCAGTACTGTTCTATTAAGTCACCCACTTCGATCATGACAGCACAACGGGGCCTCAGAGAGGAAGACGTGATACAAAATAGTCCGTGCTGTAGTGTGAATCATTCCTCACCATTCCTGATGTGTCTGAATTCCTGAGAAGTGAAGGTGGTGGGCTCCTAAAAGCACCAATTTCCATTCACAATGGGCTTTAACCAAAAGTGATCTCATCATTGCCTATTTCATGTAGCTGTTTTTTTTTCCCCCAATAGGGAACACATACTGTGTCCAAAGATCACATAAAAATGGCCATAAAATACTGCTTTTGGTTAAATCTCGAGAAATGTTATCATAAAAAATGTATCAGGAGGAGATGGTTTCGGAGAAAAATTTTTACCCAAACCACACCACCAAGTACCGGGAACGCCTGTTTTGGTATTAGCAGTTCTGTATTCCATAAATAGCATTTTTCATTTAGAAGGGCCCCTAATAGGCAGCTCCTTTAAAAGAAGGTGACAAGGGGGATTAGAGGGCTCCCTTTGTTGGCTGGAGACAAGGCGTGCTGCTAATTTTGTTTGGCAATTATTATTGATCTTGAGCTAGCCCTGACTGGCAAGCAGAAACCCTTCCTTGGATAGTCTTCTCCTCCAGGGTCTGAGACCATCCCTGGGGGATGGTAAAGAACTCTACATAACCTCTTCTTTTTCTTCCTGGTTTTCAGACTTTACTTATTTAAAACAATATGCATTTATTTACTTTCTGTAAAAGGACAAGGAAGTCCAAACTCTCTTTGTCTTTCTTCGGTGCGGTGCGTGGCTTTTGTGGGCCAATTTCCAGCCCTGTTGCATGCTAGAGCCCGGGAAGCCGGTTCACAGTTCCCAGTTCTTTAGGACCATGCTTGAAATTTTAATGAAGTACCTTGGCCAGAGTCCTGGAATCTGTATTTCAGTCAGCTCCTCAGGAGAGCCCGAGGAATGAATTTGATGGACACTGAAGTGGAAACTTCTAGTTTTTTCTTGAAAATTAGTTATGTCAAGTGATGTTTTGCTGGGGCACACAGGTGGAGGATGTCTTGCTAAAGCAAACAGGTGAAAGGAGGCTCGCGCAGATTAGTACCTTGCATGTGGACTCCTGGAGCCTGACAGAGAATAAGTAGTACTGTTCTATTAAGTTACCCACTTCTATCATGACAGCACAATGTGGCCTCAGAGAGGCTGTTTTTCTGAAGCAAACACGGGTGAAAGGATGTTTGTGTATAGCAAACACCTGAAAGAGCCTGTGGTGTAGGAGTATAAATGACCCCACAGACAGTTGGAGGTGAGCACTGAGCATTGGTTTGGTTTGTTTCACCTCATTATTCTCCGCTGAAGACATGCATGTCTCGGTTTGCCTTACACAGCCTTGTTGAGCCCCGCCTGTGGTAGTGCTGTCCTTGAGAAACTCTCTAGCCAGAGAACTGTTCAGGAAGTTCCTTTAGCAGCTTGCTGCTTCCATGGCCTTGCCTCATGCCCGTTGAGGTTGGTGAGCCTTGTGGTTTCTTCAGGACTGAACTACAGCTGCTGGTTCACGTGTGGTGTCTGCCTGCAGAGAGGACTGGCTGCAGCTGCTGAGTCATATTTGGCGTTTGCTATGGAACTGAACTGCTGACAAGGAAGATCCGAGCTTGCCCCCCAACAGGTTCACTTTCCCCACATCCTAATAACTTTCTCTTCCACAACCTCTGCTGGGTGGTGGGCTACAGGAGAGGTTGAATCCTTATTAAAACTAGGTTGCAAAAAATTTATGCCTACAGGACACTCTACATTTGAAGTTATATTGTATTAAAATAGTATTTCCCTAAATTGTTAGGAATCTCACATAACCTGAGGGTTATGTTTAAATTATATGCCCTTGGGCATATAAATCAAATGTGGTATATTTACACAATGGAATACTACTCAGCAATTAAAAACAATGAATTCATGAAATTCTTAGGCAAATGGTTGGATCTGGAAAATATCATCCTAAGTGAGGAAACCCAATCACAAAAGAACACACATGGAATGCAGTCACAGATAAGTGGATATTAGCCCAGAAGCTCTGCATACCCAAGACACAATTCACATATCAAATCATTCCCAAGAAGAAGGGAGGAGAGGGCCCTGGTACTGGAAAGGCTTGATGCAGCATTGTAGGAGAGTACCAAGACAGAGAAGTGGGAGGGGGTTGATTGGAGAATGGGCAGAGGGAAGAGGGCTTATGGGACTTATGGGGAGGGGGGAACTGGAAAAGGGAAAATCATTTGGAATGTAAACAAAGAATATAGAAAAAAAGCCATTCTAGTTTCCTCAGTTGAGAATTTCCTGTTTAGCTCTGTACCCCATATTTTAATAGGGTTATTTGATTCTCTAGAGACTAACTTCTTGAGTTTTTTGGTATACATTGGATATTAGCCCTCTATCGGATATAGGGTTAGTAAAGATCTAAAAAAAAAAAAGAAAAAAAAAAGAAAAAAAATTAAATCAACTAAAACCTTAGCAACTCCATTTTTTCATGTCAGGTACTATAGGTGCTAAATTCAGCTCCTGTGTTTGATGTACATTGGCTTATAAATGTCCCCCAGGCCTGGTCCCAAAGCAGCAGTATTGGGAAGTGAGGGATCTTTTGGGATATAGTACCTTGTGAAAACTCCTTGGGTACTTAAGGGATTATTCTTTTTTTTTAATTGGATATTTTCTTTATTTACAATTCAAATGTAACCCTTTTCCGGTTTCCCCCTCCCAGAAACCCCCTATCCTATCCCCCTCCCCCTGCTTCTATGAGGGTGTTCCTCCATCCACCCCGCTCCCACCTCCCTGCCCTTAATTTCCCTACACTGGGGCATCTACCAAGGACCACTCCTCCCATTGATGCCTGACAAGGCAGTCCTCTGCTACATATGCAGCTGGAGCCATGTGTACTCCTTGGTTGATGGTTTAGTTCCTTGGAGCTTTGGGGGGTCTGGTTGGTTAATATTGTTGTTCTTCCTATGAGGTTGCAAACTCCTTCAGCTGCTTGGGTCCTTTCTCTAACTCCTCCATTGGGGACCCCACACTCAGTCCAATGGTTGGCTGAGAGCATCCGCCTCTGTATTTGTAAGGCTCTGGCAGGGCCTCTCAGGAGACAGCCATATCAGACTCCTTTCAGGTACCATATTTTTTGGCATCCACAATAGTGTCAGAGTTTGGTGACTGTATACAGGATGAATGCCCAGGTGGTACAGTCTCTGGATAGCCTTTCCTTCAATCTCTGCTCTACACTTTATCTTCATATTTGCTCCTGTATTTTGTTCTCCTTCTCAGAAGAACCGAAGTACTCACACTTTGGTCTTCCTTCTTCTTGAGCTTCATGTGGTCTGTGAATTGTATCTTGGGTATTCTGAGCTTCTGGGCTAATATCCACTTATGCACTCACTGATAAGCAGATATTAGTCCAGAAGGGAATATTCTTGAAGGCAATTGTGGGACCTTCAGTCCCCAGTGCTCCTCCTTGTTCTCCAGCTCTTTGTGTGGTATCTTTGCTGTGCCATTCACCCCTTCCACAACATGTTGCCTTAACATAGGCTCCTGTGGTTTGAATAAGAATGACCCCCCCCATAGGCTTATATATTTATGGTTAGTCACCAGAGACTGGATGTATTTGAAAGGATTACAAGGAATAGGGGATATGGCTTTGTTAGAGTGGGTGTGGCCTTGGAGGAAGGGTGTCACTAGGGCAAAGGACTTGAGGTTTCAAAAGCCCATGCTTGGCTGAGATGCTCTTTCTCTGTCTCTCTTTCTCTTTCTCCCTCCCTCTTTCTCTCTGTCTGTCTCTCTGCTTCTCTCTATCTCCCCCCTTCTCTTTCTCTGCATATGGATCAGGATATAGAACTCTGAGTCACTTCCCCACTTCTCCAGCACCACGTCCACCTCTGTACAGCCATGCTTCCCCCATGGTGATAATGGACTATCCCCTGAAACTGTAATCCAGATCTTAATTAAATATTTTCTTTTCTAAGAGTTGACTGGATCGTGGTGTCTCTTCACAGTAATAGAACAGTGGCCCCCAAACAATGGGTCCACGTAGTCATAGGCTGGAATCTTTAACACTGTGATCAGAAACGATGTCTTCCCCCCTTCCTCCATCTTTCCTTTAGCTTGCTCCATTTTCCTCTGTCTCTCTTTCCTCTCCTCCTCTCTCTTTTTCAGACAAGTTCTTTCTGTATCATTCACACTAGCCCAGAACGTCTATGTAGCTTATTCTGTCCTTATGTCATGGTTGTTATGTGTTTTCCTCTTTATAAATTAAGAGTCTCTGGTGTTGTGCTATAGTAACAGACACCTGGCAGCGTGATCAAAGGCTTTGATCTTCTTCTCTCTCCTGTGCTTTATTGTTTCCAGGTCCCTTTCCTCATCACCATCAATGAGTGCATGCAAGCAAATACTTCCCACTGGTCGAATTCTGGAGTGTGAACTCCAAGAGCAGAATGGCCAGATAATCTGTAGTTCTGGGGAGGAACTTACAGCTTTGTAGGAAGAACCACGTCTCTAGCTTATTGATGATCACAGCAGAGAGTGTGCCCTAGCGATGCTGACCTCATGAGAATTTCAGAGTCCTTGGGACAGAGTTTGTTCCTCTCCGAAAAGGAAGGAAGCACAAGCTTCTGTGCTGAGAGCACAGAATGAGCAGAACTTGTGAACACAGCTTTATTCTCCTTTAAAAAAAAAAAAGGCAGAAGTAGAAACCACATCAACTTCTTAAGAGATCAGCAATACATATTTTGAAGGAAATTCTGGCTCTTTTCCCTTCAAATATATGAAGGCACAGGTACCATTGTTATAATACAATAATGTATTTGATATCCATCCTGTGCTCAAAGCAGTAGCATGTAGATTAATGGGATTCCGCACAGCTCTTCTTTGCCATAGACCACCCTCGGGCTTGATTCCAAACTCAGAGGCACAGGGTGCTCTATCGATGCCACAATGGAGGATTTAAAGTGTCCAATGGGAAAGGGCCACTGTTTACCAGGAGTCTGTTTCTTTGAATAAAAGCATTTATTTGGCTAATAAGGTTTGACTCTCTTGGAAATACTCTGAACAGAGGGATGGACCTACCTCTCTGTGATTTGTGTGTGTGTGTGTGTGTGTGTGTGTGTGTGTGTGTATTACTGTGTTTGAGTCTTAGAACAAGTTCCAATTTCCTTTTATTATTGTTGTATGCATGGTCATGTGTGTGCACATGTACGTGTTGAGGCTAAAGATCTATCATAAATATTATTCCTGTGATGTTTCTTGCTCTCGCTCTCGCTCTCGCTCTCTTCCTCGTCCCAGTGAAACTCACCAAGTAGGCTGGGGAGGCTAATCAACACGGAATCTGTCTATGCCTCCCCAGATCTATAATTACAAATGTGTGCTACCTTTTAAAATGTAGGTTCTGGGGATGAAACGTAGGTCCCGGTACTTGCAAGGCAAGAGCTTTGCCAGCTGAGTCTTATTGCCAGCCTGTTACTAGGAGTGGGTCATGGAATAAATGCTTCTGTCAGAAGAGTTTATCCGTGTTGAAGGCGCTTTGAAACCCCTGCCGACAGCCATCTTCCCGAGTGTGTGCAGCAACCAGGCCGAGTGTGTCAGCAGTGGGTCTCAGGCACCTGTGACGCGCGTACCACAGGTAGGATTCCTGTTTTGATGTTTGCAGGGTTACACCTCCTCCAGGCAAACCCCTGCAGCGTGAAGAAAGCAGATTCAGTTAGGACCTTAGCCTGAGCAGCTGACTCGAATCTATTGCCAAGTAGCAAGGAATCTGGCACACGTTCTGAGCGCCTTGGCCAGCCTGTGCAGCTGAAGCTTTAGCTTGTCTCTGTACCGCCCCTCCCCCCGCCCGCCCCCCAGTGCAGATAGTTTTCCTGTTTTGTTGTTGTTGTTCCTTTCTTGTTTTATTTAAAAGCCAGATTCTTTTCTTGAAGGGCAGCAAACATGTGAGCTCTCTGCACATGCGCAGCAGTGACGAGCTGAGGCAGTCGAGGCTGCGTCAGGCCACCTTTCCTGAAGTTGACCCGTGGACATCCAAGCCACTGTGTTCTTTTGGCCCGTCTTCAACCGAGTAACGTTGTGTGGTGCCAAGCCTCAGGATACCAAAGAACTGCTTACAAAACACTCTCTCCTTCACAAGAAGCAGAACGGTTTAGCCAAGATAGCATCCCTGCCAAGAAAGCGTACATAGGCTAAGATAAAAACTGAAAGCCCCGGCACATGGGGGCGAGTTCTTGGTAGGAAAAAAAAAAAAAAAAAAAAAAAAAGCCCAGTAAGTCCTTCTCAGCCTCCAAGTGCCAACATTACTGGCACGTGCCACCGTACTCAGCAGAGATCTGGATGCCTCAACAGTGTAGTTCACCTTTCTGTGTGGGCGAGCATCTCCTCGTTCACTGAGGGCCCAGAGGAACAAAGGCAGGAGGAAGACGAGCGCGCCCTTTTACTTCTGGTCTTCCGTTTTAAGCTGGGAGCACCCCACCACACTGTCCTTGGACTGGGATTCACACCCCTGGCGGGCTTCCCTGCTTTGTGGGTCTTAGAACTTACACTGAATTCTACCACCGGCCCCTCTGGGTCTCTGGCTTGCAGGGAGGTCTCGGAATTATCAGCCTTCACAATTTAAGAACTAATTTTTCGTAATCTTACTAGGAAATATACATGTATGTATATATCTATATACGTATGTGTGTGTGTGAGAGAGAAACCGAGACAGAGACAGAGAGATAGATAGATAGAGAGATTTAGTTTAAATAGGGGCAGAAAACGACAAGAGGAGAATGAAGGAAGGGAGGGAGGATGATCCTCCAAATTCATGGAAGGAAAGTCTTGTATGTAAGAGAGAAATTATAGGGTACCATGACAGTGCTCACAACCGTCTGGGAATCGCGAGTCGAACACTGGACCTCCTGTGTCAGGAGACATGGTGGTTCTTGCCTCTTCTGTATTCCCACTTTCTTCTGAGGGAAGCCTGTGGAGTCCAAACAAGTAGATGCATTTATGCATGGTGATTGCTGTCTACTAATGAGCCAGAATACACTGTGACCTACTTTGAGGGGCCAGTGCAACTCCCCAGGAATCCCTGACAGCTGCGGCTTGCACGCCAGTTGGTACCCAGCAATAGCCATCTATTCAAGGACATTCCTAACCTGTGTGGTCCACTTCATTTTTCAAAGAAATCTCCATGCTATTATAAAATTCAAAGCCAGTTTAACTCTTTATCACCCCCCAATTTTCTGTCCTCAATAAGAGGTTAAGGATGGTCACAGACCAGTGTATAACCTTTCCTTAGTGTTTTTATTGTTTGGGGATCTCATACATGTATATAATGTGTTTTAATAAAATCTACATTCCATCCCCTCCAGATTTATCAACCCTGCCATTTTTCCTTTCCAATTTCAACTTCTCTCTCTCTTTTTTTAAACCCACAGAGTCTACTTAGGGTTGTTTTTATGTGTTTTATGAATGTGAGTTTTATGAGTGCAGTATGGGCAGCTTTTCATTGGTTCTTGATCGATCAATAAAGATGCCAGTGGCCAGTGGCTGGATGGAAAAGGCGGGACTTCCGGGTTCTCCCAGGCAGGCTATGAAATGCAGGAGTGGAGAAAGGGATTTCAGTACACTTTGTAGATCTCGGGTGGAGTGGCCACTGGCTATTTCCCCAGGCGGGAGATTAGAAATACATCGAAACTGAGGGTAGATGTAGGGTGTTGAGCAAGGAGAAGGTAACTGCACAACAAAGCTGAGGGTAGATTTAGAGTGTTAATCTGGGGGTGAAGGTAAGGGCTCGTTGCTGCGGGAGGCTTAGAAGTGCCCAGCCACCGAGGTAAGAAGCATATTAAGAATAAACTAAGAAGTGTGTGTATCTCATCTGTGGATCTAAGAGAACCAGGGCGGTAGCTGGTAGTGCGATCTGCCCCGGGGCTTACAGTGGGGTAACAGAAACTACTCGCCACACCCTCCATCTTCAGCAGTTATCAATATAACATCTTTGCTAGGGGTGAGAATCCTCTAGTTTTTTTTCTCATCCGTGCTGGGATTTGGGCTGCACCTGTAAGTCACAACTGTCATCAATTGTGTCCGGAAGATACATTTCTATTTTTACTGTGGTAGTTTAAACCGGCCTTCCACAGACTCATATATGTTTGGCTAGTTCCAGTTAGTAGACTAGGAAGGTTGAGGTAGTGTGGATTTGTGTGGAGTGGGGTCAGTAGGGAAGGGCTTTGGGATTTCAAAAGCCCACGCTAGGCCCCATAGTCCCTCTGATTGCCTCCGATTTGGGGCTAAGCTCTACGCTCTCAGCTGCCATTCTAGAGCCCTGCGTGCCCGCTCGCCGTCATGATGGCCGTGGACACCCCCTCTGAACGTGTAAGCAAGCCCTCGATCGAACGCTTGCTTTCTCTTACAAGCTGTCTTGGTCACGGTGTTTCTGTACAGCACTAGAGCAGTAGCTAAGACAGTTTCGGAAGATTGAGGATCATCATGGAGCTTTTCCTGTAGCCCAAGTAGCCGAGGCCGAATCTGAGGCTCGATAGGCTGGCACTTGAGTAATCAAGCTAACTCTCTGAAAGGGGGAGAAATGAAAACGTAAAAAAGTGACTGGAGAATGAGGACTTTTCATTTCTGTGCATTTCTTTCCTGGGCAAGAGGGAGAAAGAATGGGTCAGGATGGAATGAAATTGACCATGAGGTGGAGCCAAACCAAAGGCCAGAACAACCCAAAGGCAGAGAGAGTCAGTGTCCACCAGAGACAGCATCATGAGTCAGGGGGTCTTGAAGTGGGGTGAGCAAGGTCCAGTGGGCTCCCCCCTCCCCCCGCCCCGGCCTCCATGTCTCCCTCCCCAGGGCATGATTGCCTGGGGAGCTTAGCCATAGGTGGGCAGAGCGATATGGCTTTTTGCTATTTTCCTGGAACCGTCATCCCTGAGAACCACAAAGCCAGGATCCTACTGCAGTTGCTCCATCCGTCAGTTACGTCTGTCAACGTCCTCATCACGGACACATCGATAAATGATACACGGGGACACACATTAAATGATTCAAATGGTGATTTTTCTTCTTTTGCATTGCAGGATAGAAAGAAAGAAATCCCTGCACTACTCCCCAGCCCCCTCGATTCTGTGCAGGCACCCTGGCTGCACCTGGGAGCCTACCTAAGTCAGGAGCTGATTTGCAAGAGAAAAGTTGCAAAGTGTTTCCTTATAACATTGAGATCCCTACAGCAGAGGAAGGTTCAAAAGGACACTTATATTTTTTAGGAAAAAAAAAAGTATTAGCATTTGAAGGAAGAGCAGGCCAAATAAATAATTGGAGTAGGTGGTCAGTTCTAGGGCTAACACTAGATAAAGGATGGTCGGATGAGGAGGGGCAGAGGCTAGTGGGAGACGAGGGCCACTCCAGAGCGAGTTTGCTTGTATCTGTTGCAATCCCAATAACAGACTCTGGTTTTACCAGCTATTTTTCACCCTTGTTGTGAGAAGGACATCTCATACAAAAGAATCTTTGTGGTTCCTGCCAAAGAGAAAGTCAGGCCAAATAGCCTTGCCTGAAGTTATAGAGTCTTAAGTGGTATCGGTTGGAAATAAAATCAATATGCCAATTTGATCTATTTTGTCCTAGTGTGGTTAATAATACTATATAATATATATTATATGCCTAGATACACACTCCTATATATAATTATGTATGCACAGCATGTCTCTGGAAACATAAAAATTGAAATAGTAGCATTTACATACATATAAACCCCTATACGTGGCAAAAGGAAAAAAGCAATATACACTTTCTCCCATTGGTATTTTATACAAATGCAAAATTGTATGCCTTACTTTTCTCTTAAGATAACTTTTAAAAATTATATTTAGTAGTACAAATAAAATGACTTAGTTTATTGGCTACATGGTAGTGGTAAACTGAAAAGATTTTCCACAAATCGACTAGCTCCCTGTTGTTAGCCAGTTGAGAGACCCTGGACCTCCATGATAACAATGCTACTGCGATCATTGTTAACAGGTTTCTATTTTCTTTTTCTTTTTTTTTTTTTTTTTTGCCAATTTTTTTTATCATTTTTTTTATTTTCTATATTCTTTGTTTACATTCCAAAGGCTTTCCCCTTTCCCAGGTACCCCCCACCATATGTCCCATAATTCCTCTCCCCCCCATGCTATTCCCCACTCTTCCCCCCCCCCCCCCCGATTTCTCTGTTCTGGGTCTACAATACTGGATCCAATCTTTACAGGCCCAGGGTCCTCTCCTTTTTTTCTTCTTGAGAGTCATTTGACTTGCTAATTGTTTTCTTGATCAATGGGAACAGGGCTGGGGGGAGAGCTCCTTCAATAAAATGCTCTGATTGGAAGTGATATCTGGACTGGATCTGGGAAGTAATAGAAACTTACAGGTTTAGGAGAAGAGAGAAGGACGGTCACTTTCGTCTGGGATAATACCATGAAAATGTATCTAAAGGAGCCTGAAGAGCAGGTCATGATAGCTTAGAGAAGGAGCCGAGGAGACTGGGGCCACATCAGCTACTGCTCTCAATGGGTTGACGGATACCTGTCGATTGCAACTTAAGTAGCAAAGGGCTCATCTGAGCCCAGAGTTGGAGGGTACATGTGGTCTGTCACGGTTAGTGTGTGAGGCGAGGCCCAGCGGCAGGAGCAGGACAGGGTCGCACTGTTCCCACAGTCAGGAAGCAGAGCTATTAGTTCAGCTTTCAGGAAGCAGAGCTATTAGTTCAGCTTTCAGGAAGCAGAGCTATTAGTTCAGCTCGCTCGTTTGCTTTTATACCTTCTCGGACTCCAAGGCATGGAATAGCGCCACCTACAGTTAGGACAAGTCTTCCCACTTCAATCAACCCATCATAGACGGGTGTAGAGGCTTGTCTACTAGGAGGTGCTCAATCTCTAAGTTGACACTGGATATTAACTAGCGCAGGGCTTAAGGGGTAATGTTTCCTTCAGTGAGACTAGAGAGCTGGGATAACATTGGCATGTGATAAACACATTTTCCAGAAGTATAGATGTGCCAGATACAGACTGTCATAAGGCCAGAGGGTGTGTACTTCTATTGGATTCTGCTTGGGGATCAGTATTTTTTTGTCTCCAAAATATACAGACTTCTATTTCTTCTAAGACACGGCTCAAATATTGCAACATTGTGCTATCGCTGTGGCCTGATTTAAGGTCAGGGAGCTTTAAAATTCTCTTTCAAAGAACACTTTACTTAGGTGGTGTTGAACACAGAATAAGAAGTATTTTATTTTCCAGAAATGCAATTATCATTATAAATTATAATTTCATTATAAATTATACCATCCACCAATTTTATAAAAAATTATCTTTAGTATTTTTTTTTTTACAATCCAGTTGTTAACCTGCTCCTGGTGAGCCCTCCAACAGTTCCTCGTACTATTCCTCTTCCTCCATCTCCAAGAGGATGTCCCCACCTCCCACCCCCCTCAAGCCACCCCACTCTCCAGGGTTTCATGTGTCTCAAGGGTTTGGTATATCTTCTCTCACTGAGGCCAGTCCAGGCAGTCCTCTGCTGTGTATGTGTCAGGCACCTCAGACCAGCTAGTGGCTCAGTGTCTGAGGGATCACAGGGGTCCAGGATAGTTGAGATTGCTGGTCTTCTTATGGAGTCTTCCTCAACAACTTCTTCCAGCCTTTCCCTCATTCAACCCCAGGGCTCTCCAACTTCAGTCCATTGGCTGGGTGTAAGTATCTGCTTCTGTCTTGATCAGCTGCTTGTTGGGCCTCTCAGAGGCAGCCGTGCTAGGCTCCTGTCTGTAAGCACACCATAGCATCAGTGATAGTGTCAGGCCTTGGAGCCTCCCCTTGAGATGGTCACTGGATGTCCTTTCCTCGGTCACTTTCTCCATTTTTGTCACTGCAGTTCTTTTAGACAGGAGCAGTTCTGGGTCAGAGTTTTTGACTATGGGATGGCAACCCCATCCCTCCACTTGATGCCCTGTCTTTCTGCTGGAGGTGGGCTCCCCAAGTTCCCTCTCCCCACTGTAAGGCATTTCATTTAAGGTCCCTCCCTTTGGGTTCCAAGAGTCACCTCCCAGGTCTCTGAAGGGTCCTCCCACCTCCTACCTCCCAAGGTTGCCTATTTCCATTCTTTCTGATAGCTCTCAGGTCTTCACTCTAGAATACTAATCAATGCCGTTAACTTAACTAATATAGTCTTGAATCATTCTTTCTCATCAACATTTGAGGATGAACTTTTAAAAAAGCGCCCTTATTTTGAATGCTAATTAAGCAGTAAAAATTTAACCTAAGTTCTATGATTTGATACATCCATTAATCAATTTAAAAATCTTAAAAGAATAAGGAGTTCTATTTTTCTAAGAACATCATGAAAATGGCAATATTTTTTTGGTTTGAGAAATAAAAATCATGTCTTTTTTTTGATTACTATAATGTGCCCAAGGCAGGCTAAATTTATATATAAAAATGTTTATTCAGCTCATAATTCTGGAGGTTTGAAGTTGGAGACAGAGTGGGCCCCCTCTGATTCAGCCTTCAGTGAGGACCTGCCAGTAGATGGCTTTGCAGAGAGGAAACCATCTCAGGACAAGAAGCCAGAGAGCGAGTCAGGAGCAAAGCTTCTCTGTTAAAACTCTTTGAGCCACCCTGTGATGATGAGCCTCAAATGTCAGCTTGATAGGATCCAGAGTCCTCCGAGAGATGGGGGCCTGTGCATCTCTATGTGTGATGTATTGATTAGCATACTTGGGATCAGAAGGGTTGCCGGCTGTGGGTATCCTTCCCTGGACTGAGGACATGAACATTGCAAAAAAGAAGAATGTTAGTTGAGTAAAAGCATTCATCAGTCTGAGCTTCTTGACAGTGGAAGCAAGGTGGTGCCCGCCTGCTTTAATGCTGCCTGGCCCACTGTGATGGTTTGTATATGCTTGGCCCAGGAGGTGGCAATTTTAGACAGTGTGGCCCTGTTGGAGTAGGCATGTCCTTGTTGGAGTAGGTGTGTCACTGTGGATGTGGGCTTTAAGACCCTCGCTCTTCCTAGTTGCCTGGAAGCCAGTCTTCTGCTAGCAGCCTTCCGATGAAGATGTAGAACACTCAGCTCCTCCTGTACCATGCCTGCCTGTTTCCTGCCATGTTCCCACCTTGATGAGAATGGACTGAATCTCTGAACTGATAAGCCAGCCCCAATAAAAGTTGTCCTTGTAAAAGTTGCCTCGGTCATGGTGTCTGTTCACAGCAGTAAAACCCTAAGGCCCCCACCATGATGGACCATACTTTCAAACTATGGGCCAAAACAAAGTGTTACTTCCTTAAATTTCCCTTGTCAGGTTATTTTTATTGTAACAACCGAAAAAGCAACTAAAACAAGTCCCATGAGAGCTATCCATTCTACCAAGGACACCCATGATCTAAGACTCTCCCACTAGGTCCTACTTCTTAAAGCTCTTACTGCATCTCCTAATACTTGTAGCATACTCTAGGGACCAAGCTGCCAGTAATGAGCCCTCGGGGGAAATACATGATGTTAAATTTTCAAATCCTAAAGTATTCATTTTCAGCCATTGTGGTACATACCTATAATCTCAGCACCCAGGAGGCTCATTCAGGAGGAGCGTGTGTGTGTGTGTGTGTGTGTGTGTGTGTGTTTGTGTATATGCACATGTGTGTCTATCTGTGTGTATATATGTCTCTCTGTGTGTATGTAAGTATATACAGTATGCACAGGCATGTGGAAACAACACAATGATGCATTAATCAACTTCTACCTTATTTTTTTTAGAGATAGTGTCTCCTATTAAACCTGAAATTCACTAGCTTGATGGCCAGCAAGTTCAGAAGTCTTCCTGCCTATTTTTTCTGGCTCTGCATTACAAGTACATTGCCATATCCAGTTTTTCATTCATTTCTGGGGTTGACACTTAAATCCTTGCATCCATGAAGTAAATAGGTTACCAACTGAGCTGTCTCTGGAACTCAAGGGTTTGAAAGGCAAATAGGTGGAATAGTTTTTTGTTGTTGTTGTTTGTTTGCTTTTTGTTTTTGTTTTTTAATTTTAGAATCCAGCAAACAAGACAATTAAAAACAGAAAAATATCCTCAATATTTTCCTGGATTCCTAAGGACTCTGAAAAGATATTAATGTTAAGTTATATTTTGGTGGTATTTGCAACTAATCCAGGGGATTTAAAAATGGTTAAACTTGGAGTATGATCAATCGATGACGTAATGCCTCCTCCATCCCTACCCCAGGAAAGGCCATGGGTGACAAATGTGCTTTCTTGGAATGTTGCGTGAACTTGTAACATCTTGCCCTTCTACCTGTAGCACCTTGTGGCCCTAATTAAGTTCGAGGTGAGTTGGACCCTGTGGTAGTCCATCATGTGTGTGTTGCACCAGGGATTCACCTTTAGCCACTATAATGCAGACGTTACTTGAATTAGATTCCGGGTGTAGCGGCGGGCCTCCATATTGCAACCAGGACACAGCTGGAAAGGCCCAGGCTCTGTGGGACATCCCCGCCCTCTGGTGAGCACCTAGGCTGCGTTCTGCAACCAGCTCGCCGGCCCCTAGACCAGCGGTGTAGCGGCGGGCCTCCATATTGCAACCAGGACACAGCTGGAAAGGCCCAGGTAAACACCCCTTCCAGGGCTACACTCACAGGGGTATCTGCTAGGGTCTCAGAGCCAAGCAGGCGGAGTCCCGCCTAGGCTCTGTGGGACATCCCCGAGCCCTCTGGCGAGCACCAAGGCTGCGTTCTGCAACCAGCTCGCCGGCCCCTGGACCAGCAGTAGCGGCGGGCCTCCATATTGCAACCAGGACACAGCTGGAAAGGCCCAGGCTCTGTGGGACATCCCCGTCCTCTGGTGAGCACCTAGGCTGCGTTCTGCAACCAGCTCGCCGGCCCCTAGACCAGAGGTAGCGGCGGGCCTCCATATTGCAACCAGGACACAGCTGGAAAGGCCCAGGCTCTGTGGGACATCCCCGCCCTCTGGTGAGCACCTAGGCTGCGTTCTGCAACCAGCTCGCCGGCCCCTAGACCAGCGGTGTAGCGGCGGGCCTCCATATTGCAACCAGGACACAGCTGGAAAGGCCCAGGCTCTGTGGGACATTCCCGGGCCCTCTGGCAAGCACCGAGGCTGCATTCTGCAACCAGCTCGCCGGCCCCTGGACCAGCGGTAGCAACGGGCCTCCATATTGCAACTAGGACATAGCTGGAAAGGCCCAGGTAAACACCCCTTCCAGGGCTACCCTCACGGGGGATCTGCTAGGCTCTCGGAGTTCCTTGCAACCAGGACACAGCTGGAGAAGCCCAGGTAGACAGACTCCAACAGGGGCTACAATCACATGGGTGACAGCCAGCTTATGATCCCTTAAAGCAGCAGTCACACATATTCACCAGTAGAGAAACAACAGGTGAGCCCAGCCTCACAGGAGATTCAAACACCAGCCACTGACAACAAGGCCAACTAAAAACAGAAATAACCAGATGGCAAAAGGAAAACGAAGGAACGTTACTAACAAAAATCAAGGCAACATGACAGCATCTGAACCCAGTTCTCCAACAACAGGAATCCCTGGATACCCTAAAACACCAGAAAAACAAGACTTGGATATAAAATCACTGGTCAGGATGCTGGTAGCTGAACACATAGAAAAATCTCGTAAAGAAATAGAGGAGAAAATGGATCAAAAGTTAGAAGCCTTTACGAGGCAAATACAAAAATCACTTCAAGAAATGCAGGAGAAGATGGATCAAAGAGAAGAAGACAATAAGGAAGAAAGACAAAAGTCACTTAAAGAACTACAGAAGAATGTGGGCCAACAATTAGAAGCTATGAAAGAGGAAGCACAAAAATCTATTAAAGAAATACATGAAAACACAATCAAGCAAGCGAAAGATCTGAGCACATCCATCCAGATACTAAAAACAGAAGTAGAAACAACTAAGAAATCACAGAGGGAGACAACATTGGAGATAGAAAACCTGGGGAAGAAATCAGGGGCCATAGACGCAAGTATCAACAATAGAATACAAGAGATAGAAGACAGAATCTCAGAAGCCGAAGATAACATAGGAACCATTGATTCAACAGTCAAAGAAAATACTAAATGCAAAAAGGTGGTAACCCAAAACATCCAGGAAATCCAAGACACTATGAGAAGACCAAACCTAAGGATTATAGGTATAGACGAGAGTGAAGATTTACAAGTTAAAGGGCCAGCTAATATCTTCTACAAAATTATGGAAGAAAACTTCCCCAACCTAAGGAGAGAGATGCCCATGAATATACAAGAAGCCTATAGAACCCCAAACAGATTGGACCAGAACAGAAATACATCCCGTCACATAATAATCAAAACTCCAAATGTAATAAACAAAGAAAGAATACTAAAGGCAGCAAGAGAAAAAGGCCAAGTAACATATAAAGGAAAACCTATCAGAATAACACCAGACTTCTCACCTGAGACCATGAAAGCTAGAAGATCCTGGGCAGATATCATGCAAACTCTAAGAGAACACAAACTTCAGCCAAAACTACTTTACCCAGCAAAACTCTCAATTGCCATTGATGGAGACATCAAGGTATTCCATGACAAAACCAAATTTGCAAGATATCTCTCCACAAATCCAGCCCTACAAAGGATAATAGGGGGAAAACACCAAGACAAGGACGGAAACTACACCCGGGAAGAAGCAAGATAGAAACCTCCTCTCATCAAACCCAAAAGAAGATAACCTCTCGAATATAAAAAATAAATCAGATAAATAAATATAATTTCAAAAATGTCTGGAGGTAATAATTACTATTCCTTAATATCTCTTAACGTCAATGGACTCAATTCCCCAATAAAAAGACATAGATTAACAGACTGGATATGGAAACAGGACCCTACATTTTGCTGCATACAGGAAACACATCTCAGTGTTAAAGACAAACACTGCCTTAGAGTAAAAGGCTGGAGGACAATTTTACAAGCAAATGGTCTCAGGAAACAAGCTGGAGTAGCCATTCTAATATCAGATAAAATTGACTTTCAACCTAAAATCATCCAAAGAGACTCAGAAGGTCACTTCTTGCTGGCCAAAGGGAAAATCCACCAGGAAGAGCTCTCAATACTGAACATCTATGCTCCAAATGCAAGGGCACCCTCCTTTGTAAAAGAAACCCTACTAAAGCTTAAAGCACACATTACACCTAACACAATAATTGTGGGTGACTTCAACACCCCACTCTCCTCAATGGACCGATCAGGAAAGCAGAAACTAAACAGGGACACAGTGAAACTAATTGAAACTCTGGACCAATTGGATTGAACAGATATATATAGAACATTTCATCCTAAAGCTAAAGAATATACCTTTTTCTCAGCACCGCATGGTACCTTCTCCAAAATAGACCATATAATTGGTCACAAGACAGATGTCAATAAATACAAGAAGATCGAGCTAATCCCATGCCTCCTATCAGATCACCATGGAGTAAGAGTGGTCTTCAATAGCAACAAAAACAACAGAAAGCCCACATACACATGGAAACTGAACAGTACTCTACTCAATGACACCTTGGTCAAGGAAGAAATAAAAAAAGAAATCAAAGACTTTTTAGAATTCAATGAAAATGAAGGTACAACCTACCCAAATCTATGGGACACAATGAAAGCAGTGCTAAGAGGAAAACTCATAGCTCTAAGTGCATCCAAAAAGAAACTGGAGAGAGCATACACTAGCAGCTTAACGGCACACCTTAAAGCCCTGGAAGAAAAACAAGTTAATTCACCCAGGAGGAGTAGAAGACAAGAAATCATCAAACTCAGGGCTGAAATCAATCAAATAGAAACAAAGAGAACCATACAAAGAATCAACAAGACGAGGAGCTGGTTCTTTGAGAAAATCAACAAGATAGATAAACCCTTAGCCAGACTAACCAAAGGACACAGAGACAGTATACAAATTAACAAAATTAGAAATGAAAAGGGAGACATAACAACAGAAACTGAGGAAATTCAAAAGATCATCAGATCCTACTACAAAGGTCTATACTCAAAACAACTGGAGAATCTGGAGGAAATGGACGATTTCCTAGACAGATATCAAATACCAAAATTAAATCAGCATCAAGTAGACCAGCTAAATAGTCCCATAACCCCTAAAGAAATAGAAGGGGTTATAGAAAGCCTCCCAACCAAAAAAAGTACGGGACCAGATGGTTTTAGTGCAGAATTCTACCAGACCTTCAAAGAAGACTTAACACCAATACTCTTCAAACTATTCCACAAAATAGAGACAGAAGGGACACTGCCCAACTCATTCTTCGAAGCCACAATTACGCTAATACCTAAACCACAAAAAGATCCAACAAAGAAAGAGAACTTCAGGCCAATTTCTCTGATGAATATAGATGCAAAAATACTAAATAAAATTCTTGCTAACCGAATCCAAGAGCACATCAAAACGATCATCCACCATGATCAAGTAGGCTTCATCCCAGGGATGCAGGGATGGTTCAATATACGGAAATCCATCAATGTAATCCACTACATAAACAAACTGAAAGAAAAAAACCACATGGTCATCTCATTAGATGCTGAAAAAGCATTCGACAAAATTCAGCATCCTTTCATGCTAAAAGTCTTGGAAAGAGCAGGAATTCAAGGCCCATACCTAAACATAGTAAAAGCAATCTACAGCAAACCAGTAGCCAACATCAAAATAAATGGAGAGAAACTTGAAGCATTCCCACTAAAATCAGGGACTAGACAAGGCTGCCCTCTCTCTCCATATCTTTTCAATATAGTACTTGAAGTTCTAGCAAGAGCAATTAGACAACATAAGGAAGTCAAAGGGATACAAATTGGAAAGGAAGAAGTGAAACTATCATTATTTGCAGACGATATGATAGTTTACCTAAGCGACCCAAAAAACTCCACCAGAGAACTTCTACAGCTGATAAACAACTTCAGCAAAGTGGCAGGTTATAAAATTAACTCAAGCAAGTCAGTGGCCTTCTTGTACTCAAAGGACAAGCAGGCTGAGAAAGAAATTAGGGAAATAACACCCTTCACAATAGCCCCAAACAACATAAAGTATCTTGGCGTAACTCTAACCAAACAAGCGAAAGATCTGTACAACAGGAACTTCAAGTCCTTGAAGAAAGAAATCGAAGAAGACCTCAGAAGATGGAAAGATATTTCTTGCTCCTGGATTGGCAGGATCAATATAGTAAAAATGGCCATCTTGCCAAAAGCAATATACAGATTCAATGCAATCCCCATCAAAATCCCAACTCAATTCTTCATAGATCTAGAAAGAGCAATTCTCAAATTCATCTGGAGCAACAAAAAACCCAGGATAGCTAAAACTATTCTCAACAATAAAAGGACTTCTGGGGGAATCAATATCCCTGACCTCAAGCAGTACTACAGAGCAATTGTGTTAAAAACTGCATGGTATTGGTATAGCAACAGGCAAACAGATCAATGGAACAGGATTGAAGACCCAGAAATTAACCCACAGACTTATGGTCACTTGATCTTTGATAAAGGAGCCACAACCATCCGATGGAATAAAGATAGCCTTTTCAACAAATGGTGCTGGTTCAACTGGAGGTCAACATGCAGAAGAATGCGAATTGACCCACTCTTATCTCTTTGCTCTAAGATCAACTCCAAGTGGATCAAGGACCTCCACATAAAACCAGACACACTGAAACTATTAGAAAAGAAACTTGGGAAGACCCTGGAGGACTTGGGCACAGGGGAAAAGTTCCTGAACAGAACACCAATAGCGTACGCACTAAGATCAAGAATCGACAAATGGGACCTCATAAAATTACAAAGTTTCTGCAAAGCAAAGGACACTGTCCGAAGGACAAAACGGCAACCAACAAAGTGGGAAAAGATCTTCACCAACCCCACATCCGACAGAGGGCTAATATCCAATATATACAAAGAACTCAAGAAGTTAGACCGCAAAGAACCAAATAACCCTATCAAAAAATGGGGCACAGAGCTAAACAAAGAATTTTCACCACAAGAAATTCGGATGGCCGAGAAACACCTTAAGAGATGTTCAACATCATTAGTCATCAGGGAAATGCAAATCAAAACAACCCTGAGATTCCACCTCACACCAGTCAGAATGGCTAAGATTAAAAACTCAAGAGACAACAAGTGCTGGCGAGGATGTGGAGAAAGAGGAACACTCCTCCACTGTTGGTGGGATTGCAAAATGGTAAAACCACTCTGGAAATCAGTTTGGCGGATCCTCAGAAAATTGGGCATGGCACTCCCAGAGGACCCTGGCATACCACTCCTGGGCATATACCCAGAGGATTCCCCTGCATGCAATAAAGACACATGCTCCACTATGTTTATAGCAGCCTTGTTTATAATAGCCAGAAATTGGAAGGAGCCCAAATATCCCTCAAAGGAGGAATGGATACAGAAAATGTGGTATATTTATACAATGGAATACTACTCAGCAATTAAAAATAATGAATTCATGCCATTTGTAGGTAAATGGTTAGACCTGGAAAATATCATCCTGAGTGAGCTAACCCAATCACAAAAGAATGCACATGAAATGCAATCACTGATAAGTGGATATTAATGAGCCCAGAAGCACTAAATACTCAAGACACAAATAGCAAGTCAAATGATTCCCAAGAAGAAGAAAGGAGAGGACCCTGGGCATGTAAAGATTGCATCCAGTTTAGTAAAGAAACCGAGGGGGAAGGGGGAATGATTGGGGAATAGTTGGGGGGGAGAGGAACTATGGGAACTATGGTGGGTGGGAACTGGGAAAGGGGAAAGCCTTTGAAATGTAAACATAGAATATAGAAAATAAAAATAACTAAAATAAAAAAAAAGAATTAGATTCCATTTACTAACACTCATGTGTGCTTGCTTGAAAGGGGACCCCATCTAGACAAGCCTTCAAAGAAACTTGAAGAACTTCAGCCCTGGCTGAAAACGTTGACTTTGTGAATCAGAGGATTCCTGACCCACAAAGATTGTGAGTTAAGTCATGCATCTTGCTGTGACTTATTTCACGTCAATTTGTCCTACAGAAACGCAGAGCAGAGCTTGTTTATGTAGAGGCTCATTCCCAGTGACTCAGAGAGTAGCTGTGAAATTGGAAGCACTCCTCCTCCTAACACCAGCCTTCTGTTTTTGCTAGTTTCTCCTTTGCCTGTAAAATGTCACTTGAAGAAACAGTGTTGCTAAAAGATGACATGACACATTGTCTCATCAAGCTGTACTTGGGTTGACATTTGGCTCAAATCCGTGAAAAGCTGGAATGTGCTTTCACAGAAACGGGAGTTTATTGGTCTAAATTCCAAACATGGCAGCCAGAGACTCAATGGGTGACGCAGATAGCATGTTACATTCTCTGAGAAGCGAACTTTCAAGATGCATATCATCCAAGATAAAGTAGATAACATCTAACAAGACTGATATATGCAGTAGATAAAAAAATGAACCCAGAAATATATATATATGTGTGTATATATATATATATATATATATATATAATTGAAATTGCATTAAAAGAGCAAAGAGTGAAGACCCAAACTAGCTCAGATAATCTCTTTTATCTTTGGTTTTTATCTTTATTGAATAATTGATGTTTTTTAACTTATTCAATTGGTTATGGTTTGTTTTTGTGTGGTGTTTTTGTTGTTTTGCTTTTACAAATTTTATTTTGTAACCATGCCTAATTTCTACATGGGAAAGAAACACCCTTGGAGAGTCTCACATAAAATTGATGGCTTCCTGTTCTTCCATCATTTACTCTCAGCTTCCAAAGAAAAGGCAATTCATAGAGCTAAATTACATACATCTTGACAGTTTTCTAAGTATTGGAAATGTTATGACTTTGCAGTGTCACAGAGAGGTGTATGTCGCCGCCTGTAGCACTCCCTGTTTGGTTGCATAGTGTGTTCAGACCCTGTTACAGCCTGGAATGGCTATACCGGTTCATGAGGAGGTGTGGTCCTCAGTGGATGATGCTGGTGAGACATAACTGGGTGGTGAGCATGCTGAGCTTATCAGTGGATTACTCTATTGAGTTCATAGCCCCATGGGGCTGTCAGGAAAGTAGAGCTGACTGGAGAAAGCAAGTTAATACTGGTGTCTCTTTAAAAAACGTTTCTCTCTCTTTCACTTTCTCTGTCTGTTTTTCTGTCTCCCCATCTCTCTCTCCCTCTTCCTCTCTTCTTTCTGTGTACCATGAGGTTAGGGTTCCATGTTCCCTATCAGGATGTTTTACCCCACTTACCATTTGCAAGTAGAGACTAATGGAACTAAGTAACCATGAAACTGTAAGGCAAAATAAACCTTTTCTCTATTAAGCTACTCTCTTAATATTTCATTACAGTGATGAAAGCTCACACATACTTGGAGAAAATAATTTAGAAAAAGAAAAATATTTAATTCAACTACCAAATAATACATATGATTAGCAAGTATTTCAAAGGAGTAAACCTTAAATTATATTTGTGTGAAATTTTTACCTTCTAATTGTCTTCTCTGAAATCATTTGGGCTGAAGGGACAAGAAAGCAAAAATTAAAACATGGTGTATTTTGCAGTATATTCTCGTGTGAACCATCTGTCCCCTGAATTGTAGTTCTACCTTTGATCCACATGCAATTTGGGAACTTAAAAAAATATGGCTGACAGGCAAGGAAAGATGACTCAGCAGATAAGAGAGCTTACTGCTCTCCCAAAGATCCTGAGTTTGGCTCCAGCACCCACACTTGCTGGCTCACAGTAGCCTGCCACTCCAGCTCCAGGGGATCTGGTGCCCTCTGCTGGTCTCTGTGTGCACCTGCACACAGGTGGTTCATATGCGTATACTCACAAGCACACATACTTACACATAAAATAAAAAAATAAATAAATCTTAAAAGATAAGCCATGGGTCTCATGGCAACCAGCAATTGCTTGGTAGGGCGTGTACCAACTCTGGTGCAGACAGCCTTAGGTGTCTGGAGGTGCACACCATCTGTGATCCTGAGCATTCCTGAAGAATATGGTAAGGATTTTTGAACATTTAACTGATGTTTCATGATAACAGCTAAAGCAGGCATAATACTTAGGCATAAAAGATGCTTGATAAAAAGCATTAACAGACAGTATCACAAGTGCCATCTAGAGGGGTTAGTGTTTGTAAAGAGCGAAGTAGCAACACCGGGTAAATATGGGGCAAAGTGGATTAGCTCATAGCTCTGGGATCCCAGATTATTGCCAGAGATACCGCCTTAGGCACAACTGGGTATCCAGGAAGAGCAGCATCTTCTGCCATGGTGTTGGGTCAAAATGCACACATGCGTCAATTATCAGGAGTCTCAATACATCTATATGTCTTAAAATATATCATAATAAATATATAAATGAAGATTATTACGGAAGTGAGACTCAGGCCCTACAGTGGTTTACTTGGAGGCCTGTATGGAACCCCAGGACTGGATATCTCAGTCTTGCTTGAGTCTCATCTTAAATCACTGGTCTCTTCCATCTTCACATTTCCCTTTAAGTTCTTTCTTGTTGTAAAGCACACATAATTACCCTGCATGGCAGAAGTTTGAAGCTCAAGATGTATGAGAAAGCAAATAACTGGGCCAAATGGTAGAATAATCAGCCAAACTCAGTTTCCCCTTTCCACCATAGCCTCTATAAATTATACAAACATAATATACATATTTTACAGATTCAGAGGTTCAGTCGCCTGTAGCACTCCCTGTTTGGTTGCATAGTGTGTTCAGACCCTGTTACAGCCTGGAATGGCTATACCGGTTCATGAGGAGGTGTGGTCCTCAGTGGATGATGCTGGTGAAACATAACTGGGTGGTGAGCATGCTGAGCTTATCAGTGGATTTCTCTATTGAGTTCATAGCCTCATTGGGGCTGTCGGGGAAAGTAGAGCTTTCAGTAGAGGTTCAGTCCGTTATTACCTAGGCAGGAGCATGGTAGTGTCCAGGCAGACATGGGGTTGGAGAAACTAAGAGTTCTACCTCTTGTTCCAAAGGCAGCTAGCAGAACACTGGCTTCCAGGCAGCTAGGACAAGGGTAATAAAGCCCACACCCACAGTGACACACCTACTCCAACAAGGCCACACCTCCTAATGGTGTCACTCCCTGGGCCAAGCATATACAAACAATCACATAAATAAATTGGTATATATAAATTATACTAGTTACTCATAAGCATCTATAAATTAGGAAAGGCTGTGTCAGATGAGGTGGGTTCCAAATGGGAGCCAACTGTCTCACATATTTCAGTTAAAAGTAGATAATCTCTGTCGGATGTAGGGTTGGTGAAGATCTTTTCCCAATTTGTTGATGGCTGTTTTGTCCTTCTGACCGTGTCCTTTGCCTTACAGAAACTTTGTAATTTTATGAGGTCCCATTTGTCAATTCTTGATCGTAGAGCATAAGCTATTGGTGTTCTGTTCAGAAACTTTCCCCCTGTGCCCATGTCCTCCAGGGTCTTCACAAAGAACTCAAGAAGTTAGACCCCAAAGAACCCAATAACCCTATCAAAAAATGGGGTACAGAGCTAAACAAAGAATTTTCACCACAAGAAATTCAGATGGCTGAGAAGCACCTTAAGAGATGTTCAACATCATTTGTCATCAGGGAAATGCAAATCAAAACAACCCTGAGATTCCACCTCACACCAGTCAGAATGGCTAAGATTAAAAACTCAAGAGACAACAGGTGCCGGCGAGGATGTGGAGAAAGAGGAACACTCCTCCACTGTTGGTGGGACTGCAAGATGGTACAACCGCTCTGGAAATCAGTCTGGCAGTTCTTCAGAAAATTGGGCATGCCACTTCCAGAGGACCCTGTCATACCACTCCTGGGCATATACCCAGAGGATTCCCCTGCATACAATAAAGACACATGCTCCACTATGTTCATAGCAGCCTTATTTATAATAGCCAGAAGTTGGAAGGAGCCCAGATGTCCCTCAAAGGAGGAATGGATACAGAAAATGTGGTATATTTATACAATGGAATACTACTCAGCAATTAAAAATAATGAATTCATGCAATTTATAGGCAAATGGTTGGATCTAGAAAATATCATCCTAAGTGAGTTAACCCAATCACAAAAGAATACACATGAAATGCAATCACTGATAAGTGGATAGTAATGAGCCCAGAAGCTCTGAATACTCAAGGCATAATTAGCATAAAAATCAAAAGATTCCCAAGAAGAAGGAAGGAGAGGACCCTGGTCCTGAAAAGACTGGATCCAGTTTTTTAGGAGAGTACCAGAACAGAAAAAAGGCAGGGGTGGGTGTGGAGGTGGGGGGTGGGGGTGGAGGGGTGGGGGGGTGATGGGGGAATAGGTGGGAGGCAGCAGGGTGGGGGGAAGAGGACTTACGGGATGTAGGGTGAAGGGGAAACTGGGAAAGGGGAAAGCCTTCAGAATGTAAACAAAGAATATAGAAAATAAATTATATATATGTATATATATATATATATATATATATATATATATATATATATGAGTAGATAATCTCCTTTGTTACAGAGTTAGTAAACACATGAAGTTCACTTGCTGGAAATTAGTCTGGATTGAAAATGGAAACACATTTAAGAAAGATTAACTTTAGGCTTGCTAGGGAAACAGGTAGGGTGAGCACAGAGGTGTAAGCTACACCCCTGAGTCAGGGAACATGAAACCATGTGGGTGGGACTTTCAGGCTGGACACTGGCTAAATGGAACTAGGGAACAGACAGATGGCTCTGGCAAGGCTTAGCCTTGAGAGTACTGGTCAGAGCACATCAGAAACTAGTCTGGGAGTGATGGGGCAGGTTATGCTGTGGGAGTTGAGTGAATTTGATGATCTGATCTGATCCTTGGTGTTTTGTTTGCTTCTTTGTCTTTGTTTTTGAATTGTTTTTTTTTAATTGGTTATTTTATCAATTTACGTTTCAAATGTTCCTCCTCTGCAAATCCCTATCCCCTCCCCCCACTCTGCTTCAATGATGAAGGTGCTCCCCCACCCACCCACTCTCTCCTGCCTCATGGCCCTAGCATTCCCCTATGCTGGGACATTGAGCCTTCACAGGACCAAGGGCTCTTCTCCCATTGATGTCCAACAAGGCCATCCTCTGCTGGAGCCATGGGTCCCTCCATGTGTTGATGGGTCCACTCTTTGGTTGGTGGTTTAGTCCCTGGGAGCTCCGGGGGGGGGGCATGTTTTCAGCCCCTTCAGTCCTTCCCCTAACCCCTCCATTGGGGTTCCCGGGCTCAGTCCGATGGTTGGCTGCTCACATCTGTATCTGTATTGGTCAAACTCCTGCAAGTAAGCACTCCTTGGCATCAGCAATAGTGACTGCGTTTGGTGGCTGCATATGTGATGGATCCGCAGGTGGGGCAGTCTCTGGATGGCCTTTCCTTCAGTCTCTGCTCCACTCTTTGTCCCTGTATTTCCTTGATCTGTTCTTTGTAACAGGACTAGCTAATGAGGAGATTAATACCAGCTGTGTTGCACAAGCAGCGAGCTATTATTTCTTTAATGGCCTTTTAACCAAGCTCTTGATTCTGGATAACCCAAGGCTTTTACACAGTGATTGCTACTGAAGGGACAGCCACAGGTGATGAGCACATGTCTTTAGGGAGTTTGGGTCCAATGTCAAAAAATAAAATAAAACTCCCCCTTGAGAAGTGAATGAGATTACTGTTAGATAAGGCATTTTTCTGAACTTTTTAACCAGGGGTTAAATCAAGAGTTGACAGAAAGATTGGCCCTTTAAAACTTTGTTTCACAACTTGCAAATATTTAGAAGGCCAAAGCCTCCTGGATCCTCAGCTGTTACTCAACCTTCAGTTTGAAAGTCTTAGCTTTGGTCTAATTCCTTGTCTTTATCTCCAGTTACTATCACCATGGTACTGATGAGAGAAAAGATCAAATCCCTTTTCTTTGACATTTGAGACAAAACTGTGTACACAATGGGTAGTTAAATTGATCCCTGGTTATGTCAGTTGGCTGTGCCAGGTTTCCACACCCAGTGAGTGATTGGCACAGGTCCCCCATTTGTATCTGTTTACTTCTGAGGTAAGAAATGTCTTCCTTGAACAAGTACGTTTAGTTTAAACCATTATATATGAAGTCCTCACATCTTCTAAATATTTGCAAGTTGTGAAACAAAGTTTTAAAGGGCCAATCTTTCTGTCAACTCTTGATTTAACCCCTGGTTAAAAAGTTCAGAAAAATGCCTTATCTAACAGTAATCTCATTCACTTCTCAAGGGGGAGTTTTATTTTATTTTTTGACCTAGATTCTGTCCCTCGGGAGGCAAATGACTACAGATAATCTTAAAATACTGTGCTAAATGTTGGTATAAAAGGATAATTCCTCCACCACAATTATTTGATTATCCTGCAAATCTGTCAGCCAGGAACTGTCCGCTTTCATCCACCTTCATTTCTACCTTCTGAGCAGCTCTCTCCATAGCAACGAGAAATGTCTCTGGGCTGAAATAATCCCCTCCAGCTCCCAGCGCACACTCGAGGAATTTTAAAACGGAGAACTGTGGGACCACAAAATGCTCTCAGAAATTTAAAGGCCCAGGGAGCTCGAGATAAATAACCATTTCTCTTTCTTGAGGTAAGTGCGGGGTTTAGAAAGTTTCGTGTTACTGAGTCTCATTTTAAAATGCTAACATACGAGTCTGAAACTGTTGTTTAAACCATGAAAATAATCTCGATCTCGTTACTACCCTGGGGGTCGTTATTGGCTCATCTTCGGATACTACAAGAGACTAACTCTAAAATGCTAACATTTTGCACTCTTTAAACAATTCAAGACCTTGTTTTCTCCATAAATTTTGATTGACTCTAAAGTGATTTCCTATCCTTTCTCGGAGACTACCGAGTGAGTAGATTTATCATCCTTCCGGGCTCTTAAAATTTTTCAGAGAGAGTTCATTCTCCAGTGTCTTGGTGGATAGTTTCACTATGCTTAAAAAAAAAACAAAACAACAACAAAACAAACAAACAAACAAACAAAAAACAAACTAGCTAGTGTTTCTTGAATGTTACTATTTTCCTGTAGGGCATTGTCCTCTTCAAAGGTTTCTAACTCAATGTGATATTGGAAGCTTATTAGAAGTCATTTTCGCTTTACTTTTCTCCACCGACTGCACATTTTCTCTCTCTCTCTCTCTCTCTCTCTCTCTCTCTCTCTCTCTCTCTCTCTCTCTCTCTCTCTCTCTCTCTTTATGGTTTTGCAGCTCACTCTGGGTCCCGGGCCAGGCACTGACGCAGACAAGGAGAGTGCACAGTCATTTAGCCGTTTGACTGATTAGTGCAGGCCCAGTTTCCTGCCCACTGTGAGGTGAGACATTTCCTGCCTGGTCTTTGGGGCTACAAGCTGCATCCAGACCCCCTGCTGTTGCAAATCTGCTCAAGCACCCAATTAGTGAGCCATTTCAAACCTGTTGCATGCACAGTCACTGAAGTCTTTGTTTTTCCCTTTCTACTACAGGAATCACTCCGGTTGTAAGTATAGCCTCCCGCTCACCCCCAGGGCAACTCGGGCCAAAGAGTGGACATGTGTTTCTGGACAAATCTCTCCCTGTGGATGGTTTTACTGTCCCACGCCTTCAGCCCTGCTTCCTCTACTGAGACCAGCAAAGCCCTCACTCAGGATAACAGCAGACCTGGGAGCCAAGGCCTGCTAGAAGTTCTGAGGTTCCTCTCTGCTGGTGACCACGGGTCCCTCAGCCATCCACAAAGCCTCGTCAAATTTCTGTTGGAGAGGACTGGGTGTCCACAGAGAACAGACGGGCCACAAGGAGATTGCGAGCTGGTTAGTGAAAAAAAGTGGGGCTGGGAATTAAGAATCGCTCCAAAGGGAACAGTGGATCACATAGAGATCTTTATCACAATGACATGCAAAGTTCTATGCAAGCAGGAAGTGCAGCATGGTGCAGTCATGTCCTGGGTTTGCCTTACAACGGCACATTCACAAGGGATTGCTTCTTGCATTGGGGAAATCCCGTATAAGCTTTCTAGGGCCGCTCTGCTTCTTTAAGGGGCTCTTGCTTGCTGATGAATGAATGCTTGGCCCTTCCTCCCTTCTGCTTTCTGATACCTTTTTTTTTATTTTTGCCCAGCAGTGACCACGGACGATGTTAGACAGAGGGCTATTGATTTTCCATGAGAGGATCGCAGCATTCTGATATTTGCCTGACATTCAGTTCCCGAATGTGCACTCCTAGGTGTCAGTTAGTGCTTTTGAATGTTTGTGTGGGTCAGCCAGCGTTAGTGCCTTGATAATCATTAGCAGCGAGCAATCAGAGCTGCTGGAGAGAAACGCCACCACATTTAGAGTTGAAACTGTCACTGTTGCTGTGCCTCCCGAGACCTGTTCCACAGCCTTCTCTACAGCTTTCCTTCTCCTGACCTAACAAGTGAACCCTACCCTGTCTCTTCTCCAGAATCAGCTGTGCAGCTCACACAAGTTACTGCATTAAGGCTTCCTCCTTCCCAGGCTGAACCTTGTTTTGCCTAGGATGGTTGTGTTGTTAATGACGATGTTTAGTTCCTCTTCCCCCCTCCCTCTCTCTTTCCTCCCTCTCCCCTTCCTTCTCCCCCTCACGCCCCCTCCTCCTCTCTCTTTATTGATTCTTTGTGAATTTCCCATCATGCACCCCAGTCCCACTCATCTCTTTGTCCCCTTAAATCCACCCTCCGCCCTTGCAACCCTCTCCAGATTGCTTGAACACGAAACTGGGGGGGGGGGCAGGACTGCTAATCCCAGGGTTTGGTTGTTGTAGGAAGAGCTCCATTAGGTTCCACTGTGGGTGTTTGGAGTCCCTGGAGGAGGGCTATCAAGTCTCACTGTGGAAGAGAACCCAAGAACCAGCCTGTGTCTTAAAATAACCGCCCATGAAATCCCTCTTTGTCACACCACCCCAATGAGGTTTTAAAGGAAAAACCTATTGATGCACTGATAAATCGAAAGCATGAATAAGCCAACCAGAAGCATGTCGGCTTCCAAAGTCAATCTGGACTGGCTTTTTCAGTCCCACAGAGATCTGGGCTGAGGATAGGGTGAGGGTGTGCATTTCTTAGCCAAATGTTTTCTGGTTTTGCCCTTTTTGTGACAGAAAGGGTCTTGTACAGATAGAATGTTTTCTCTGGTCTTTGTGAATGATAAATAACGCTATAATTATTAAAACACCCAATGATTCCCAGAGGAGATGTGTTATAATAGGCAGCTCATCTGTGATGACATTAATAGATATAGATAGTAACAACAGACATCCCACTGGAAATAACCAGGAGTCAGATCTTAATAATTTCCGCTGAGAATCTGCTGCAGGGCCATGGTCTCCTTTAATGACATGAAGTGCCTTATTAAGGCTGGTTGAATATTAGTTTTGCTGGATGAACAAAAACAGGCAAGACTGTTCTCCATGTTTGGGGCTGAAGAGGAGGGAGGGGCCTTTTATGCTGTTTTTAGAGGCATTATCAAGGGTTTGGACTGTTTAGCTTCCACTTCAGTTATATCTGTTCCAGGGCTTGGAAATGCTCAGTCTAAGAGTGCCGCATCTTAGAGCTGCTTATTCTCCAGGTCTGGGAAACTGAGGAGAATGGAAATTGATCGGAGAGGGCTTGTCTCTCCTCAACATTCCTTTTGTAAGACGCCTAAGAAATTTTTTTTTTTTTTTTGTCCTTCATGAAATTCCAGTGGGGGAAAATGTCATCCAATTGTGCTGACATTTGAGTTCTGGCCCAAACCACAGGGTTTGGCCTTGTTGTTGGGCCTCTTTATTAATTTAAGACATACTGTTGACAGGTCGTGTTCATGTTAGTGGGAAACCAGGAGAGCAAGGGATGGGTTTGTATCTCTCAGTGTCTGGGGGGAAGAAAGACTGAGGTGGAGCTATTGAATTTGTGAGGAGGAAAAGAATGTAAAACGGAATTAGAAAAACCATTATCAGGTATCTAAGAGCATGGGCCATTTAGAAATAAAGCCATTCAAGTTGTAGTTTTAAAAAGTGAACAGTTTGGTCCTGATCCTGGAGTGTTTCTCTCTCTCTCTCTCTCTCTCTCTCTCTCTCTCTCTCTCTCTCTCTCTCTCTCTGTCTCTGTCTCTCTGTCTCTCTAAGAATAATTGGATTGTTTTCTGTTTTTTAGTTCTGGGAATTGAACCGAGGGCTTTATGCATGATAGACAAGAGCTCTGGCAATTACCCTGTATTCCCAGCCCCTGGATGGAGCTATAATGGACTCACGTTGTGATTGAGGAACCAGCCTGCCTCCATCTTAGGCTTAAAGGCTATTTTATAGTAAAGACAAACTAGGCTCATTCCTGTTTATAAGTAAACCTCCGTTTCTCAAGGATTGCGCTCTGCCCCACCTGTGACTTTAACTACAAATGGTTCTGCGCTGCCTGTTCCAGGAGACAGGAACCATGTCTTTGTTTCAAAACGTTGCATGTCGCAACCCTACCTTTATTTCAGGCAGGACTGACTTGTCATGCTTATTTGCTGCTCCTGTAATCCTGACTATTTTGACCACCAACTCTCCCATTTGGAAACTCGCTACCCTGAGCTCTGTAAAAGCCTTGTCTCTCTCACATCCAAGACTGACCTCTCAAACCCCACCTCAGTAGGAGGCAGCCCCAGTATATTAACAACAACAACAACAACAACAACAACAACATTAACAACAACACCTTTCTCTAGTCAATTGCTTGAATTCCGTGGAGATTTGGGCCAGTGATTTTTCTCCTTCTATCTTTGGGATTAACATAAGTAACCCCTATAGAATTAATTCCCTCATAGTAGGATTGAGGACCCTGCATAGCTTCTAGGAAGGGAAATACCTCTAGTCAGGAAACTTCTAGTCATTGGAGCATATTGAACCTCTTTTTCCAATCTTTAATCAAAGGTAACGGGTCACTTCTGGGATATAGGATCACATGGACACAGGGTACATGGAACTCACAATGCCTTCAGTCGCTTATTGTCCCTATCCTTCAGCAACACATGATCCTTTGTCAGGGACTCTGAAACAATGAAATTCCTTAGAGACCCCTCCCCAGACATTACCCTCTTCATCTGTCTTAGATGCTTAGGATTTTAACTGAAAATTTCAGGTTATTTTCAGTGCCTTTCAAGGCCACGGCCACTGTCTTAAGGAACCGATTTTAGCCCACAACTGCACCACTCCCAGCTCAGTTGCTGTAACTTTCATATATCCGCTTAGTTTCTATGAACTCACTCACATAGGACTATTATTTCTGTGAGCCAGAAAAGCCATCGTGCTAGTGTATCCCTTTTAAGGCTCATAGCTAGAAAAGGAAGTGATACAATTTCTATTTGAAAAAGATACCTTATAAAGCTTTTAGAGATTTGAGAGAAGAGAGTAAGTATATTTACCATTACCTCTAAACCAAATTTTAAACATTGGAGGACTACAAACTTATAAAGTTTTCTTGCAGATAGCAATTGTCTTTTCTTTTTATATTATCTTTTTTATTAGATATATTTATTTATATTTCAAATGTTATCCCCTTTCCTGGTTCTCCCCTCCCCCCGAAAATCCCATAAGCCATCCCCCCTTCCCCAGTCAAGCCTCCCCTGCTTCCCTGTCTTGGTATTCCTCTACACTATGGCATCAAGTCTTTCCAGGACCAAGGGCCTCTCCTCCTTTTGGTGTCTAGCAACACCATCCTCCGCTGATGATGTGTCTGGAGCCATGGGTAACTCCATGTGTACTCTTTGGTTGATGGTTTTCTCCGTGGGAGCTCTGGGGATGACTCATATTGTTGTTCCTCCTATGGTGCTGCAAACCCTTTCAGCTCCTTGGGTCCTTTCTCTAGCTCCCCCATTGGGGACCCTGTGCTCAGTTCAATGGCTGGCTGAGAGTGTCCCCCTCTGTATTTGTCATGCACTAGGAGAGCCTCCTAGGTGAAAGCTATATCAAACCCTGGTAAGAAAAGATTTATTTGTTTTTTTTCGTCTATATGGGTATTTTGCCTGCACGTATGTCTGTGCAATACATGTATGTAATGCCCACAGATGCTGGTTGAGGATGTAAAGTCCCCTGGGACTGAAGTTGCATACAGTTGTGAACAGGCACATGGGGCTGGGAATCCATCCAAACATGTCCTCTGGAAGAGCAGCCAGTGCTTTTAAATGCTGAGGTACCTCTCCAGCTATAAAGCTTTCCTGTTTGTCAACATATATCCTTTGTACAAAGTAGGTTTCATAAGAATGTTTTTATTTAAATATCACATACCTTGACTGTATTTCCTACCAGCATCCTCTCCTCTCCAGCCCTACTTCACCCACTACCCACTTTCTCTTTCCCACAGAGCCCCCTTCCATTTTCATGTCATTTATACACCCATCCATCCATCCATCCATCCATCCATCCATCCATCCACCCATCCATCCATACCTACCTACCTACATATCTACATACATACCAAAAAAGAAAGAGATAGCTGATAGATAGATGGTAAATAGGTAGACAGAGTTAAATAAATAGATGATAGATAAATATATAGATAGATAAATAGATAGATGATAGATATATAGATGATAGATAGATAGATAGATAGATAGATAGATAGATAGATTGCAAATAGATGCAATAGGATGTAAACATTGTACTTATCAGTTCGGAACCCATTGTATTTCACTGTCTTTCTGCTGTGGATGTAGACAGCTCTCATACTGTTCTTTGTGGCTGCAGTTCTCACCTGGTGTACAAAAAGCTGAATTATGTATTAGAAGGAGATAACCTGACTTGGCTTAGGGAGTGATGGGAAATTGCCACCAAGACCTGGTTAGACCAGTCAGCCTTTAAGGTGAGTCCTTGTTTGGAGTTTAAGTAATCTGTTCCCCAACTTTATTTCCTTATGAAGTCTTTAAAAACAAATTCTCTGAATGTGTGTTTGCTTCCTCTCCGTAAATCTTACACTTCCACCTGACAAAATCTAAAGGTTCACTGGCTTTTCTTCTTTAACAAAGAATATTTTACCAGAGTGTGTGGCCTTGAAGAGAGTTTGATTCTTGTGAGATGGCAACATTTGAAAAATTTTGTTAAATATCCTTTTCCATACACAACTGTGACAACTGCAGAAGACTTCATTCCCAAAGCCAATTTGAGTGGTGATGAGCTGCAGGTTTTCAGATCCCTTCTCCCCATCACCAATCCTAGTTGTCTAGGGGAAGAATTCTTATTGTCTTCTTTCTTAGGCTTCCTATAGCTTTCAAGACATTGGGTGGGCTCTCTAGCTTCTCCAAGATTCAATTAAAGAACCAAAACGATTTAGCTTGTTTGTTTCAGAGTTCTATTTTATTTCATCAAGCATCCAAAGATTCAGGCAAAAACTAGGTGACTCCTGTTTGGTGTGACTAAGTCGTGTCACACAAAACAAGACACTTCAAGAACTGGCTTGAAGTTTTTAAAGCTAACTTTTATCTTCCTTGTCATAGGCTTTGGGCTAATCTTTCCTACAATACCTGTCTGAGCAGTGATGATACACGTTCTATTCTCTGACACCCCATGCTATGTACTCTCTATTAAACACAAGGGAGGAATCGGGAATGAATAGGAGTTTCAGAGACACCGTATAGGATGCACAGGGGGCTCGGTGCACTCCTGTGTGTCTGCTGACATGATAATATGTGATTGATATGGTGGCCTCATGGGCTTCCCCCACCCAGTGTCTCTGGCAACATTTTACTCCGGATAACAACCACCTTGTCCTAAGATGCTCATTCAGCCTTCTCCACCATCTTCTTCCCATCACCGACATTAGACCCTTACCCATCCTCTTGCCTTTCACAGTTCACCTCTCTTCCTTCCAAATAGGAAGGGCAGAAAATGATTTGTTGAAATATTTAATGTTTATGTAGCTAACCACTGCTAGCTATGCGTCTTTAAGCAAGTAACTTATTATCTTGTAGATTTAGTTATAGTTTATGCTATAGGCCAACACATTTCATAAGTGAGAAATTATACATACTTGATTCAGTTCAATATCCTTGCATGTTGAATACAAATTTATCTACTAACTTATTAAATGTTAAATAATGGAATGATTGGTCTTCCAAACACCTTACATCATGTGGCTATATTTAGAGGATTATTAAAGAGATTGAGAATATTTTTTCCATTAAAAATACCAGAATGGAATTTCCACCATCAAAAAAATTACTACGCATGAGGCAGAGACAGGGGGATCTCTGTGAGTTGGAAGCTACTCAAAGCTATGGTTTCCAGCATTAGCTAGATTACATTCTGAAGAGAATCTGAGCATGTGATGTGTTTAGCATGGTGTTGGGCAGAACACTGTCAGTCAATCATAAGTAGTGTTATGTGTAGTGTGGCCTCACAAGGTTATTTAGTACACAGAATGGTTTTATTATGATAGTTTCAACCCAGTGACTGTGTGTGTGTGTCTTGATTTCAGCCACATCACCCACTCCCAGTGCATACACTCTCTGTAGGAAGGGGGCTAATTATGGAATGCAAAAGGTTTGTGGTGGCTTCAGAGTGGTGTTCCTATGACCTCTGTGTGCCCAGAAGTTGAGTTAGGAAGTACGAGGTCTCCAGTGTCGTGGCTTCAGGGAGAGCACCTTCATGCTCTGCTTTGAAGATGGCTGTCTGCAGATTCTTCCTGATGTGTAAATGGTGTATACTAGCTATTACCCAGCACATCACACAGCAGCCAACCTCCCAAACTTGTATCTCAGATAACATATTAAAAGACCCTGGGGTAATTATCCCTGTAGTGGGGTGAACCTGAAACTTGAGACAGACATGGCCCATGGTTTAGCTTGAGGTTGTAGCTAGGCAACAAGGCTGCTTCCCAGACACCGAGAGAGAGAACTGCCTAACTCTCCCTGAGGAATAGAGGGTTTTTTTATTTTTTTATTTTATTTTATTTTTTTTTGTCTGAGAAAACTTTTCAGCCAGAATCCCTGACATTTTTCACTTTATGTCATATGACCATCTCAAATCAGAGAATGTGCATCTGCCCATGGCTTGTGAAACAACGTGTCTGTGTGTAGGGTAAAAAAGCCTTTCTGTTTAGCCTGAAAGGGTTCTGAGACTGGATCAGTGACGTCAACAAAGAAAAGAAAGTCAGACTAGCCGGAGAAAAGTATGCAAGTTTTATTTGCATTGACATTTTATGTGGTGAAGACAGCTATCTAAAAAGATGAGAATGCCCCCAAGAACTAGGGCATATATACCACTTTAACAGCAACAACAACAGCAATAACAACAACAATGAATTGCGGACACGTGACAAGAGGAGAAAATGGCTACAGGGTAGTAAATTGTGAAAACTCGCTAGGAAAAATATGCAAAGCACCCTAAATCAGAGATAGTGGGGTGAGTTGGTAAAGTCTACGCAGATTTATAGAATTATACCAGTTCCCAGGGATAAGAATGCTCTGTTCGTGGCCCATAAAGGACATGTTTCTCAATGGAAATTTAGTTTTCACTTTTAGGAAGAAAGAGAAAGTGCAGAGAGACTGCTTCCATATTTACTGTTTCCCAGTTGCCTTTGACTCAAAATTGTCTATATGCCGAAGTGATATATTTTGGGGATGGTGAGTTCTGATTCCCTTTAATGGAAACATTTGGCAATTCTCTTAAGCAAGAATAGAAGAGGATGGTGGCGGGGTAGTGGTGGTGGTGGGTGGGGGGCAGGGAGGTCACTGCATCTTTAGTAGACCCTTAGTCCTGGATTCTATGCCCCATGCTGAGAGTAAGACCTGGAAACCTGACCCAAAAAACACTTGTTCTTGTTGGTGGGAGACAAAATACACAGGTCAGGTCAGCAAAACAGTTTTATAATACAGGTGCTGTGAAGAAAATACAATGATAAAGAAGTGCTGTCCAACACAGTAGCTGTAGCTACAAGTGACTATTGAATAAGATACTTGATATATGACTTGTTTGAAGTAAGGCCTGGCAAATGTACACTAGATTTCAAAGACCTGGACAGCCAGAAAGAACATAAATCCCCTCATTAGTCATTTTTAGACTTTTTGATTATGTGCTTAAATAATTCTATCTTAAATGTGTAAGTTTTTGTAAAGTATTAAAATAAATTTCACCTGTTTATTTTCCTTTTAAAAACATGGCCATCTAAAACATCTCAAAGTCATATGTATTTTGCATGCTGTTGTTATAGAATAACATTGTGAAGTACAATATAGACTGAGAGCCTTGGAGAAGGCTACTCTAAAGAATAATGTTTGTTTGTTTATTTGTTTGTTTGTTTGTTTTTGTGACAGGGTTGCTCTGTGTCACTGTCCTGGCTGTCCTGGAAGTTGCTTTGTACATTAGGCTGGCCTCAAACTCACAGAAATCTGCCTGCCTCTCCTCCTGAGTGCTGGCATTAAAGGTGTGCACCATCACATCCGGCTACGGGTGACATTTTAAGACCTAAAAAAATGAGAGCAAGGAGGAGAGCTGTAAGATGGTGGAAACTGCTTGGTGGAACCTCACAGAAACAAAACCACAAGAACCAAAGTTTAGAAAGAAAGGATAGGATGAGTCCAAAGAGAGAATATAGAGTCAGACAGGGGATGTGATGTGGAATGGGGCAGCATTTTACAAGCCAAGGAATTGGCTGGTTTTATACAAAGGAGCAAATCAACATCTTGAGGACAAGGAATCCCCTTCTACAAAAAGGGTCCCCAGGAGGAGATGGTGGTCAGAAAAAAGCCTCAGGGTGACTCACCCTCTCATGAATGTAGCTGCAGGGACTAACAGCTTTGCCCTGCACTCAGAAGGCAGAAGCATTTGAAATCTTGTGTGGGTAATCATTCAGAGTCTTGTATTAAGCTCGGCTTTGTTATCTTCCTCCCTTTCCTTCTCCTACAGTGTTTGGAACCAGATGTGCTGTTACTCACAGCTGGGGGAGATTTGGAGGAGGAGCTGAGAGAGGAGGTGGTCCAGAGAGTTTCTCTCCTCCTCCTCTATTACATCATTCATCAGGAGGAGATCTGCTCTTCCAAGCTCAACATGAGCAGCAGAGACTATGAGTTTTACCTGCACAGCCTCCTCCACCTCAGGCAGGACGAAGACTCCCATTTCCTTTCCGAGAAGGAGACTGATGACATCTTGACTTTTACCAGAAAGTACTTTGGCACTTCCAGTAACCAGGTAAGAAGTGAGGAACGCCTGGACTGTAGGCTTGTTCTTAGTTTCGCCACTTATTCCTAGGACATGGGTGAACTTCTAAGAGAGATAAGTACTTCCGGTTTAACTCCAGGATAGTAAGTGACATAATCTAAAAGTCCAAGTGGAAATGGAATGACTAAATAGCAGATGACTTTTAGCCAGAAGCTGGGTGGGTGGCTGGGTAGGCAGGCCCAGGCGACAGGGCAGCTCTCATCTCCTGAATAACAATGACTCAAAGCTTCTGGTCCACATCCAAGACATGAACTATAGTGGTGGACGGCCAGGTATCCATTTGTCATGGCTTCTGGATGGGGAGGAAGGCAGAAACAGTTTAAGAGATGATTTATCATTAGTGATTTCATTGATGAAATCGCTTGCAAAAGCATCCTTTGCAGTACTCAACCCCAGACAGCAGCTACCGTGCTGCTTACCATTGCGTGTTTGGGCTCCTTCACATCTACCCCCAGCCCTGACTCTCAGGACAGGGACACCTGCCTTTATTACTATTCGAGGAATGCTGGACTCTCAAGCATGCTTTTACTTTCTGGTTTACAATGGGAAGGTTCAGCAAACAAAGGTATCTGAATGCAATGTTTATCACCATCATCATCATCATCATCATCATCATCATCATCATCATCATCATCATATGGAGTTGAGATACCTCAGCAGGCAAAAATGCTTGAATCACCAGCACAAATACCTGCATTTGTGTCTCTTGCACCTATGTAAAAGCCAGGGGTTACAATTACTCCTGCAATCCTGGGATTGGAGGGGGAAAAGGCAGTTATCTAGAACTTGTGGTCAGTCAATCTAGCCAAAATGGCAAGCTGCAGGATTATTGACAGACACTGTCTCAAAGAATAAAGGTAGAGGATAATTACTGATTTTTGACTTCTGGCTTCCTCATGGTCATACTCAGGGCACATACACATTTACACACATATTCATATAACACACACGCGCGCGCGCACACACACACACACACACACACACACACACACACCATCACCACCACCATCATCACTGATCCTGGGGATCGAACCCAGGGCTTTGTACTTGCTGTGCAAGTACTCTGCCATTGAGCTATACCCTCTGCCTCATAAATCTTGAGTCATATTTCCAGAAGAGTTCTTTGAGGATCCATACCACAATCTGAAAGGGTATGAACATTATTGACAAAACAATTGTTGCTAATCGTTTTTATCTTTTGAATTATCCATTGATTTGTAAAAAAGCAAGCTTAATTCTTGGTCTTCATTCTGATGTCCAAGAGCCAAAGGTCTCTCCCGGCCTGTTCTGGCTCGACAACCAGCAAACTCCCTTTCTTCATGTTACAAATGTGCACAATATCTCTTCTTACTTGGTATATGAGGAAAAACATATTTACTAAGCACTTTGCAAAGATATGTATGGCACCTCTAATCCTGTGAATTGGCCAAACTGATCCTGTTTCCATGTTAGAAAAAAGCTCCTTGATGGAATTCAATTTTTAGCTTGAATAAGGAGGTGTTCCTAAATGTAACGCCTTCATTGTGATTTCTCTATGATGTAAGATTGGCTTGAACTACCCACCAGGATTTTAGACATCCTGACCCTTTACTGCCTTCTGATGCAGACTAAATAGAAATGAAAATCCAGTACTCAAAGGCAAATAGTGGGTAGCAGTGGGTTTCTAGTTATGCAGCCCACGTGGTCAGTGTTCAGTCTTTGCAGTGTGTGTAAGATCAATAAATCTGTAGAGAATAAAATAGCAGGACATAGGGAACTACTTCTTTTCATCTAGTTAACAAGAAGTAAACTACTGCCATGTCCCTCTATAGGCTTTAGTACAGTCATCTCCCAAAGATACCTATGTGACTTCTGGATGGTTCCTGTATTCTATTTACCCACAATGACCTATGTAGTCAGTCAGGCCAGCCTGTACAGAAGGTTGGTGATATCTCTCTGCAGACTGATGCTTTGTTCTAGATAGCATAGGAACCATACCAGCCAACTCTTAAAATGCACAGAACTTGATTTGCACAGGTCAGGTCCATAGTAGCCATTCTAGATGGTCCTCACCCAACTTCTAGGAGAAGTGGTTACACATCTTAGAGTCTTCATCCAGCCACACTACCAGACCAGAATATAAATGTCACCTCATTCCTTCACTATCACCTCCATAAGTAACTGCAATTCATTGTCTTCAATCAATCACCAATGCTTGCCTTTGCCGTTCTTTCTGCTATTTTCTGGGTCTATGGTAAACATACATGGATCTGTCCATAGCTCATCCTAGTCCTACCTCTTCTGGAAGATAGGTATTGACTCTAAGGACTTCTTGGGTCAAAATAAATGGCAGGAGGGTCTACCCTCAAGAGAACCTTGCAACTGTAACATTCTTTTATACAGTCTATGAAAAATTTACATCACACTGAGGATTGTGCTGTTATAGCTCAACTTGTTCCTTTCTCTCATAGTACTTTCCAGAATTTATCAACAATGTGGTCACAGTGCTGGGGATGAAGCCCAGAGTAGAACATCTAGTTGCTCAGCTTGCATGAGCTCCTAATTTCCACCACCCAAATTCCCACTACAGCTGTGAGTAGACTCCTGTCAAACTCACCACTAGACCTCAGAGAGATTAACTCGATAGGCTTTTATTCCTTCTTCAAAGTCACAAGAATTGAATGTTGACCCAGTAAACCATGCTTGTATACCCTTTGGATGAACCAAACTCACTCCAGTTCATTGATAGTGGACATTGATAGTGTGCCATAGCACACGGCACATAGTGGGTGATTTATTTTAATAAGTAAAAAAAGATCAATAATAGTATTGAAGGGTTAAAAATTCTACCTTGTTAGATGAGCATAATTTCATCAGGAGAAAAATGAGTACTCACACAGGTCCTACATTCCATAGGAATTCAAAGGATACAGATGCTGTGCTAGAGTGGTCAACTCACTGTAGTGAGTACACACTGAGCTTGGGTTCAGGGAGGATATAGATGTAAAGGTTGTGCCTCAGTTGCTTTTCTATTACTCTGACAGGATACTTTGATAATTTAAGGAAGTATAAATTTATTTTTGGCTCATAGTTAAAGTATAGCCTACCAAGGCAGGGGCTTCAAGGAAGTAGGGGCGTGAAACACGTGATCACTCTGAGTCCCACAGCCAGTAGGAAGGCAGCAGTGAATACGTGTCATCAGCCTGCACTGCCCTTTTATACAGCCTAGAATCCCAGCCCTAGGGAGTGACGCCACCTACACTGGATAGCTCTTTCTACCTCAGTTGACCTCATCAAGATACTCTCCCACAGGTATGCTTAGAAACCCTTCTCCCAGGCAACAGTGAATCTCATCAAGTTGACAATTAAGATTAACCATTGCAGGTCCCAGTGTGCCATCAGTGCTAGGACACAGAGTTGAAAGTCATCTAGCCTACAAGAGTCCTTGAGACTGGGAGAACATTCATCAAGGGAAAGGATGCAAGCTGTAAGAGCAGGGTGTGCACTTCAGGAAGTCTGTCTTTAAGACAATCTGGATAATTCAGATGTGGGAGGGTGGGATTAGGTTTGAAAAAGTCAAACGTCTCCCAAATGGATTTCTCTCCTTGGGTAGTAGAGTAGACATTCCTACAAATCATCTTCTTTTAGATATACAATTCTTCAACGAAACTCCAGAAGTTAACATCGATCTCCTCCTTGTTTTTGGCTGTAGTGTATGGAAACTAAGATTCTGCAGAGGGAATCTGGCATTCAGGGCAGCAATGGTGCTGATGAAAAGACGCTTCCTCAGCTGGCCGCAACCATCATCGCTTTGTCACTCCAAGGAGTTTGTCTAGGGAGAAAAGGCTTGCCTTCCCCAGATGATTTTACAGAGTATATTTTCAGTTTCCTGAATAGTACCAATACCCTTCACCTATCGGGTAAGATTGTTTTTTTGTTTTTTTTGTTTTTTTTCACAAATTTCATTTCCAAGTCACATCTGTCTGATTAATTGTGCCAGAAAACAAAGGATAGGGTATTTTGTTGACTGAATTTATCCAGGTCTGTTTTAAACATTGTCTTATCTTGGCATGCAATAAGAGAGCACAGATGGGCTTTTAGGGCAGAAGTTGATGAAGAATACACATGAAGTTGGCCCATCTTTGTCGGGATACAAGTTAACGGATGTGGAATCGAATGGACAGATTTAAAAAGCTGTCTTTGAGATCTAACTAAACCCTTCCCTATTTTGTACATAACATTGGACCTGAGATGGCATAGCAGTAAAGAATAATAAAAATACTATTCAAAATGGTCCAAGAGAGTCTGCAGAAGCTTGCATATAATCTCTCAGCAGAAGTAACTTGTGTGTTATTGATTTACATCTGTTGGGTATTGGTTCCAGTGCTTTGTCTGAATTCTGCTCCCAAAGCTGAGCCTCCTGATCTGAGGGTCCCTGCCCCCAACTGGCTTCAATTGATAATAAAGAGTTGCTGAACAGGCAATGGCTGGGCAGGGGGATGGGGTAGGACTTTTAGATTGCTCAGGCAAGGGACTGAGAGAGGGGGGAAGAAGAAGAGATTCACTGTCATGGGAAAGCAGAGAGATGAAACGTAAAGGCCTGCTGGTATTTAAGAATCTAGGGGCCACTTCCCTGATTGGGTCTGGGGTAGCAGAGATGAGATATAGATTTTAAAAGATGTTAACTCAGGAATACCAGAGGGGAGTGTTTGCTAGCTATGAGGAGGTTTAGATGTACCCAGCCATTGAGCTATTCATGCATATCAAAATTGGTGTGTGTGTGTGTGTGTGTGTGTGTGTGTGTGTGGGCGCGCGCGCGTGTACATCTTTCTCTCACAGATCCAGAGAGCTCTTGGGTAGGTGCAGAGTGTATGACCTGTCTCGAGTCAAAGTGGTTTAACTCATTGACCACTACATATTTCATTTCTGATAAAATTGCTTGGAGGCTCCAAGATGACGTGTGCTCCCAGGAAAGAAATTTGAGTATTGATTTTGTATGTTTCTTTGCATTTAATAAGGAAAATGGCTTGAAAGCTAAGTATCTGGAATGAATTGAAAGTTTCAATATCTGAATCTAAGTGTCTGAAGGTGGCTTTTCTTTTTAATTTCATTACCAATACCAGGCCTAAAGTAATCACTTCTCAGCACTGGAGAATGTTGGATCACATTTTGCTGAGTTTTAAAAGTATATATATATATGTATGTATATTTAACGAACCCAGATAAGATCCACAAAATGAGCTAGAAAGATGGGTAAAGTGCTTGCTGTGAAAACATGAGAAATTAACATCTATGCAAAGCCAGGCATGGTAGAGATCTGTGATGTCAAGGTTTCTATGGCAAGACAGGCAGGGGCAGAAGAATCCCTCAGAAGCATATGGTCCAGGTAGGCCGGCATACATAGTGGGATCAAGAGTCCCTGTCTCAAGCAAGGTGGAGTGGGGACACAGTAGACCTCCACATGCATGTCATGCACATGCGTGCCTACTCTCAAGCAGATAAATACACATGTATACACATAGAAAAATTACATCTAAAATCCACAAAATGTAAAATGTTGGTAGGTTTCGCATTTCCTTTTTAAGTGGCATATGCCTCTACCCCCATCCTGTCTTTTTTATTATGAAGTATTTTGTTGGGGGAAGTGAAGGGGTGCTTGTTCTGTAGATTGCTGATTGCATTCAGAATTAACATCAATGTTCACACATTTCCTGTGTGTTGGTGGCTGTGTGTGGAGATTGGATTCATTTTCAGTTATCTATTGAAGAGTACCATTGGATGCTTCCATCAGAGGACTGGTCATATTTGGTTATCTTTTATATGAGGTTCATAAGCTTCTGGTAGTTGTCTACAGTGATTATATGGAGCTTATATAAAATGATGATCTAATGGTCTATTCTGGCCTTCTCTCTGCTCTCTGGTCCTTTTGATCTATCTCCATTGGAAGAATCCAGAAAAGAAACATATAGTATACATGAGATACATGGTACATTTTAGAGTAGAGGAAGACACATCTTCACATGATGACAGCAGACCAAGGGATCTTGTAGAACACCCACAGTGCTTGGGGAGGAATGGCATTTTTAACACATTATACATTATATTCAATAATAAATCTCAACTTCATTATGCCTATATGTGTGTTTTTTGTAGAATATATATATATATATATATATATATATATATATATATGTGTGTGTGTGTGTGTGTGTGATTTTTTGAAACTGTTGTTTCTGCGTTGGTTTCCTGAAGAGTTTTAGATGCACACACGTATGTGGGCATGTGGACACACACACACACACACACACACGCACGTGCGCACACACACATACACACTCACATTTGTATCATATACAAATAGTATTGTTTCCTTCCAATTCTTGCAATTTTTGTTGTCCTCTCATCTGCCTGCTTTGTTTAATAATTGCAATACAATATTTAAGAATACTGTGGCTGACTTGTCTTCCTGTTCTTCTGAGTTTGAAAAAAAAAGCTGTAATATTTCATCATTGAATTTATTTATATTTATAAATATATTTATAGAGTTTCTTGTGTTAACTCACAATTTTCAAAGCTCTTCACTTCCTATAATAAACTTAAACAAACTGAAGTTTTACCCAAAATAAAGTTCAGGATGTTTCCTTTCAGCCTAAAGAATTTCATTCTCAGGGCTGGCAAGATGATGAGTGGTAAAAAGGACTTGCTTCACTTTCAGAAGTCTGGAATTCTGTTCTTAGCATCCATATCAGAAGACTTGCAACTTGCCAACTCCAGCTCCAGGGAACTCACTGTCCTCTTTTGCCTTCTATAGGCAGTGTATGTGCGTGCGCGCGCGCGCACACACACACACACACACACACACACACAGCTAAAAAATAGTCTATACAAGAGGAATGTAATTCTACATTTCTTGTACTATATGTTCACTACCAAAGAGTTTTCTCATTCTCTATTTTCTTGGATTTTATTTTTCCCAATTATTTTGAGGGCTTGTTTTGTTGGGTATAAAACTATTATCCACCATTTCTTTCCATTCTGTGAATACATAATCCTGTTTTTTTGTTTTTTGTTTTTTTTGTTTTTTGTTTTTTGTTTTTTAGCCTTCATTGTTTAGATGTGAAGTCAGCCATCACCTGTTTCACATATCTAAATCACTTTATCTAGTTGCTTTTAAGACTTTGATGAAGTCTTTGATCTTTGGTAAAGCTTTATCTTTGATAAAGCAGTTTGACTGTAATGTGTGTGGACATGGATGTTTCCTTATTTAACCCCCTTGTGCTGGAGAAGCTTCCTGAGCATCTAATGAAGATTTGATGATACACCTGAGTTCTTGAGTGTTGAGTTTATTGTTGTCAGTATCTTTTTCATTAGCTTTTCTCCTGTCTGCCTGTGGCTGCCAATTCATATCTGTTGATAATAACTGTTGTTTTCTAGGTCTCTGAAATTTATTCCAGTTCTTTTTTTCCTCCTCCTATTCTACAGGAAAAATTCTTTCTGTTACCCAATCTAAATGATGGGTGAATTTTACCTTCTGTTTTTTCATGTATAGCATTGAGTGCATTTTGTAATTATTTTTCAGTTTTCTCTCAATACTACAGAATATCTGCTGGAAATTTTATAAAACTTTTATCTTCCCATTGAAAATTGCTTTTATCTAATTTATTATCATGCTTAACTTTAGTTATTTAAATATGGTTTTGTTTAGTTCCTTAAACATACTATTGCTAACTGCCTTGGGGACTTTGGGTATGAAATTCTACATCTGGGAATATTCTGAGATTCACCCATTGATTGCTGTTTTGCCTGTCCACAGGTATATTTCCAATTATCTGGGAAGCTTGTAACATTTTTGTTGTTTAAAATTGGTCATTTACCAAAAAATTATTTGCTAATATTAATGATACTGGTTATACTGTTTAGGAAAATTACATTTTACTTAAAAGTAATGACATATAAAATGGCTATTAATTTAACTTTTCCCTATATTAATGGTTTTTAATAGCAAAGAGATGAATTAAGAGTATGGAACTACAATATATGTGTTCCATCAACAGCAGAATTAAAAATAAGATCTAGTGCACCACTCTAATCTCTTCTTGCTTTCATTTACTTTATTTTTTGCATCTAAAAGAAAAAACATTTTAATTGATATATATACATTAAAGAACTATGTGATCTGTTGAGGATGTAGGCTACATTAAAGGAGTAAATTTCCGGCCATTTCCACCAGGGAGCCAGGCGGCTCCACAGCCTTCTGTACAAGGCCTGTCAGGAGAGAGTGATCTCCCAGCAGTGCTTTCACTTCTGAGTGCAGCGGTGAGATCTCCACCTTCTCTCTGTAGGGAACCAGCTAGGAGTGAACAGGGCATGCAATCAGTGGAGCTGCAGGGACAGGAGCCTTCCAGGCGCCATTTGTACCAGGGAGCCAGGTGGCTCCACAGCCTTCTGTGCACAGACCCTGCCAGAAGAGAGTTGGTCTCCTAGGAGTATGGACACAAGCTTATAGGCCCACAGGAGGGACAAACTCCAGCCAGAGACAGCAAGACCAACTAACACCAGAGATAACCAGATGGCGAAAGGCAAGCACAAGAACCCTACCAACAAAAACCAAGGCTACTTGGCAACATCAGAACCCAGTTCTCCCACCACAGCAAGTCCCGGATACCCCAACACACCTGAAAAGCAAGAGTTAGATTTAAAATTGCATTTCATGATGCTGATATAGGACTTCAAGAAGGACATAAATAACTCTCTTAAAGAAATACAGGAGAATATGGGTCAACAGGTAAACACAAATAATCCTTAAAGAAATACAGGAGAACAGGTAGAAGCCCTTAAAGAGGAAACACAAAAATCCCTTAAGGAATTACAAGAAAACACAAACAAGTAAAGGAACTGAGCAAAACCATCCAGGATCTAAAAATGGAAGTAGAAACAATAAAGAAATCACAAAGGGAGACAACTCTGGAGATAAAAAAAAAACCAAAAAACAAAAAACAAACAAACCTTGGAAAGAAATCAGGAGTCATAGATGCAAGCATCAACAACAGAATACAAGAGATAGAAGAAAGAATCTCAGGTGCTGAAGATATAGAAAACATTGCCTCAACAGTCAAAGAAAAGGCAAAATACAAAAAGCTTATAACGTCCAGGAAATCCAGGACACTAGGAGAAGACCAAACCTAACATTATAGGTATAGAAGAGAATGAAGATTTACAACTTAAAGGGCCAGGAAATATCTTCAACAAAATGATAGAAGAAAACTTCCCTAACCTAAAGAAAGAGATGCCTATAAATATACAAGAGCTTACAGAACTCCAAACAGACTGGACCAGAAGAGAAAGTCCTCCTGGCACATCAAAACACCAAATTCACTAAACAAAGAAAGAATATTAAAATCAGTAAGGGAAAAAGGGCAAGTAACTTATAAAGGCAGGCCTATCAGAATTACACCATACTTCTCACCTGAGATGATGAAAACTAGAAGATCCTGGGCAGATCTCTCTCTCTCTCTCTCTCTCTCTCTCTCTCTCTCTCTCTCTCTCTCTCTCAAATATCTTTTTTTATTGAAAAGGGAAGTAAAAACACTTTATGATAAAACTAAAGATTTACATGGAAAATATTTCAGATAAAATAGAAGAGATACATAGAAAAACATTAAAATGGACAATTTTCATGGAAAATTAAAGAGTAAAGTGGTAGACATGTAAAACATTGCTAAATTAAATTGAAATATGAGATGGAAACATTTTATGATAGAATTGAAGATTTACATGGAAAATATTTCAGATAAAATTGTAGAAAAATGTAGAAAAACATGTTAGAATTGAATATTATCATGGAAATTTTTATATAGATATAATAATGGTAGGCATAAAAGTATTCCTAAGTTGATTGAAAGTGGAATTATAAACATTTTCTGACAAACTTGAAGATTTACATGGAAAATATTTCTGATAAAATTTAAGAAATATATAGAAAACCATGTTAAAATTAAAGATTATCATGGAAATTATACAGATAAAATGATAGGCATAAAAATAATTCTAAGTTGGTTGAAGGTGGAATTATAAACATTTTCAGATAAAATTGAAGATTTACATGGAAAATATTTCTGGTAAAATTTAAGAAATATATAGACAAAGACGTTAAAATTGACTATTTCATGGAATATTTTACATATAAAATGGCAGATATAAAAACTTTCTAAATTAATTGAAGGTGGAATTAGAAATATTTGTGATAAAAAAGATTTACATTGAAAACATTTCCGATAAAATAGAGGAAATATATAGAAAGACATATTAAAATTGAAGATTATCATGAAAAATAATGCTGATAAAATGGTAGACATAAAAACATTACTAAATTAATTAAAAGGGGAATTACAAATATTTTCTGATAAAATTGAAGATTTACATGAGAGATATTTCTGTTAGTCTATGTCTTTTATTGGGGAGTTGAGTCCATTGTTGTTAGGAGATATTAAGGAATAGTGATTGTTGCTTCGTGTTATTTTGATGTTATTTTTATGTTTGTGTGGGTATCTTCTTTTGGGTTTGTTGGTAGAAGATTACTTTCTTGCTTTTTCAAGGATGTACTTTCCCTTCTTGTGTTATAATTTTCCATTTATTATCCTTTGTAGGGCTGGATTTGTGGACAGATATTGTGTAAATTTGTTTTTTTTAAATCATGGAATATCTTGGTTTCTCCATCTGTGGTGATTGAAAGTTTTGCTGGGCATAGTAGCCTGGGCTGGCATTTGTGTTCTCTTAGGGTCTATATGAGGTCTGCCCAGGATCTTCTAGCTTTCATCATCTCTGGTGAGAAGTCTGGTGTGATTCTGATAGGTCTGCCCTTATAAGTCACCTGCCCTTTTCCCCTTACTGCTTTTAATATTCTTTCTTTGTTTAGTGAATTTGGTATTTTGATTATTATGTGCCAGGAGGACTTTCTGTTCTGGTCCAGTCTGTTTGGAGTTCTGAAGGCTTCTTGTATGTTCACGGGCATCTCTTTCTCTAGGTTAGGGAAGTTTTCTTTAATTTTGTTGAAGATATTCACTGGCCCTTTAAGTTGGAAATCTTCGCTCTTGTCTATACCTATAATCCTTAGGTTTGATCTTCTTATCGTGTCCTGGAGTTCCTGGATGTTTTTGGTTACCAGCTTTATGCATTTTGTACTTTTTTTTTTACTGTTGAGTCAATGTTTTGTATGGTATCTTCAGCACCTGAGGTTCTTTCTTCTATCTCTTGTATTCTGTTGTTGATGCTTGCATCTATGACTCCTGAATTCTTTCTAAGGTTTTCTATCTCCAGAGATACCTCAGTTTGTGATTTCTTTATTCTACTTTCACTTTTAGATCCTGGATGGTTTTGTTCGGTTCCTTCACTTGATTGCTTGTGTTTTCCTTTAATTATTTAAGGGATTTTTGTGTTTCTTCTTTAAGGACTTCTGCCTTGACCCGTGTTCTCTTGTGTTTCTTTAAGGGATTTTTGTGTTTTCTCTTTAAGGGCTTTAACCTGTTGACTCTTGTTCTCCTTGTTCTCTTTAAGAGAGTTATTTAAGTCTTTCTTGAAGCCCTCTATCGGTGTCATGAGATACGATTTTAAATCCAACTCTAGCTTTTCTGGTGTGTTGGGGTATCCAGGACTTGCTGCAGTGGTAGAACTGGGTTCTGATGTTGCAATATGGCCTTGGTTTCTGTTGGTAAGTTTCTTGTGCTTGCCTTTCTCCATCTGGTGCTAGTTGGTATTGCTGTCTCTGGCTGGAGTTTCTTTCTCCAGCCCTACAAAGGATAATAGATTGAAAATGCCAACATAAGGAGGGAAATGACACCCTAGAAAAAGCAAGAAACTAATTTTCTTCCAACAAACCCGAAAGAAAGTAACCACACAAACATAAAAATAACATCAAAAAATAACAGGAAGCAACAATCACTATTCCCTAATATCTCTTAAAATCAATGGACTCAATTCCCCAATAAAAAGACATAGACTAACAGAAATATTTTTTCATGTAAGTCTTCAATTTTATCCAAAAATGTTTACAATTCCACTTTCAATTAATTGTGGGCCTGTAAGCATGTGTCCTTACTCTTCTGAGCTCAGAAGTGAAAGCACTGCTGGGAGATCTCTCTCTCCTGGCAGGCTATGCACAGAAGGCTGTGGAGTCTCCAGGCTCGCTTTGTCAATGGAGGCAGGAAGACTTCTGTCCCATCTGCTCTACTGATCTTATGCCCTGAGTGCTCCTAGCTGTTCCCCTCCAGAGAGAAGGTGGAGATCTCACCTCTGTGCTCAGAAGTGAAAGTGCTGCTGGGAGATCACTCTTTCCTGGTGGGCTGAACACAGAAGGCTGTGGAGTCTCCTGGCTTCCTGGTGCGAATGGAGGCAGGAGGTCTCCCATCCCAACTGCTCCACTGATCACAGAAGGCTGTGAAGTCTCCCTGGGCAGATCTCATACAGAGGCTAAGAGAACACAAATGCCAGCCCAGACTACTATACCCAGCAAAACTCTCAATCACCATAGATGGAGAAACCAAGATACTCCATGATAAAACCAAATTTACACAATATCTTTCCACAAATACAGCCCTACAAAGGATAATAGATTGAAAATGCCAACATAAGGAGGGAAATGACACCCTAGAAAAAGCAAGAAACTAATTTTCTTCCAACAAACCCGAAAGAAAGTAACCACACAAACATAAAAATAACATCAAAAATAACAGGAAGCAACAATCACTATTCCCTAATATCTCTTAAAATCAATGAACTCAATTCCCCAATAAAAAGACATAGACTAACAGAAATATTTTTTCATGTAAGTCTTCAATTTTATCCAAAAATGTTTGCAATTCCACTTTCAATTAATTTAATGTTTTATGTCTACCATATTATCTGCATTATTTTTTATGAAATAGTCAATTTTAATGTGTTTTTCTAAATATTTCTTGAATTTTATCAGAAATATTTTCCATGTAGATCTTCAATCTTATCTGAAAATGTTTATAATTCCACTTTCAATCTACTTAGAAATATTTTTATGCCTACCATTTTATCTGTATAATTTTCCATGATAATCTTCAATTTTAACATGTTATTCTATATTTTTCTACAATCTCATTAGAATTACTTTTCATGCAAATCTTCAATTCTATCATTAAATATTTCTACTTTCTATTTCAATTAATTTAGCAATGTTTTTTATGTCTACCATTTTCTTCTTTATTTTTTCATGAAAATTGTCAATTTTAATGTCTTTTTCCATATATTTCTTAAATTTTGTCAGAAATATTTTCCATGTAAATCTTCTATTTTATCATAAAATGGTTTTTACTTCCTTTTTCAATAAAAAAGGAGTAAATTTCCAGACAATCAGGCCATTTTTTACTCCATGTTTTTAATTGTAGCTTTTATTGTGTTTTAGTTATTTCATATGTATATGTGTGTGAATGCATGGCTATGTTTATGAGTGTTATATGTAAGTGCACCACAGTTCACAAGCAGAGATAAGAGGAAACCTAGAGTTGGTTCTTTGCTTCCATCCCTTGGGACCCAGGAATCAAAGAGAATCATAAAGTCTGGTAGCGAATGCCTTTACCCTCGAGGGATTTCCTTTCCCCCTTCATCAGTGAAGTGTATGTTCATTGGCTGCTCACTCTTATCATGTCTTGGGTATAACAATACAGGGTTATTCTCGAAAGACTTATCACCCAAATTATCCAAGGTCTTTTGAAGGATTAGTACCCGTGGAAAGTATAAACATCCTTTTGCTGTTGTTCTACTTCAACCGTTTTCAATAGAACCAGTTCACCTTGTAAAAAGTTTATGCTGTGGCCATGGAAGTTATGAGTACTGGAAATGTGACCCTATCTATTCTATGTGACACCAGATTTTATGTGAAATTTCTAGAACTAGAGCAACTTCTGAACATGCTCTTGACCAGAAGAGCCTGTGCCACAAAGGATACCCTCCATCAACTCCAAAAGAGACAAAACACAGAGGTACGTGGTTTGAGAGACCCCAAGACATCTACAGCAGTGGACACAGAGTCTGATGATCATTCTGTTTCCTGGGATCAGGTATTTCAATGTTTTTGTGTTATCACTCTCTATTGCTGAAGGAAATTCTGTCAGAATTAACAAAAAAAGACCCATAAAAATAATGTGCATTTTTCTCAAAGTATTCTATCTCTGTGGTATGTTTATGGTTTTCTTTTTCTGTAAGTAGATTTCTATAGACATAGAAATAGGCCAAAAATATTTAGGGTTTCTCTTAGGTCTATACTAAATATATGAATAATTAATTTAGAAAAGATACAATAGGCATTTAATATGGGCTAATGCTATCTTGGCAGGAAGAATGCCACATTGGTCGAAGATAGGCCTTGGCCATAAGAATCATACAAGTCAGTAGAGGATTTAGTCATTACATATGTAACAATAAGCAGACAATTTAAATGTAATGTATATTGGGAAGAGATTCCTTTGTGTGTAGACTAACAGAAGCATATTTGTATAATAGATTGGTTCTTTCAAACAGTTCTGGGGATTAAACCTAGGCTATATAAATATACTATCACTGAATTACATCCTTAGCTCTTTAAAAATTTTTGTTTTTTTCTTGACATGTGTGTGCATGAATTTTTGTGTATGCATATTTGTACCATGTGTGTAGAGGTCAGAGGGAGTGGCAGAGTCTTCCTGATTGATTGCCACCTTACATATTGAGGAAAACTCTCTCACTTGAGTTCAGAGCTCACCAATTCTGCTAGCATAGTAAGCCAGCTTGATCTGGCAGTCCCTTCTCCATACACCAAGAGTACAGTGGGTTTCCAGACCTGCCCAGATTCTGTGTGGGTTCTGGGGGCCCAAACTCTTGACTCACAATTATGTGGCAATTATTTAACATGTTGGGCTATCTTCCCAACCTCCAATTTTTATCTTGAGACAGATACATTTCCCCACTATTTTTCCCAGTCTGGTCTGAATTCTTTATATACCCAGAAAGGCCTTGCACTTGCAAGTTCCTGCCTCTGTCCCTCCTGCAGCTGGGATCAAAGGTTTTGCTGCTCTATGTACTGACCTTGTATGGTTAGCTCACAGGGAAATCCATTCCTAGGACAGATATTTCGCTGTGCCACATGAGAGTCTTGAGAAGTCCAGTAGGAAACAAATTTCTTCAATCTCAAGAAGCCCATCATTGCTCAGACTTCTATGGTAGAATATTTTTCTGCATAGTTCATTAAAGTGTTCAGAAGATAATGTCCCATGGTAATGGCTCACACGTATTGACTATTTATTATGCATTGGGTATGGAGTTATATTATCTCGTTCATATGAAAACTATTATGTAAGACATTTTGTAATATTTCATCCTCATGATAAGGCATAGAGGTAGTAATTGCTTTAATTTTCAGACACTGAATGTGCATATTGCTTGGTTAGTAGTCTTTATTCTTTGTTCTTTATTACTGTCTAGGAAAAGGTGTTCAAGTAAGTTAATTCCACACATATGTTTTAATAATAAACACTATTGTGGAACATTTTACTCATACATACACACACACACACACACACACACACGTGTGCACACACATGCATGTACACACATGCACACACACATACATGTACATGCACGCACACACGTGCACACCACATGCACATACATGCACACACAAGCACACATGCATACATGTACATGCATGCACACATACACAACAATGCAATACATGTACACACATGCACACATGCACAACACACATACATGTACACACATGTACACACATGCACACATGTACACACACATGCATACACAAATACACACCCGCATACATGCACACCCCTTCTTTGAGGTCAGAGAACAACATGAAGGATTCAATTCTTTGCCTCTATCACGTGGGTCTCAGCAACTGAAGTGAAACTTTCAGCCTTGGTGGCATGAACCTTTACTCGAGACGTTCTAAGTTGCAATGTTTGATGCATACATGCCTACTTTTTACTTTTAAAATGTAAAAACAACCTTCGGCTGTTTTTAGAGGTATGTTGCTTTCGTTTTAGGAGGTTTGTCTAAGTATGCTTACATAACATGAAAAACAAAACAAAACTGTACTTTAGCAGGATAAAGATAAAGTCAGTCAAAAATAACAATTATTTTTGCCATTTTTTTTTTTTTGTATAGAATGTTAACAGAGACAGGTCACTCTACTATTTGGTATTTATGCTGGCTAGCTGACATAGCATTCCCTTCTATATTTAACCTTTCATTTCTTTTGAAAAACATGTTTCTGACTCAGCCCTGTTAAGTGATAATACCAAAGCCACCAATTTCATTATGACATGGTTCCTTCTTAGCATATAAAGTTGGCTTTGTACATACAAAGTTTCCCCAATTGAAAACTGGGAGAAAACAAAACCATGGATACTTCTGAGGGGTCGCTGGTTAGAATACCACTCAACATGTTGTAAATCAGTCTCTCTGCCAGAAAGAAAAGGTACATTCCAGGAATATGAAATTATACTCAGAATAAAACAGAGGTACTATGGATTTTTAAATAAATCTTGGGAGATATATAGCAAAGGGCTAAAGATGTAAAGGTACCCAGGAAACTCACCATAATGTCATCACACCTCTGTTGCTTCCCTGGGGAACTCTGTCTCCTTGAGTGGTTCTTGTAGCTGATGGAAGGCTGAGGTTTCTAACTTCATGTTTTCTTCACATAGGCTTGCTTCTCTGCTAGGCAGTTGGTGGAGATATTTCTACAGAACCATAGCAGTCTGACCATTTCTAAGGAGGACTTCACGCAGCTAAGTCCAGGCATCATCCAGCAACTTCTCAGCTGCTCTTGTCAGATACCCAAGGACCAGCAAGCAAAGCCCCCACCCACCACTCTAGAGAGTAAGTCTGGGTTCCTCACCCGTGTGAATGATGCATGCAGGGAATGAGACATACCCACTGTATAGCAGGAGCTAGTCTAAGTATTATACATTTACCAACTTATTTAGTCCTCCATAGAGAGAGGAGGGATGACCACTGTCATTCCCATTTTAGAGATGAAGAAACACAGGTATGAATATGTTAAGCCACAGGCTAAAAATAACATACTTGTTAACATGATAGCATTGGAAGTCAAGAGTCTCTGATGCTTTTCAGTGAACTCTTGTTGTTACCTTTGAGATGGAGTTTTGCCTTGTATCCCAGGTGGGTCTTGAACTTGTGATCTTCCTGTTCTGTTCTCCCAGAACTCTGGGATAATGAATATGTACCAACATGTGAGATGATTTTTAGAGACTATTTAATACTTTGTATATATACTTTATGTAAATTGATTCAGTCCTTCATATTTGACTAAACCATGAAGCAACTTAAAATTCTATGATTAAGGAGTCTGGAGAAGGATCAATCAGTAAAGCAGGTAAGCCTGGGGACGTGAACTGGGTTCCTAGCACTCCGGCACAAAACGCTCAGTGTAGATCGATGAGTTCTAGGTTCAGTGAGCGTGCCTGTTTTAAAAAGGAATCAAAACAAATAAAATATAGAGCAGATGAGGAAGGCGCCCTGTATTGAGCTCAGTCTTCACATCCCTGAATATATGCGCACACACGCGTGCGCACACACACACACACACACACACACACACACACACACACAGACAGAGAGATTGACAAACAGAGCAGGGGAGAAGTGGCATGTAAAAAAGAAAACATAGTCTTCAGTCTCAGGCACTCAGATTCTGAGCAATTTGTCCTTCCAGTTTTGGGGCCTGGCTCTTTTCAATTCACTGTGAAGTGTGGGTACAGTGTTTTCAGTAATCCACATATCCCAAAACATGTGAAACATGAGGACATATTGGGGAAAATAAAAGTTCATGGGCTGGTTTGTGTTGGCGGTCAGTGTCCAGTCCAAGGAGATGACAGCCTTCTGGGAATGGCTGGTGGCTTCTGAAAGTGAAGGTGTCACTCGTTACCCTCCTGCATCCCACTGAGTTACTGTAGCAGACAAGCTTTCTCGTTGACTTTATAGGGATCCTATATATTTCAGATTGTATAAAGAGTACAAAAAGGTGTCTAGTCCACTGATACACTATAGACTTATGACTCCTGTCTCTCCAAAATGGTGGCCTGAAACTAGTCATGATATAGTAAAGATATGCAGCCTTAAAGCATTGCCATTAAACTGCTAACCATATCCATGATATATCTGTGAATCTATATGAATATACATATTGAGAACAGTATACTTGGTCTCTGTGGTAGGCTGTATTGACTACCATTTAAAAGTTGAATTATCCAGCTACTCCTCTCTAAGTTACAATGGATCCTTGAGTGGTAAGTAGCTCATTGGAAGGTCTGATGTGAACAGAAGCATGTTATGTCTAAATACCTAAAACTGCATAGCTACTGGGAGGGAAGAAAGACTCCATTAAAGTGAAGAGTTCAGAAACTCAATATGTGTGCTCAGTGATGCCACAGTGCTGAGCCCCCTTGGGCACATCTACACTCCCAATACCTTGTACAGTGCCTGGGACATGCAAGCCCCTTACAGAAAGCTAATTGAACTCAAGATTTATGAGAAAAAAATGGGTTATCCTCTTTCTTGAAAACCTCTAGACTCTTCTAGGGAAATCTTTTAAAATATCCTATTAATAATGTCCAGCAAACACCACTTTCAACCTCATTTCTAGGAAGGGAGCACATGACCATGCTCAGATCTAATTCCAGCAAGTTCTGTCCTGATGGGAAATATTCCAACAGAAGCTGCTGCTAAGTCACCAGACGCAAGTCCAGGAACCTTGATGCTTGGCCTGGGGCTGATGGCAAATCAGCAGAGTACTTTATGCCACATGGGAGATTTTTATGATTTCCAGGATATTCCGCTTGACAGAAAGAAGGCAAAATCTAATTCACAGAGGATGTAAAGAGTCTTTAGAAGCTGCAAAGTCATAAAGCATGCACTTTCCTCCAGTATCACTTTGTAGCTGCCCACAGAACAAAGGGGGAGTTAGGATGTGAAGCACTTTCAAACTCTTGCTCGTCTTGAGTTTTGGACACATATGGTCTGCTGTAGGTACGACAAAAAACAAACAAAAAAAAAAAAAAAAAGGAAAAACGAAAACCAACAGCTGTCCATGTTGAAATTCTAATAACTTTATGCACTTAGGTGAAAACAATGCCATCCGTGAATAATGTCCAGCTGGGAAAGGATGGGCTATGAAAACCTTCAAAGATGCTTTAATAACGTGGGAGTTCTTGTGTCCTTAATCAATTAGAATGAACTATAACAACTGTGTAGGTACATGAGCACCCCAGCCATCCTCAGAGTTGTTGAGATGAACTGTTGTAAAATATGCACAGCATCAAATCTAGCTTCAGTTTTTGCTTTAGTGGCAGAGGAAGAGAGCCGGGGCCCTGTGCATTCTGAGCACACGCTGTACCACTGGCCTGGGCTCCCCAGCTCCTTAGTCATTTTTTATTTGTGCAGTTCAGCAGTATATTAACGTAGCCATGAAACAGCTAACTTTTCATATCTCCAAACTACCGAGGAGGCCGGCTCTTCATTTTCCCCTAGAGCATCGGAGAGGGGCTGGCATAGGAGGTGAGAAGATAGATTAAGGACTGGTGACTTCCTGCCTTTTCTCAGGACATTACCAACTCCTTCTACCCCTGTGAGGTGAGAGCTCAGAACCAACCGAAGCAGCTCTTAAAATCTCCAGCTTCTTGCTGTGTGCTCACTGATGTCCTTAATAAGGAGCTGATGTGAAGGGTGAACCGTCTGGAAAAACATAAGTATGGTAGAAAAGGAGCATTGCTTACCTAAAAACAATACTTACAATTTGTTCTTTGGCAAGTTCATACATGGATACTCTATATCTTGATCATTGTTACCGCTAGATCTTTCCACTTCCCTCAAGCCCCCAACACATCTCCCAACTTTTTGCTCTCTTCTTTAAAAACAAAACAAAGCAAAACAAAAACAAACAAGCAACAAAACCCAGGGTGCCGCCCTACATGCTAATGAGTGCGGAGCCATGCATCTGAACTTGGGAAATCTACTGGCAGCCACACCCCTGCAGAGGAATCACTCCCATCCACCAAGAGCTCCTGAGCTAGGAGTGGAGGTGCAGGGGGAGGTTTCATGTTCTCCTCCCCAGCCTTCTTCTATTATAACACATTGTAAGAGAATATTTTCTTTGGGACTACAGTTGAGGGGCTAGAGACAGCTCGGCAGGTAAGACTCTGGACAGCTTTTATGGACCTGTGTTTGGTTCTGAGCATTCATGTGACATGGCTTACAGCTGCCTCCACAGGCACACATATTGCTCCACACAAACATAGACATTCTTGTTTGTTAAACAATGTTAATCCCAAAGATGGGAGGGGAAATACAACTGACCCAAATCATCATGGCCAAATAAATTAAAGCAAGCTAGCAAGCTTTTTAAATAAAATTCATATATATGGGCTGCCTCTCCCTAAGATGGGGGTTGGATAGGTCAGCACTGGATTCGAGGAAGGCTAGGGGACAGAGGATTTCCAAATGGGCAGTTTGGTGGGCAAAATAGGCAGGGTTACAGGGCAGAAAATAAGTATCACAAATCAGTCACAATGGCCTCCTGAAACAACGACATGGTTTGCAAGACGGTCATAATAACAGGAAGTCATAACAAGATGGCCATAACTGCCCCGTGAAATAAAGGTAGGGCTGGGGGATGGGTATTAGCCTTTTGAAACAAAGACATGATCCCCATTCTTGGCACAGGCAGTACAGACCTTTGTGGCTAAGGATGCGAGTGAGGCATAACCGAGTCTTTGAGAGACATGCTTCATCCCACAGTAACAAACCTAGCTTGTCTTGACTATAAGGTGGCTTTTAAGACTATGTTGGAGGCAGGCTGGTTCTTCAATCACCCCTTCACCACACCCCCCACCGGCACGACTCGGGTGATCCGTGTGAAGTGCAGGATGAAACTCGGGACACTACTATCTTTGTTGGCGCTGGGTCAAGCCCTCCAGGGTCTTACCTCATGGTTCACTTTTGTTACACATTTAAACACAGTACAATTTGTAACCTGTGACCTTTACAGTAAGAATGAGTTCTGTCGGCCGATAAACAGAGCTCATGGCTAGGCTCTTTGATGAACATAAGGATAGATTCTATTGATGAAGGAGGCAGTGTGCATGGGGCCTCTTTCCCCGCGTTTCGTTCTATTCACCGTAGGATTAGGGCCCAACAATGTTCAGGATATCGGGGGATTCAGGTAGAGGCTGGCTTCTAATATACATGCGAAGGGTGACCAGGCTGATTGGCCTCATCTCACCCCAGCATTCCAGGCAAGCAGGCAGCGTCCACATGTTGAAGGAAGTAGTCCTGTATAACGGGCAATCCTGGCTCCTCCAAGGCTTATTCTAAGCTGTTCTTTCTGCACACACGTAGATAATTATAAGTAATAAAAATCAAATCTGTAAAACTACAATCGGATTTACCATGATAGTTTAAGGTTTCCATTTGCTCCTTAATTTTCCACCGACATATGTTAATTAAAAACAAACAAACAAACAAACCTAATCTTAAGCTCTTATTGAATTGGCTGCTTTTACAGTTGCTGTGAGAAATGCCACTTACAGACGGGAGGGTATGCGTGTGCTTGGATCCATACACAGTTCCAGAGAATGGCCCTCCATGGTGGAGCCTGAGATATCTGTTTACATTGCATGTGAAGTCAGGAAGCAGGGAGATTCACTCACGTTCTCCATTTCACTGAGCTCATAGGATGGCACTGTCTACACTTAAGATGAATCTTGCGACCATCAGTAACCTAGGCTAGAAAACCACTAAGATTTGTTTTCTAGGGGATTCAAGATTCCTCAAGTTGGTGACCAACCCAAAGAACCACATCTACTTTACTGATTATAAAGCCAATGTCTGGAGGTCTAGATGCATGGAATACACTTTAGGGGTTAGAAGAATTTGTGTATGAATTCTTGTATGAATGTAAATTACAAACTGTTAAAATTTACTCTACCAGTTTTTTTTTCGCCTATAAGACCACCTGTTTTGTTATTGAGAATGCCACTAATTTCTATATATCAAATAGTTTTGAAAGCTTTTAGAAGGAAGTTCTTCTGACGTGTGGGCTCGGTTTCTGTGTAAGCCCTGGTCTACAGCGGCGCCGTACCCCACGCTCCCTCAGCACAATGCCCTCCCCTTTAAAGTACTTAAGTGTCATTAGATGGAATCAGTACTAGTATCTCTCAATGCGAGTGTTGCGTTTACCAGTCTGAGACTTACTTACGATATCCTGTGGGTGATAGATAGATTGGGTATGTGCTTGTTTCAGTGATGTTTAAATAAAGCAGAGGATAGCCTCAAAGCCTAGGAGGGGGTGCGGGTAGGGGCAGAGTGGTATGAACAAACAAAAACCCCTTCTCTTAGTCTTTGCGGTAATAAAATAAGTCTGGGAGACTTATAAAGAATAGAAATTTGACTTCCACAGTTCTGGAAGCCAAGGAGCTCAAGGTCAATGTATTGGTAGATTGTATGTTTAATGGTGGCAGTGATGGGGGTGGCGTGGGGGGGGGCTCCTTTGTGGTTCATAGAATGGAACTAGCTCACTGTCTCCCCCTGCTGGAGGTTGCTTATAAGCACCTATCTCATTGACTTGAACAGAGTTCTCATAACCTAATGAGCTTCCAAAGTCCTCAACTTCTTTGTAGCCTTTGGGGCTGGGGAGGAGGAGTAATAAACCTTTAGAACACAACAAGTCATCGAAGAACATAGCATTTCACTCCTTGCTTTCAAAATAAAAATAATCCTTTATCCTTTATCCCATGTGCGTCCTCATGTATTCTTAACGCCGGAGAGTGGATTTGAATTTCTGCTAGCCGAGGCTGGAATGCACTGACAGTCTTTGTCGTCCCTTTGGACTAGAATACGGCTACAGCACAGTGGCAGTGACACTCCTGACTTTGGGCTCCATGCTTGGGACGGCGCTGGTCCTTTTCCACAGCTGTGAGGAGAACTACAGTCTTATTTTACAGCTGTTCGTGGGCTTGGCTGTGGGGACGCTCTCTGGGGATGCCCTGCTCCATCTCATTCCACAGGTAATCTTGTTTTTACTTTTGTTTTCCCATTCCAGATGGGCTGTGCCTTTTTTTTTTTTTCTTCTCTTTCCACTAAAAAACTCGAGATGCGTATACAAAATTTTTGGTGTGGACTTCAGTAAATAAAGACAATGACTGGCGTTTTCCTTGGGAAATGTACCACTTGCCCTGTACCTGTGGAAGAGGAGAGGCGGCGGCAATGGGTTTATCCTCATTATCAGTTTCTCAGCTCCTTCCCTCCACTCTCTTGCATCAGGTCCATTTCTCTCTGCTCTTGAGTTGTGCCTCCACGTGTGTACATGCTCGTGTGTGTGTGCACGTACACCTGTGAGTATGCATGTGTGCGTTCGGGTGTAAGTGTGGCCCCTGGATACCAACGCCAGTGTATTCGTCAGTCAGTCACGCCTCACCTCCGTTGGAGGCAGGGTCTCTCACCACACCCCGATCTCACCAGTTTACTTACACTGGTGGCTACTGAGTTCCAGGGACCAGGCCCCTCACTCAGTCCTGGAAATGACAGGTACATACCTTGCCATCCAGCTTTTCATATGAATGCAAGGGATCTGAAGTCACGTCTTTGGTTTTGTGAGGCAAGTACTTTACTAACCTTCCCTGGGTTGAAGCACCAGGAAAGTGACCATCTGTTCCAGGCTTGTGAAGCTTTTTTATTTATCAGAAATTAACGGACTAAGCCCGAGGCGGTGGCAGGGGTGAGGTAGGAAGGCACTGCAAAGGACATTGTCGTCTGCTCTTAATAGGAATGGTGGCAGCAGACTAACAATCACGCCTCCTGTGAAGTGGGAAAGGGCAGACATTTCTACAAGCCTCTGGCGATTTCCTTGGGGTCACTGTTGTTGCTTGGAGGCTCAGTAATTACTTGATATTCAAAAAATTTGCGAAGTGAGCCCTGGAGAAGTTAAACAAGCCACTATTGGTTTTAAGTTCCCTCCTAATCCAATTGTCAGGGAAATATTTCAAGACTTCATGTATTGGCTCAAGGCAACGGCCTCGGTCAGTTTCTAGGTCACTGCAGCTGATACTGAGTTGTGTGTCACCTGGGATCACTGGAAACAGCGCGAGGCTGCCTGGGTTTTCCTCCAAGGGGTAGTGCACAGCTGGGGAGCGAGTCTGAACCTGGGTGCTTCAAACATGCTGCAGATCCTGGTGGAAACGTCAGTCTGTCGCTGTGGTATTTAGAAGGCAGCATTTTGGCTTGAGAGAAGAGTTGAGCACAAGAGTTATTGGAAAGAAGAAGAAAGATCTAATGTAATGTGGGAGAGCCAGAGAAATCAGTGGACCTGGGAAGTTACCGGCATTTCCAGAGATCTGTACAGAAGGAAGAGAACACCACTGCTTGATTGATTTTATAATTGCTAAATGTATTCAACTTAACCATCTATGTCTTAACCCCTAGATTGTGAGTTGTCCTTTTATTTAATTGTATGGTTCTATAATGATCCAAACTATATGAAATATTGATCATTATGAGTATGAGGTAGGTATACATCAGTATTATTACCAAACAAGTTAGAACAAGTAGACCACCAGAGTTTGGTTTTTAGTTTTGAGTATACATGTGTGCTTACATGTGCACACATGGTATCACAGGGGATTGGTTCTAGGACTCCTGAGAGTGTGAAAGCCCACATATGCTCAAGTCCCTTTGTGAAAAATTATTTAGAATTTCATACATCTTGTATAGTTTGCTATTTTAAATAATATTTAGATCATTCACAGTATGTGATACAATGTAAAATAAATGCAACACCATATTATTCGGAGAAGAATAACAAGAAAGGCATAAGTAGAAATGTAGTTATTTTTTCCGAGATTTTTTACTCTTTATTTGGTGGATATATATCTCAAGACTATATATATATACATATACATACACATACATATATACATATATGTGCTTATATAGTTTCCACTTTCTTTATTTGGAACTCAAAGTAATCCTACTTCTTCGAACCACTGAGGTATCTCACAAATTGCTGTCTTTTGGAAAAGGAATATACCAGGTGATGATTACTTTCAAGCATTCATAAAGTCATTCAGGTGCTGAATGTGACACATGAGCTCACTGGAGGGAAGTTGGCACACCCTTCAGAAAACTGCTAACACTCCTGGTCACACAGCACACGCTGTGTGATGTGTCTGCTTTCAGGTAGATCTCTCTATTTGGGTAGAACTGAATTAGCAGTTTAAATGCAGAAGCATATGTGGACATATTGACCCTTACATGTGTACCATGTGTACAGCATACTGATATGTTATGAAGCATTAGTACACACAGAGACCTCCGGAAAAGAAACCAGCAGAATGTAAAAACCAAGGCCAGGTGCCAGAACAGAGCATTGGCATAAGCTAGCCAAAGTTTACCTTGATTGTCCACTGTTGACATTCTCTGATACCAATCACACTACGTCATGGACGTCTTTACATGCCCTACGGAAATTTGAATGATTTCCATGGCATTCCACAGACTGACAGTTGAAGTCATTCAACTTCTAGGTTTACTCTTTGATATTTAAGTCATTGGAGGTTTTCCCCTCCTTTTTCTTTTCCTTTACTGACTATAGACTTTCCCATCACATTATCTACATCCTGGTATGGTTTCCCTGTAGCCTTCCCAGGTCCTTTCCACATCCCTTCCCATCCAGCTCTCCACCCCACCCCCACTTCTGTTTCTCATTAGAAAATAAACAAGCTACTGTGGGATACTAATAAAAGAAAAATAAAATCTAACTCATCGTATTTGAACAAAACAAGAAAAACAACACAAACCAAGAGAAGGCACAAGAAACAGAGATTTCCACTCAGGAATCTCACAAAAACACTAAACTAGAAGCCATAATATATATGCAAAGTACTACAGGGTAAAAAGAAAAGAAAAATAAAATAAAATCATAAATTATATATATGAGACATGACATTATAAGACAAGGAAGCTTCAAAGATGTCACCGAGTGAGTTGTCACTGGCCCTCTGGGCGTGCAGCCCACCCTGGTTTGTTTCCCAGTGAGACTCCTTTGAAGGAAACCACATTTTTATTTGCAAGTTGTCGTTAATGGGAGATGCTTCCGGGTTGAGATCGTACCTTGTGTCTACTTCTCCTTCCACTCCAGGACCCCAACAGTATAGACCTGCATGGGCCCTCTGCCTGCTGCCGGTCTCTGGGAGTTCATGTGGGCGTCAAGCACGCTGGGTTAGAGGGCTTTGCTTCCTAGGTGTCGTCTACAGCCTCTGGCTCTTACGCCCTTTCTGCCCCATCTTCCACAGGGTTTCCAGAAGGTTGAGGGGAGTGGAGGGGAAGGTTTTGCTGGAGACATTTTGTTTGGGGCTGAGTGTCCTGTGGTCTCTCATTCTGTATGATGACTGGCTGTAGGTTCTTGCTACATTTTATTTTATTTTGTCTTATTTTATTTTATGATTTTACTTTATTTTATTTTATTTTACTTTTAAAATAATAGTATTTGCTTTTATCCAGTTTTCTGTTGAGGGACATCTGTCTTGTTTTCAACTTCTGGCGACTGTGCACATGGTTGAGCAAGTGTCTCTGTGCTAGGATGAAGCATCCTTTGGCTATATGCTCGAGAGTGCTTGCTTTAAGTCAGGGTTCTCTAGAACAGCAGTCTTCAACCTGTGGGATGCAATTCCTTTGGCAAACCTCTGTCTCCCAACATATTTTCATTTTGATTCATAAGAGTAGCAGAATTACAACTATAAAGTAGCAATGAAAATAATTTTATGGTTGGTGGTCACCACAACTATAGTAAAGGGTTCTCAGCATTAGGAAGGTTGAGAAACACTGCACTAGAGTGACAGAATTTATAGAATTGTCTATCATCTATCTATCTATCTATCTATCTATCTATCTATCTATCTATCTATCTATCTTTCTTTCTATCTATCTATCTATCTTTCTATCTATCTATCTATCTATCTATCTATCTATCATCTATCTATCTTTCTATCTTTCTATCTATCTATCCAAAGGGGATTTATTAGAATGACTTACAGGCTGCAGTCCAATATTCCAACAATGGCTTATCCATTGGAATTGGAAAGTCCAAGAATCCAGTATGTGCTCAGCTCACAAGGCTGGATGTCTCAGCTGGTTTTGAGTGCATTCTGGAATCTAATGCCAGTGAAGGAATAGACCTGTTAACAAGGCAAGGACAATCAGGCAAAGAGCAAAACATCCTTCTTCCATTTCCTTATATAGGCTTTTCAGCAGAAGGTGAGGTCTAGATTTAAGATGGATCTTCCCTCCTCAAGATCTAGATAAAAGGTGTGTCTTTCTGTTTCAATGATACAGATTAGAAGTAGATCGTCCCATTTCAAATTAAGCGAAGTTCTCTTAGAGGCATGCCCTCCATTCCGGTTTTAGTTCCAGATGTAGTCAAGTTTATAACCAAGACTAGCTATTGCAAGTCCACCCCTTGTCACCATGACACACAATCGTATCATCTCTTGTTGCGATTAATTTCCAAATGAAAGCAATGACTCAGTCATAATAAGGTCTAAGCATGGACAACATTTACGTATAAATTTAATTTAAAAGCACATTATATATTTAACCAGGATATAATTACATCCAATATGCTATCACTATCCCTAGTGCAACTGCAAATGCATTATAAATTCAGAATAGGTGGCAAAGTCCATTGAGGGACATTCTTTTAACATCCCAAACTTAAATATGATAACCATTAATATTCTCCTAATTGATGTTACTTAATGATAAAAAATTGAAGAAAACACACAACTATCTGTACAAACACATTCTTAAAATATGACAGAAATATTCATGTCAACTATAATTCTCATTTCTGTAACTGGTAACAAGGCCTTAGCTACTATTTACAACTACCTTCCTCTGGTACCAGTTCTGAATTTCCTCCACTCTTGACAAGCACTTCAGCAGGTCTTGGCTCTTTTTCTAGAAGAATGACTTGCATATCTTCATTCCTGATAAGTCTGTGTTCACTGTCTTCCTGCCTGGATTAGACTGTTATAATTTCCCATTGACTTTAGTCACATGACACGGATCTCCTGTATTCTAGACATAATCTTTTCTTACCTCCATTGTGGAGAGGAATGTAATTTCTCCACTTTAATCTAGATCAATCACCCCCTCTATCATTGTTATTCTCTTCTTAACACGTTGGTTTAAGAGCATGGGAAGCCCAAAGTGGCAAGGCAAATATCTAAACTTCCGGTTCAATAAAATATTCGTTTGTGGCTCCTGGCAGGAGTGCCACCCACCCTGGAACCCAAAGTTACAGACCACTGAATGAGGTGAGATCAAGGGAGGGGGAAGCAATTTTCCGAGTTGGCCACTAGGGGTGATAGTGAGTGGAACTCGTCCTGCTTCACCTCTTTATTCGTGGTCCTGTGGGTCCTGGCTATGAGAGAAACTGTACCATACACTGGGATCCGAGTCAAAGCATATACCTCCCTTCGCAGAGCCCTGTCCCAGCCCTCTGGCTGCTGCCACCTAATTGATTCAGCTAACTGTGCCCTCAAAAGGCCATTCCTCCTTGCTGTCGAGCCAGCTGCTTCAGGATGGTGGGGAACATGTTAAGACCTATTCCATGATCATGGGCCCAGTGTCATACTTCCCTGGACGAGTAAGTTCCTTGGTGGGTCTAGTGTCATAATTCACTGATTGTAAAGTGACTCCCTTGCTCTGAAGCAATCCTGCATAGAATACCATGATGTTGGATAAAGCATTCTGTAAGTTTACAGATGGTGATTTGGGGAGAAACATTGTGTGCAGGAAAAGAAAATCCATAACTGGAATAAGTATCTACTCCAGTAAGGACAAAGTGATGTCCTTTCCTCAGAGAAAATGGTCCACTGTAGTCATCAGGACACCGGGTCTCTGGCTGGCCACCCTGGGAATGGTGAAAGCCATATCTGGGGTTCAGTGTTGCTCTTTACTATTGGCAGAATTGGCACTCAGTAACACCTCTAGCCAGGTGAGGCTCGGTGAGTGGAAGTCCATGTTGTCAAGTCCATGCACAACACCCATTTCTGCCACCATAGCTACTTTGTTTAAGGGCAATGACAGGGATGGCTGGGGAACGAGGCTGACTGTTGACAGAATGGGTCATCCTATATACTTGATTGTTGAATTCCTTCTCTGCTGAAGTCACCTTTTGATGATCCATCACATGGGACACAAGTATCTCCATGTCCTTTGCCCATTTGGAGAGATCTATTAATACCCTTCTTCCCCAGATGTCTTTCTCACCAATTTTCCAGTCATGTTCTTTCCAAGTCCCTGACCATTCAGCTAATCCATTGGCTAGAGCCCACGAATCAGTGAGCAGTCAGACATCTGCCCCTTTCTTCTTCCAAGCAAAATGTATGACAATGTAGACTGCCTGAAGTTCTGCCCACTGTGCAGAACTACCACCTTTCACTGGTATCATTCAGAGTTGTCCCAGAAAAGGAATGCTGCAGCTGTCCACTTCTGGTTAGAGCCTATACAACGTGCAGAACAATCAGCAAACCAGACCCTAGTCTTCTCTTCTTCTATCAACAGATCATAGGAAACAACCCATGAGGCTAGGGGTGCATACTTGGCAGTAGACAAAATCATAATGAGAGTAGAAACCATAGGTATTTGGGCAACTTCTCTAACTTGTTTGTGCCTTCAGGAAATGCTTGAGCCCAACCATGTATATACCATTTCCATTTAATAATAGATGATGACTATACACATCCTACTTTATGGTTCATTAGATCAGATAACACCCGACTCATGATGGACAGCTGAGGTCAGTTTGCATGGTAACTTAGCTGACTTAGTGGCCCATTAACAAATGCCCAATTTCTCCTAAGGCCCAATAGCTGACTAAGAGCTTTCTTTCAAAGGGAGAATAGTTGTCTACAGATGATGGTAGATAGAGCCTTGTTCCAAAAATCTCAAAGCTAGATTGAGGTAGATCAATTCCCATCTTCCTGAGGTACCAACACACTGATTTCTGTAGTGATTATACAAGTTTGCAGTCCCACGAGCAATAGATGAGTATTCTCTTTACTCCGTGACCTTGTCAATATTAGCCTCCGTTGGGTTAATTGATCTTAGCCATTCTGATAGTTGTAAAACAAACTCTCAAATATGTTTTGATTTGCATTTCCCTGATGGCTAAAGGTGTTGAACATTTCTTTAAATGTTTTTCAGATATGTGAGACTCCTTTATTGAAAACTTTCTATTTAGATTGAAAACTTTCTATTTAGATTTCCATTTTAATTTTATTTTTTATTTTATTTTATTTATTTTTTATTTAATACCTTTCTTTTTTATTTATTCTATATTATTTGTTTACATTCCAAAGGCTTTCCCCCTTTCCCAGTACCCCCCTCACCATATGTCCCATATGTCCCCCGCCCCGGTTTCTCTGTTCTGATACTCTCCTACAAACCTGGATCCAATAATCTCAGGACCAGGGTCCTCTCCTTCCTTCTTCTTGGGAATATTTTGACTTGCTAATTGTGCCTTAAGTATTCAGAGCTTCTGGGCTTATTAATATCCACTTATCAGTGATTGCAATTCATGTGTATTCTTTTGTGATTGGGTTAACTCAGTTAGGATGATATTTTCCAGATACAACCATTTGCCTACAAATTGCATGAATTCATTATTTTTAATTGTTGAGTAGTATTCCATTGTATAAATATACCACATTTTCTGAATCCATTCCTCCTTTGAGGGACATGTGGGCTCCTTCCAACTTTTGGCTATTATAAATAAGGCTGCTATGAACATAGTGGAGCATGTGTCTTTATTGTATGCAGGGGAATCCTCTGGGTATATGCCCAGGAGTGGTATGACAGGGTCATGCCCAATTTTCTGAGGAACCACCAGACTGATTTCCAGAGCAGTTGTACCATCTTGCAATCCCACCAACAGTGGAGGAGTATTCTTCTTTCTCCACATCCTCGCCAGCACCTGTTGTCTCCTGAGTTCTTAATCTTAGCCATTCTGACTGGTATGAGGTGGAATCTCAGGGTTGTTTTGATTTGCATTTCCCTGATGACTAATGATGTTGAATATCTCTTAAGGTGTTTCTCAGCCATCTGAATTTCTTCTGGTGAAAATTCTTTCTTTAGCTCTGTACCCCATTTTTAAGAGGCTTATTTAGTTCTTTGAGGTCTAACTTCTTGAGTTCTTTGTATATATTAGATATTAGCCCTCTGTCGGATGTGGGGTTGGTGAAGATCTTTTCCCACTTTGTTGGTTGTCATTTTGTCCTTCTGACAGTGTCCTTTGCCTTACAGAAACTTTGTAATTTTATAAGGTCCCATTTGTCAATTCTTGATCTTAGAGCATAAGCTATTGGTGTTCTGTTCAGAAACTTTCCCCTGTGCCCATGTCCTTCAGGCTCTTCCCCAGTTTCTTTTCTATTAGTTTCAGTGTCTGGTTTTATGTGGAGGTCCTTGATCCACTTGGAGTTGATCTTAGTACAAGGAGATAATAATGGGTCAATTCGCATTCTTCTGCATGTTGACCTCCAGTTGAACCAGCACCATTTGTTGAAAAGGCTATCTTTTTTCCACTGGATGGTTGTGGCTCCTTTATCAAAGATCAAGTGACCATAAGTCTGTGGGTTCATTTCTGGGTCTTCAATCCTATTCCATTGATCTACTTGCCTGTTGCTGTACCAATACCATGGTGTTTTTAACACAATTGCTCTGTAGTACTGCTTGAGGTCAGGGATATTGATTCCCTCAGAAGTCCTTTTATGGTTGAGAATAGTTTTAGCTATCCTGGGTTTTTTGTTATTCCAGATGAATTTGAGAATTGCTCTTTCTAGATCTTTGAAGAATTGAATTGGGATTTTAATGAGGATTGCATTGAATTTGTAGATTGCTTTTGGCAAGATGGCCATTTTTACTATATTGATCCTGCCAATCCAAGAGCATGAAATATTTTTCCATCTTCTGAGGTCTTCTTCGATTTCTTTCTTCAAGGACTTGAAGTTCTTGTCATACAGATCTTTCACTTGTTTGGTCAGAGTCACGCCAAGATACTTTATGTTGTTTGTGGCTATTGTGAAGGTTGTTATTTCCCTAACTTCTTTCTCAGCCTGCTTATCCTTTGAGTACAGGAAGGCTACTGATTTGCTTGAGTTGATTTTATAACCAGCCACTTTGCTGAAGTTGTTTATCAGCTGTAGAAGTTCTCTGGTAGAGTTTTTTGGGTCACTTAAGTATACTATCATATCATCTGCAAATAATGATAGTGTGACTTCTTCCTTTCCAATTTGTATCCCTTTGACTTCCATATGTTGTCTAATTGCTCTCGCTAGAACTTCAAGTACTAAATTGAAAAGATATGGAGAAAGAGGGCAGCCTTGCCTAGTCCCTGATTTTAGTGGGATTGCTTCAAGTTTCTCTCCATTTATTTTGATGTTGGCTACTGGTTTGCTGTAGATTGCTTTTACTATGTATAGGTATGGGCCTTGAATTCCTGTTCTTTCCAAGACTTTTAGCATGGAAGGATGCTGAATTTTGTCAAATGCTTTTTCAGCATTTAATGAGATGACTATGTGGTTTTTTTCTTTTAGTTTGTTTATGTAGTGGATTACATTGATGGATTTCCGTATATTGAACCATCCCTGCATCCCTGGGATGAAGCCTACTTGATCATGGTGGATGATCGTTTTGATGTGCTCTTGGATTCGGTTGGCAAGAATTTTATTTAGTATTTGTGCATCGATATTCATAAGTAAAATTGGCCTGTAGTTCTCTTTCTTTGTTGGATCTTTGTGTGGTTTTGGTATCAGTGTAATTGTGGCTTCATAGAACGAGTTGGGCAGTGTTAATTTTAATCTTTACAGATTAATTTTAATGTCCACTAATACTCCAATTTTAAATGGGTTATTTTTGATAGCTATTGTTTTGAGTTCTTTATATAGTTTTGATATTAGTCTTCTATTGGATGTGTAGTTGGTAAAGATAAAAATTTCTCCATTCTATAGGTTATCACTTTGTTAAAATGATGCTATCTTTTCCTGTAGATAGCTTTTTATTTTCATGAGTTCCCATTTACTAATTATTGATCTCAGTGCCTGTATTAACAGTGCTCTGTTTTGAAAGTCTTTTTCTGTGCAATGAGTATAAGCTATTCCCCACTTATTTTTTATCTGATTCAGTGTATCTGGTTTTATTTAGATCTTTGACCTATTTGGAGTAAAGTTTGTACAACGTCATAAGTATGACTCTATTTAGATTCTTCTACATGCAGTCTTCCAGTTTGATCAGCATCATTTGTTGAAAATGCTGGCTTTTTTTCATTGTGTATTTCTGGTTTCTTTATCACAAATCAGGTGTCCATGTATATATGGATTTGTTTCTGAATCTTCACATTTATTTTATTGATCGACATATCTGTTTGTGTGCCAATATCATGCTTTTTTTTTTAAATTAAAGCTCTGTAGACACCTTGAATTCTGGGATGGTGATACATTCCACATTTCTTTTATTATTCAAGGTTGTTTCAGATATCCTGAGTTTTTTGTGTTTCTATGATGGTAAAAATTGTACTTTCAGGGATCGTGTTGGGATTTGGAGGGGGATTACACTGAATCTGTAGATTGCTTTTGATAAGATGGCCATTTTTACTGTGTTAATTCTACCAATCTATGAGCATGGGAGATCTTTCCATCTTCTGATTATCTTTTTCCATTTCTTAAAGTTTTTTTTTTTTATCATACAAGTCTTTCACTTGCCTGATTAGAATTACCCTAAGATATTCTGTATAATTTGAGCCTATTGTATTGTTTCCCTGATTTGTTTTTCAGCCCATTTGGCATTAGTATATAGGAGGGCTTCTGATTTTTGTGAGTTAATTTTTCTTTACTCAGCTAATTTGCTCAAAGTATTTATCTGGTGTAGGAGTTTTCCAGGGAAACTTTTAGGGTCAGTATTATATTATGAGCAAATAAAGACACTTTGAATTCTTCCTTTCCAATTTATAACTCCTTGGTCTCCTTCAGTCATTTTAATGCTGTAGCTAAGACTTCAAGTGCTATATTGAATAAATATGGAGTATGGACAGCCTTGTCTTATTTCTGATTTTAGTAGAATTGCTTTGAGTCTTTCTCCATTTAAGGAGATCTTGTCTGTGGCTTGCTGTAAACTATCTTTATTATGTTTAGTTATGTACCTTGTATTTCTCCTAATCTTTCCAGAACTTTTATCATGAAGTGGTGTTGAATTTTGTCAAATGCCTTCTTTCAATCTAATGAGATGTTGTTGTGATTTTTTTCTTTCAGTTTATGTGGTGGAGATTGTCAAAGAGTGTGTTTTTTGATTCCTGCTGTTTTGATGTTGTAGTTGTGAGTGTGTGTGTGTGTGTGTGTGTGTGTCCTCTCTTTTGATTTGCTGGTTTGGGATTTTTTTTTTTTTTTTTTACTTCTTGTGTTTTCTTGGGTGTGGTTAACCTCTTTAGTTTGGAGGTTTTCTTCTAGCATATTCTGTAAAGCTGCATTATAGATACATGTTGCTTAAATTTGATTTTATCATAAAATATCTTATTTTCTCCACTAATTGTTGGGTATAGTAATCCAGGCTGGCATCTATGATCTCTGAGTCTGCAGGACACCTGTCCAGGCTCTTCTGGCTTTTAGATTCTCCACAGATAAGTCAGGTATTAGTCTAATAGGTCTGCCTTTATGTGTTACTGACTCTTGTTCCTTTGCAGCTTTTGATATTCTTTCTTTGTTCTGTATGTTTAGTGCTTTTATTATTACATGCTGAGGGAACTTTCTTTTCTATTTGGTATTCTGTATGCTTCTTATACTTTGATAGGCATTTCCTTCTGTAGTTAGGGAAATTTTCTTCTATGATTTTGTTGGAAATGTTTCATGTGCTTTGATCTGGGTTTCTTCTCTTTCCTCAATCCCTATTATTATCCTTGAATTTGGTCTTTTCATGGTGTTCTAAATTTTCTGGATGCTGTATTCAACAAGAATGTTGTACTTAGATTTAATATTTTCTTTGACTAATGTATCCCTTTCTTTTTTTCATGTCTTTAATGCCTGAGATTCTCTTGTATTTCAATCTCTTGCATCCTTTTGGTGATATTTACCTCAAGGGTTCCTGTTTGAGTTTCTAAATTTTCATTTCCAAATATCCTACAGTTTGTGTTTTCTTTGATGATTCTATTTCCACTTTCATGTCTTGAACTATTTTGTTCATTTCCTTTTACTGTTTGTGTTTTCATAGATTTCTTGAAGGGATTTTTAAAAATTTCCTCTTTACACACCTCTGTCATATTTACAAAAGCTATGTTAAGGTCTTTATCTTGTGCTTCAACTATGTTGTGAGTTTAGGGTCTTCTGTGGTAGGGTTATTGGGCTGTAGTAGAGATATACTGCCCTAGTTTTTATTGATTGTGTTCTTATGCTGGCTTCTAGACATCTGGGTTTGGAAGACTGCAATTCTTGTTGCTGATATCTAGTCTTGTCTTTGTTGGATGGGTGATTTGTTCCTTGGTTTCTGTTGCCCTCTATAGTTCTTAGGTTGTGGTGGCTGTGTGTTGCCTGGTAAAAAAAATTCTTCTGGTGTCCTGGTGGATGTGGCCACTGGTAGTTCCTGGTAACACTTAGGGATGGGTATGGGCTAGGAGGCAGGTCTGCAGGAGAGAAGAAAGCAGGTTGTTCTTCTAGCATTGGGTTAGTCACCTGAGAATGAGGGCAGTGAGTCTGCTAAGGGGCTGATGTTGAATTTGGGGATTGGATATGGAGGAGAGGAGGGAAATTAAAGATGTGAAGATTACCTTTCTCTCTGTCAGGCTTGACTTGTGGGTTCTCAGAGAAAGGCTACTGGAGTTGGGAGCTGGAATAACAGGATGATTGAGGAAGAAGGTTGGAGGAGAAGACCTGAGTTATCAGCTGGAGATGGGGACCAAAGGAAAGAGACAACAGATGGTTCTGGAGATGGGTGAAATGGTCAGACAAGGCCTTTTAGCTTGGAGAACAGGATGGGGTGGAAAAGACCTGCAGTTAGTGTCCCTGCTTCCCTGTGGTCTCAGGGAATGCCTGCAGGATTTGAGGACTGAGACAAAATATTAGGTAGGGGAAGAAAAGTTGGAGGTCTTTGTGCTGGAGGGCAGCAAGGGAGGCAAAGCTGTAGCAGGGGCTCTGCCACAGAGCTGGGCTTGCAAAGGGGGGTTGGATTTTGAGGAGAGGTCAGGAGTAAAGTAATGCAGTTAGCCTATTAGCTTTCCTGGCTGGAGTAGCCTATGGGTTCCTAGGTCATACCTGCTGGCGTTGGGGTCTGGGATATAGTAATGACTTAGGAAGGGAAATTTGGAGTGGAAGACCATGTAGTCCATTGGACATGGGGATTGGGTGGCGATGTGGGGGAGTAAGGCCACAGCAAGTGTTCTGTTGCAAAGCTAGGGATAAGATAAGACTGGGAGATTGGATTTGGAGGAGTAGGGGCATAGGCAAAGTTCTGCCATTAGCCTATCTGCTTCCCTGGCCTGAGTTTTTGTTTGTTTGTTTGTTTTTAGGTTCTTGGTTTACATAAGCAGGAAGCAGAGCCTGGGCACTTCCATGAAAGCCAGAGTCCTATTTGGAAGCTGCTGGGACTACTTGGAGGCATTCATGGCTTTTTCTTGATAGAAAAATGTTTTATCCTTCTTGTATCACCAAATACCAAGGTTTGTGTCTCTTTTATCCTTTGATTTGAGGTTTTATTAGATTCATCTTAATTTCAGATTGTATTTAAAGGTAAAAGTAATGGGCTGGAGAGATGGCTCCGCAGTTAAGTGCATTGACTGCCAGTGAGGCCGCCATCTTGCCTCGGGTCACTGCAGACAGACGCAGCTTGGTTCAGGTGCGTGGACAGAGACCTAGCCTAGCATCGACTACCTGGTCAGGCTCTTGCTTACACCCAGAGCCTGAGCAGGTCGGTGGGAGGTCTGTGTACCTACAGCTCGGACGCTGTCGCTGACCACTGGGGACCGGCTCGCAGGCTTGCAGCCAGGCTGCCATCTTCTCTCGGGTCACTGCGGACTACCGGCAGCTGGGTTCAGGTGCGTGGACAGAGACCTAGCCTAGCATCAACTACCCCTTCAGGCTCTTGCTTGCACCTAGAGCCAGAGCAGGTCAGTGGGAAATCTGTGCACCTACAGCTCGGCAGCTGTCACCTACCGCTAGGGGCCAGCTTGCTGGGATTGCAGCTAGGCCACCATCTTGCCTCGGGTCACTGTGGACTGGCGGCGGCTGGGGTCAGGTGCATGGACAGAGACCTAGCCTAGCATCGACTACTCCTTCAGGCTCTTGCTTGTGTCCAGAGCCAGAGCAGCTCGGCAGGCGGTCTCTGCACAGACCCACATGGGCACCAACCTGCTAGTGGGTCTGTGCCTGGAGTACAGCCAGAGGCAGACATCTTGCCTCAGGACACCACAGACAGCTAACCAGACAGAGCCCCGTGGACTGAGAGCACCACCATCTAGGCTCCAGCAGTCCAACCAGGGAACATCCGGTCCTGCAGGGAATCCTGTGGTTAAACAGAGCCCTGAGACCCGCCACCATCTTGGAGCTGGTGGCCTGAACAGGTCACCACAGAGAACCAACAGAGGAGCCCAGGTCACCATAAAGATCTAACAGACAAGCCCAGATCGGTGGAAAAAAAAATCTGATTCTTAAGAGCTGGCAACTAGGCAGGCCAGGGGGAGACCATGGGAGGCCAATTGCAGGTCCAGCAGCAAGCCTAGGGAAGAATTGGGTCCGGCCCAGCAGAGCTGAGGAGGTAATTCGGAGCCCAGTAGTGGAAACCTCCTGGTCTCCACCTCGGGAGCTCAGATGCCCTCTATGACAGCAGCACCAAACGCCAGACTCACAGGAGCTTCAAACACCAGCCAGTAAAAACAAGACCAACCAATTCCAGAGATAAACAGATACCAAAAGGCAAATGTAGGAATGTTACTAACAGAAATCAAGGCAATATGGCAGCATCTGAACCAAAATCGCCAGCCACAGCAAGTCCTGGATACCCCAACAGACCAAAAAAACAAGAGTTGAATTTAAAAGCACTGGTCATGATGCTGCTAGAGGAACACAAAAAAGACATAAACAAATCTCTTAAAGAAATGCAGGGGAACATGAATAGGGTAGAAGCCCTTACAATGCAAACACAAAAATCACTTAAAGAATTCCAGGAGAATATGGGTAAACAGACAGAAGCCAATAAAGAGGAAATGAGAAAATCACTTAAAGAAATGCAGGAGAAATTGAATCAACAGGCAGAAGTCATGAAAGAGGAAACACAAAAATCTCTTAAAGAACTGCAAGAAAGCACAAACAAACAAATGAAGGAACTGAGCAAAACTATCTAAGATCTGAACACAGAGGTAGAAACAACTAAGAAATCACAAAGGGAGACAACTTTGGAGATAGAAAATTTGGGGAGAAATCAGGGGGCATAGATGCAAATATCAACAACAGAATACAAGAGATAGAGGTAAAAAATCTCAGATGTTGAAGATACCATAGTAACCATTGACTCCACAGTCAAAGAAAATGCAAAATGCAAAAGGCATGGAACCCAAAACATCCAGGAAATCCAGGACACAATGAGAAGACCAAACCTAAGGATTATAAGGATAGAAGAGAGTGAAGATCTACAATTTAAAGGGCCAGCAAATATCTTCAACAAAATTATGGAAGAAAACTTCCCTAACCTAAAGAGAGAGATGCCCATGAATATATAAGAAGCCTACAGAACTCCAGACTGGACCAGAACAGAAATACCTCCCGTCACATAATAATCAGAACCCCAAACATACTAAACAAAGAAAGAATATTAAAGGCAGTAAGAGAAAAAGGCCAAGTAACATATAAAGGAAGACCTATCAGAATCACACCAGAGTTCTCTCCAGAGACCATGAAAGCTAGAACATCCTCGGTGGATCTCATGCAGACTCTAAGAGAACACAAATGTCAGTCAAGACTACTATACCCAGCAAAACTCTCAATCAACATAGATGGAGAAATCAAAATATTCCATGACAAGACCAAATTTACACAATATCTTTCCACTAACCCAGCTCTACAAAGGATAATATGAGGAAAACTCCAATACAAGGAGGGAAACTATACCCTAGGAAAAGCAATAGAGTAACCTTCTTCCATCAAACTCAAAAGAAGATAAACACTCAAAGACAAAAATAACATCAAAAATGACAGGAAGAAATAATCACTATTCCTTAATATCTCTTAACATCAATGGACTCAATTCCCCAATAAAAAGACATAGACTAACAGACTGGATACAGAAACAGGACCCTACATTTTGCTGCATACAGAAAACACACCTCAGAGTCAAAGACAAACACTACCTTAGAGTAATAGGCTGGAAGACAATTTTGCAAGCAAATGGTCACAGGAAGCGAGCTGGAATAGCCATTCTAATATCAGATAAAATTGACTTTCAACCCAAAATCATCAAAAGAGACACAGAAGGTCACTTCTTGCTAGTCAAAGGAAGAATCCACCAAGAAGAACTCACAATTCTAAACATCTATGCTCCAAATGCAAGGGCACCCTCATTTGTAAAAGAAAATTTACTAAAGCTCAAAGCACACATTGCACCTAACACAATAATTGTGGGGGACCTCAACACTCCACTATCCTCAATGGACCGATCAGGAAAACAGAAACTAAACAGGGACACAGGGAAACTCATTGAAACTTTGAACCAATTGGATTTAACAGATATATATATATATATATATATATATATATATATACACATATATATGTGTGTATATACATATATGTGTGTGTATATATATATGTGTGTGTATATATACATATGTATATATACATATGTATATATACATATATATGTGTGTATATACATATGTGTGTGTGTGTATATATATATATATATATATATATATAACATTTCATCCTAAAGAAAAAGACTATATCTTTTTCTCAGCACCTCATGATACCTTCTCTAAAATCGACCATATAATTGGTCACAAGACAGACCTCAACAAATATAAAAAGATCGAACTAATCCTATGCCTCCTATCTGATCACCATGGAGTAAGAGTGGTCGTCAATAGCAACAAAAACAACAAAAAATCCTCATACACATGGAGGCTGAACAATATTCTACTCAATGATACCTTATTCAAGGAAGAAATAAAGAAAGAAATCAAAGACTTTTTAGAATTTAATGAAAATAAAGGCACAACATACCCAAATCTATGGGACACAATGAAAGCAGTGCTAAGAGGAAAACTCATAGCCCTGAGTGCCTCCAAAAAGAAACAGGAGAGAGCATATACTAGCAACTTAATGGCACACCTGAAAGCTCTAGAACAAAAAGAAGCTATTTCACCCAGGAGGAGTATAAGACGGGAAATCACCAAGCTCAGGGCTAAAATCAATCAAGTTGAAACAAAGAGAACCATACAAAGAACAACAAAACCAGGAGCTGGTTCTTTGAGAAAATCAACAAGATAGATAAACCCCTAGCCAGACTTACCAAAGGGCACAGAGACAGTATTCAAATTAACAAAATTAGAAATGAAAAGGGAGATATTCTGAGGAAATTCAAAAAATCATTAGATCGTTCTACAAAAGCCTATGCTCAACACAACTGGAGAATCTGGAGGAAATGGACAATTTCCTAGACAGATACCAAATGCCAAAATTAAATCAGGATCAAATAGATCGTCTAAACAGTCCTATAACCCCCAAAGAAATAGAAGGTGTCATAGAAAGTCTTCCAACCAAATAAAGCACAGGACCAGATGGTTTTAGTGCAGAATTCTATCAGACCTTCAAAGAAGACCTAATACCAATACTCTTCAAACTATTCCACAAAATAGAAACAGAAGAAACACTGCCCAACTCGTTCTACAAAGCCACAATTACACTGATACCAAAACCACACAAAGATCCAACTAAGAAAGAGAACTTCAGACCAATCTCCCTTATGAATACTGATGCAAAAATACTAATTAAAATTCTTGCCAACCGAATCCAAGAACACATCAAAATGATCATTCACCATGATCAAGTTGGCTTCATCCCAGGGATGCAGGCATGGTTCAATATAAGGAAATCTGTCAACGTAATCCACTACATAAACAAACTCAAATTAAAAAACCACATGGTCATCTCATTGGATGCTGAGAAAGCATTTGACAAAATTCAGCATCCTTTCATGTTAAAAGTCTTGGAAAGAACAGGAATTCAAGGCCCTTACCTAAAGATAGTAAAAGCAATTTACAGCAGACCGGTAGCCAACATCAAACAAAATGGAGAGAAACTTGAAACAATCCCACTAAAATCAGGGACTAGACAAGGCTACCCCCTCTCACCATATCTCTTCAATATAGTACTTGAGGTACTAGCTAGAGCAATTTGAAAACATAAGGAAGTCAAAGGGATACAAATTGGAAAGGAAGAAGTCAAACTATCACTATTCGCAGATGATATGATAGTATACTTAAGTGACCCAAAAAACTCCACCAGAGAACTCCTGCAACTGATAAACAACTTCATCAAAGTGGCTGGTTATAAAATCAACTCAAGCAAGTCAATAACCTTACTATACTCAAAGGATAAGCAGGCTGAGAAAGAAATTAGGGAAATGACACCCTTCACAATAGCCACAAACAATATAAAGTATCTTGGTGTGACTCTAACCAAACAAGTGAGAGATTTATATGACAAAAACTTCAGGTCTCTGAAGAAGGAAATGGAAGAAGACCTCGGAAAATGGAAAAATCTTCAATGCTCCTGGATTGGCAGGATTAATATAGTTAAAATGGCAATCTTGCCAAAATCAATATACAGATTTAATGCAATCCCCATCAAAATCCCAACTCAGTTCTTCATAGAGTTAGAAAGAGCAATTCTCAAATTCATCTGGAATAACAAAAAAACCAGGATATCTAAAACTATCATAAATAGTAAAAGAACTTCTTGGGTAATCAGTATCCTGGACCTCAAGCAATACTACAGAGCAGTAGTGTTAAAAACTGCATGGTATTGGTACAGTGACAGGGAGGTGGATCAATGGAATAGAATTGAAGACCCAGAAGTGTACCCACGCATCTATGGCCAATTGATCTTCGACAAAGGAGCTGAAAACATCCAGTGGAAAAAAGATAGCCTTTTCAACAAATGGTGCTGGTTCAACTGGAGGTCAACATGCAGAAGAATGAGAATTGATCCACTCATCTCCTTGTACTAAGTTCAACTCCAAGTGGATCAAGGACCTCTACATAACACCAGACACACTAAAACTAATAGAAAAGAAACTAGGGAAGACCCTTGAGGACATTGGCTCAGGGGGAAACTTCCTAAACAGAACACCATTTGCTTATGCTCTAAGATCAAGAATAGACAAATGGAACCTCATAAAATTACAAAGTTTCTGTAAGGCAAAAGACACTGTCAAAAGGACAAAGCAGCAACCAACAAATTGGGAAAAGATCTTGACCAATCCCACATCTGACAGAGGGCTAATATCCAATATGTACAAAGAACTCAAGAAGTTAGACCCCAAAGGACCAAATAACCCTCTTAAAAAATGGGGTACAGAGCTAAACAAAGACTTTCCACCTGAAGAAATTTGGATGGCTGAGAAACACCTTAAAAATTTTTCAATATCATTAGTCATTAGAGAAATGCAAATCAAAACAACCCTGAGATTCCACTTCACACCAGTCAGAATGGCTAAGATTAAAAACTCAGGAGACATCAGGTATTGGCGAGGATGTGGAGAAAGAGGAATACTTCTCCGCTGCTGGTGGGTCTGCAAGCTGGTACAACCACTCTGGAAATCAGTCTGGCGGTTCCTCAGAAAACTGGGCACGATACTTCCGGAGGACCCAGCCATACCACTCCTGGGCATATACCCAGAAGATTCCCCAACATGCAATACGGATACATGCATCACTATGTTCATTGCAGCCTTTTTTATAATAGCCAGAAGCTGTCCCTCAACAGAGGAATGGATATAAAAAATGTGATATATATACACAATGGAGTACTATTCAGTCATTAGAAACAATGAATTCATGAAATTCTTGGAGAAATGGATGGAGCTGGAGAGATCATCATACTAAGTGAGAATGTAGAAGATACGGTTTTACCTTTCAAGGAGCATCTTGCCTCAGAGGAGGGAAAGGAAGACCACTCAGAAAGGCAAGGGACCACATGATATAATGAACATTCATTACGCTGTGTGTCTCAACTGGCCCTCTGAGGCACATCAAGGCTTGTGTTCTAGGGTATGCATGGGCTTCAGACAAAAGGCAGAGCCAGAAGCTTCAGAAGCCAGCTGAGTCCAGGATAAAAATTGACTAGGACCCGAGAAAAACAAAGGCATTTGACCAGGAGGCCCAGCAATGCAGAGGGCTTTCACAAAGTCGAGCACATTATTAAATTCCCTTTGTTTGCTGCCCATGGGAGTGCAAAGACCTGCAAGGTTAACCCGAGGCTAGGACAGAAAGCAGGAGAAGCCAAGTCCTTTCTTACCTGACATACAATCTACATCTAATAAAGATCAAGGAAGGTGACATGCTTAAGAGCCATGGAAATACCAAAACATGTATGCAATATTAGCAAACCAGAGACATGTGCTAATGGGCACTGGCTTAATGGTGTCGGGTTAGTTAGTATAGAGCAGAAAACACGCAACAAATCAGTTGAGCTCAACAGGTAGCAGGTGAAACCTGGGTCAAAATGGCATCCCCTACTTTCCACAGTATTTATTCTGTGCTAGACTCTGGGAACAACCCTCTATGTTGGTGCATTTTGCCCTCGAGACTCCAGAAGGTATTATTATCGCAATTCAGAGCTGCAGACATGCCTTTTGAAATTCTTTTATTAGTATGCATGAACTGCACTTAAATAATGTGTTTCCTTACAAGGTTTTCATACGTGCATAAATGTATTTTGAAAAAAAAAATATAAAGAGCACTGACTGCTCTTCCACCGACCCTGAGTTCAATTCCCAGCAACCACACGGTGGCTCACAACCATCTGTAATGGGATCCGAAAGCCTTTTCTGGGGTGTCTGAAGATAGCAAGATATATATAGTAAAAGTAAGCAGGAGGTGGACATGCACACCTTATATCCCAGGTACCTGATAGACTGACAAGAGGATCACAACTTCAAGGCCAGCCTGGGCTACAGAGTAAGACTCTTAAAATACAAATAAATAAAATAGAAAGAGGCCTTGGGATGTAGTTCAGTTGGTGGAGTGTTTGCCTACCATGTCCAAAGACCTGAGAGTTTGATCCCAGCTCTACATAAATTGGGTTTGATGGTACGTGACTATAACCCCAGCACTGGGGGAATGGAGAATAGAGGATCAGTTCAAGGTCATCTTTAGCCATAGAGAGAGTTTAAGGCCAGCCTGGGTTATCTCTAATGGACTGAATTAATCCAGTAACTAATTAATTTAAAGCTTAAAAAAATTAAAGGGCTGATGATCATTTTGGTGGTCAAGTGCCTCTCTCATGTACAAGAGCCTGAGTTTGCTCCTTGGTTCTGTCACAGCGACATCTTCAAGAGTTGATTTGTGTAAGGGAAGACACAGTAATTTCAACAATGTACAGTTCACTCTAACTAACATGTTCGTTCCTAACCATAGTTATTCATTTGTTTTAAAAGCCCATTACTGAGCAGCTAATATACATGTTGCAATCTTCCGTTTTTAACCTTCAGAATTGGCTTAAAAAGGAGATCATTTCAGGTTTGGGAAATGCGAGGTCCTACAGTCTATGAAGTAGTCCTCTTACCTCTACACAAGTGTTGGGGTTTATGCACATGTGAGACAATTTATTAATAACAATGATAATAATAATAATAACAACAACACAATTTAAGGTCCATGCTACTGTGTACAATAAAAGGAATATAGATGTCAGAGTGTTCACAAATGCTTAATTGAATAATGTAATTGGGAAGAAATTATCTTAGCAGTTCCAGGGTACAATGCAATTTGACAATCATTTTTGTACCTATATCAAAGAGAAATAAAAATCAAATTTTATGTAAGTTTAATTTTTAGTAAATAAAATCACAATATTAAATTACCTCCAATTCAGACTCTTTCAATCACAACCGGACTTTCTGAGGTTGTATTGTTAATGCATTCTGAGTATGTGCAATGGTATTACAATGTGATATTTTTAACAAATATCCATCACTATGAGATTTTTTTCCAGGTATTATTTTTATGTGTCCTCTCCAAAATGTTGACAAGAAAAACATTGCATAAAGCCATGGGAGTATGCATGTGTGCTTCTGGCCTCTGACTAATTTTACACTGTCCTTATCCTACAGGGCCTGCCATTAGTTGATGGACATGTGGGACATGCCCACCATTTTGGACTCAATCCTGAATTAAATGACCAGTCAGATGGAGGCAAGTCTATATCGACCATCCAGCTGGTATGTCAGTGATCTCAAGTGCTCTACAGACTCAGCCACCGTTTCTTTAAGCCTCAACCCACAGAGGAATCTTGGTAGGGTAAATGAGCAGAATTTACCCTACCGAGTAAATGATTCCTTGACCATGAGAAAAGCTGTTGAGAAAACTTTAGCAAGCACCTGAAAGCTCTTATTTATTTATTTATTTATTTATTTATTTATTTATAGCATAAAACACACTACAGATTTAAGTCACCATCTGCACTGTGAAATGCATTATGAAATATGGTTAACATAATAATTTTCATTATTTTAGTTCTTTGTTCTCATAAGCCAGTTGACCTTTGGGTTTTCCACTTTGTATAACCCTAAGTCATTTATTGGTTGATGTGAATAAATGCTGGGCAAGGGCTTTGTTAGTCTGTCTAGGATGAGAATGTTCATTTCATAATGCAGGAGAGAAGCGATTTGGTCTAGAGCTGTGTGCCATATAGCAAGTTACTTTGATACGAATGAATTTCTCCCAACAGAGTTTTTTATATTAATTTCTAAAATAAAATTCTAATCAGGGTCAAGAAATATTCTCACTGTAATTCTTAAACCTAGCATATAGGGACAGGACAAATTGGAATAGCACACAAACATAAACTTATGAACATGATTGGGGTTAAAGTTCAAGGCTAAGTCATATGGGAAGAGATGCTAGAAACACATGTAATAGATACATGCAGAGAAATGTAGCAGGACACTGCAGATCTAGTGTTAACTCAGAGATGGGAATATGAAAGAGTTCCTTTACAAATAATTTTAAAACTGGCCATGGTGATGCACACCTGTAATCCTAGCACTGGATAGATAGAAGTAAGCAGACCTCCTTGAGTTCAAGGCCAGCTTGATCTACATAGTAAGATCTCAGAAAAGCAAAATGATAATGATGATAATAATAATAATGATAATGATTAGTTAATGAAATCAAAATTGTTTTAAAGCTTTAGTATATTTATTGTTCAGGTACATTAAAATTTGATATGAGAGGGGATAACTTGAGCCTAGGATTAGTTTGAAAAATTGTATTCCTGTTGGCTTTATTGCTTGAGTTGGAATAAAAGGTCTGGTATGTCAACATACCTGGAAGCAAGTTTCTGAAGTTGACTTGGTGAGTTTTGAACTGTCTGGACACTCCTTGCCCTGACATAGCCACAATTCATTTATCATTTAAGCACAGAATTGAAAGAAAATTTTGAATTAATGTTAGACTGTTTGATGGGTTTGATTTTCTCCCTCCTTTTTTTGGGGGGGGAATATAGGTTGAAGATGGAAACTTTTTCATTTATCTTTATGTATAAGAAGCCTAGGAGGCTTGCCTCTAAATTCCATTGAACTATATAATGATATATAGATTTTAGGAAATGTGTAAAAAAATAAATATTTGAATTTATATCTTTTAGTAGAACCAGAGAGCTTGTGATTATAAGTACATTCATGTATAAGGTATAATTAGCATATTGCCCATTCAGGCAGGGGCGTAGTCTGTATTCTTCATCTTCCTCCTTTGTTAGCCTTCGCTCTCCCCAAATAACCCATCTTTTGTATACCTGTTATTGTTTTAACTCATGAACTCTAGTTTTATTGTTATGTGACAATGATACTAGGTCTTACACTAATTTTTGTTAGTGTCTACAACTTTGGGTGATTGAATTAGATGCAGACACTTAAATAAAAGTACTTAGTAGTGGATATAAGGTAACCTTGACAGTACTCTATTTGTGCTGTTAAGGGAAAGACGTGATCCACACTGGGGAGAAACTTTCTGGTCATATGACTGTTGTGGGGTCACTCAGGCTCCTTCAGTACCCTTTTCACTCAAGTGCTTATAAGGAAGCCCAGTAATCACATTGGTTTATCAAGCTGGACTCGGGTGGAATGGCTATTTTAAATGTGTCCTATTTATAAGTTAGAATAAGAACCATTAAGCACAGAGAGTATGGACCAGAAATTGAACTATATACAGTTCAATCTCTGAAATTAAAATTGTAAGTCATGTACATGGTGATTTCAAAATCTCACAAAGTTGAAAACTTTGAATCATCTAGTTGTATTTTGTGTCTGCTGTTTGACTTTGTAGAGGGGCAAAATTCTTTTACTGACTGGCCAACCAATAAGAAAATATTATGCCATAGAGAAGGGCATATGAGACCCAGTTAGTTTGAGTTTTTCCCCTCTAGCTGAGTGTACCAACCACTTATAGACTGAGAGATCAATCCATCCCAGAACAGCCTTCAGAAGACATGCCAAATAAGATCAAGAACAATATTCTAGTCTTTTGTCTTTAGTAAAAGCTTATGTAACTTAAAGAGTTTAAATGAACCACAGGCTAGCTGAGAAGCAATCAGTCCTCTGTGGAGGATATGGATATGTATATAGATAATACAAAGAATATGTTCTGCTTATAGTCCTTGTTCTACTTTGTATGGTGTGTATGTAAGATGGCAGGTCAGATATGTATCTGGAGTGTTCATATGTCTTTCAAATGTCAATGTAATGCTTTAGATATTTCATATGTCAACACAATGTCATGGTTACTCATTCTTTATTAATTATATTTTAATTCAACATAGAAAAGCCTAGAAGATTCACAGATAGCTGACAATGTGCCAGCCTCCAACAGAAACAGTGAGTACCAATTTTACACAGTTAAAATTTAAATAATAATGGATGGGCAGATTACTCAGTGGTTAAGAGCGCCTGACTGCTCTTCCAGAGGTTCTGAGTTCAATTTCCAAAAGTTCTGAGTTCAACTACATGGTCACTCACAAACATCTATAATGGGATTTGATTGCTACTTCTGTATGCAAAAGACAGAGCACTCAAATATATATAAAATACACAAATAAGTAATTCTTTAAAATAAATATAAAAAGTAAGACAATAAAAGGTTTTATCTGTTTTTAAACAAATGTAAAAATGCAATGAGATTGCATAGTAGATCTCTATTTCATGATGAAAAGCTTTTCAATAAGCTCTTCAGGGAGCACCCATTCTTGTCTGCCTCCCAAGAACTAATATGAACTTTATTCCATTTAAACTTTTACATTTTTCCAGATCTTTCATTCACTATTATTTATGGAGGAATGATTCCATTTTTGTTCATTTTCTTTCATGTTTGTCTCATTTGTTACTCTGTTACCTATAGGCTCCTATTTTTCAAAACATACTTTAATAAGTACAATTAAATGCTTTAACGCCCCTTCTAGCCCGCCACTCACCAGAGGTAGTGGAAAGGAAAGGTTAATAGTAAAGGAGGATGTGGACCTGTTTAGAAATGGTTCCTTGGGGTGAATCCAAGCTGTTTGTCAGGGTATCAGAAGTTCAGTTCACATGAATCAGCAGTGGTAGCTCAATCTATTCACAAACATCAGTCACAAATCAGAAATGGCAGGTTGATCTAGAAGAGGCAGTGAGGGTCTGCCAATCAGCCCAAACCTGCAGAAGCGGCAAGAAGCTGCCAGAATACCACCAGAAGTTCTTGGGTGCATTTCTCTCTATGGAGTCATAACCAACAATGATCAGAAAACAGTGGCAAGGTGAACCAATACCACACAGCATCATCCACTGTCTGTTGGATTATATTTATATCCTTTCCAAACATCACGTGTTCTCTGAAGTGTCTGCTCTAGTAAAACATCTCACAACTTTTTTCCAGGCAGTTCCCAGAAACACACATGTCTGTTCTCAGCAAGATATCCTCCCCCATGCCTGCTTTAGTGAAAACCTCTTCTCAGAGGTCAGTTTCCAGAAAAACATCACATGACACAACTAAGACTCCAAAGAAACAAGAAATTTCCACCCCAGTCACTGACATAGCAACATTATAGTCATCAATTTGCATCCCCATCTTATTCTATGACCCATTTATTTCTCTGATGGTGAACCATCAATCTATATTCCTTTGCTTTCCAAAATTAATTTCTTTCTGTTGCTGGGATGAGGATTTTTATTTGAGACAGGATCTGATCTTCTATCCAGACTGTCCTGGAACTCACTGTGGAGACTAGGTTGACATGGCAACTATCTTACCTCAGCCTCCTAAGTGCTGGACAAACAGGTTTGTTTCTATTATTTCTGAGTTTAATTTATGTGCTTTCTCATCTCAGTCTTCATTGCTGATGTCTCTGGATAATTCTTTGAAGTTTTGAAGCTTTGCTTGTGTTGGGTGTGATTTTCATCAGTTTTTCTTTTACCTGCAATTTTCTTATTTATGTTACTCTTCTGTAACAAATATAATGTTTGAATGCTAATCAGTCATGATTAGCTACTCTAATTCTAGTGCAATAAATTAGGTGATCAAGTGTAAAGGTTATCATGGAATGGACACCTCTTCTATGCCAGGCACTGTGGTAAACATTTGGGATGGATTATCTCACTCAATTCTCCAATAGCACAATGCAATGAGAATAAGTGTTCTTGAGTTATTCAAGTGAATAAACTGGTTGTTGGTGAGGGTATACAGCTAGTGAGCTCTGGCATAGAGGGACAGAGGAAATGTTAGTGTATCAATATTTCCTTGTGATTGTTCCTGCATATGCTGATGAATTCTCTCAATTCTCTTAATCGTTAATCATGTACTTTGGGGAGCTGGGGATGCAGCTCAGTGGTACAGCATTTGTCTGGCTATGGAATTAATCACCAACATGAAGAAAATAGTCTGAAGATGTGTTGTGCTTCATATCTTCTATATGTACTATATGAACAGAACAAGCATGTTCATTGTCTATAGTTTGCCATGTAGCTTGGAATGCAAATACTAATGAGCATAAGAATTTCTTACAACTACATATGTTATTATGGTAATAATTGCTCTGTTTTTAGCAATATTAGTCATAGAATTTATTAATTTGATTCAAAATATATAATTTTATATTCTGTCCCATTCTGATTCCAGGATGTTATCTAATTCCTTGTAATTATATTTAAATTTTATGTATGTGAGTATTTTGTCTGCATATATGTTTGTGCTTTACATGAGTGCTCAGGGCTATCTGTGGCCAAAGGAAAAGAGTCAGAGATGCTGAAACTGAAGTTAAAGATAGTTGTGAGTCTCCATGTAGGTACTGAACATCAAACTTGGGTCCTCACTAAGAGAAGATCATGTACCTACCTGCCAATCCATCTCTCTGGTTCAAAGATATTACTTAATTCTTGTATAATTTTCAGTTCCAGTATGAATTTGGAATGTTTGGAACATAGTGGTCTAGGCCAGACTTTGTTGTTTTTACTTTTGAAATAAAGGAAAGGGGAAAAGTGAAAGGGGGGAGGAGATGCCAAATCTAATTAGGAGAGGAGTGTGGAAACCACACCAGGGAGCAACAGCCATTGCATGCAAATAATCTTCCTACTCCAGGTACCAAGCTTGGCACACAGAAAGAACAGTGAGCAAATCCAAATTAAAACATGCAGCTGCCGTTTGCCAGGAAAACAATGAGTTAGCTTTGACTCTGTGATTACTTGTCTCATATTACCTCATTGGTAGGACTCAAGTTGGATTTCAAAAGACAGGATGTGAAAATCCTATCCACGGTCTGATTTAAATAAACAAAATCCCAAATCAGATTAGTTCTAGCCCATGCTTCATGGTGGAAAATCTCAGATAGTTCAGACATGCGTGACTCTGGAGACTGCCAGGCACATTAACAAAGGTTTAATATTAGAGTTATTTTGGTATCAAGCTTATTTCATTGCCAGCAAATGCTTATCTTCTAAATGCTTAAATGATCTTGCTGGATATGCATAGATGCACAGTGTGTTCTTTGTGGCTTACATGCAAATGCGTGTGTTTGCCGTGTGTCTTCTTATCTATCCATATTGTGGCATTTAGAAGCCTTTAATCAGAGATGATAAGGTGATAGACAATAAAAATAGGCCATACAGTCTCCTAGAAAGGGCTAGATCTCTGAAGCTGTTGCATTTGAATGTATTCTATCAGTATCAAAGCTGCACTGTAGGCATAAGGAAAACACTTTTATTTCAGGCAGCTGTTCTGTAAATGTATCACTTTAAATTAAATTACTTTATAAAAAGAAACTTTGTTTTTGAAAATTGGCAGGAACAGCTAAGTGATGTCATGGTGTCATATCCTGTGTGTTTATGATTAATTACTTCCGGAGCTCTTTCCAGTTTTAACAAAGGATTAAATGAGTTAGTAAACCCTGAAAAGGTATAAGTGTGTTCTATCCTTTCCTTTTGCGGACTGTAAATTAAACCTAGTCCTTCATATATGCCTGATAAGAGCTTTACCATTGTACTATACTGATGCATTAATCCAGTCCTTTGTTTGTTTGTTTGTTTGTTTGTTTTTGAGACAGGGCTTCTCTATGTAACAGCCCTGGTTGTCCTAGAATTCATTTGTAGACCAGGCTGCCTCTGTCTCCTGCTGCTAGGAACAAAGGTGTACTCCAGTATGCCTGCCCAGTTCAATTCTTAATATTGCAAACATGTATGAGCTTTGGAAGTAAATTTCATAGGCAATCTTTGTGACACAGTTTCTGTAGCTATCTCTTGATTGAAAATACTAACTATGGTCATCACTTCGGGAAATATACAGTGTAACAAATTATATGACAATTACAAAATACCAAGTCATGTTGGTGTATAGTATCTCTCATTCTTAGGATATGAATAGGCAATGAACAAGAAAGTCGTCCTTTTTCTATTTCTACTAAGTAAAATTACTTGGAAAATATACCTGGTTCCAGTAGTGACAATAGCTACTACTTAAACCTTGTTCACAGCTTATTTGAAGCTGAATAATGAAGTTTTAGTCTGTGGTAACTGGTACCACAGACTAATACCTTGTCTCATTAACTGAAATAACCCAGGTCTCTTACTGTCAGGACAAGTGTTATTCTCAAAGTATTTTTTGCTGTTCAAGTCTATAATTAGGTTGCAATATGCAATTAGGATTGCTTTCTTTTTTTAAGTAGAAATTCTTTCTATTAAAACCCAATTATAATCCATTTATTTTTAATCAACTACTAAACAGATAGCTTGAACAATATAATATAATCCTATGTAAACAAAAAAGTCTCTTTTATTTTGTTCATTATCTAACTGTTCTGGTACTGGAGGTTATTTTATAGCAAGACAGGGACAGTGTGTAATAACAATTACTCCCAAAGATAATTTGGGAACCAGAAGAGTCCATTGTGGTTCTGTTTTGGACACATTTGGGCAGTTATCAAGGCAGTTTAGGAGAGTCATTAGCCCAGTCACAACGATCCCATGATAACAGGAAGTACACTGAGCAGCCTGGTGGAGGACCATCAGGATGGGAACAGCAGCTCTGGGTGGTCAGCAGCATGCAAATGGTACCCAACAGGGAGTTTTGTCTCAACACACTAACACTGCTGTGCTCTAACAAATTTCTATGCGTGGATAATATGGACGATTCTAGTGTCTGAACCGGAAAGACCAAGGCCAAGGTTAGAGTGAGGAATGGACTTGCTTTCTGGCTCACTGATAGCATCTTCCCACTGTGCCCTCTCGTGGTGAGCAGGGTAAGGCAGTAGCCCCAACCCATCTCCTAACTCCTGCAAGGCTCTGCTTCCTCCTAGCATCACATCATAAAGTCAGGTTTCAACAAATGAATACTGCGCAGGTCCTCAGCATCCTGCACACAGCATAGTTCTTAAATGATGTTACAATGCCTTACAAAGACCATGGCAGGAAAGATATTAGTAACTTCTCACAAGCATGTAGCACGGCTTGAGATTTCATCCTTGGCATATGTATTAGCTACTTTTCTATTGCTGTCACAAAATACCATGACCAAGGCAACTCAAAAAAGGAAAGACTTTAGTTGTGTTTATGGCTTCAGAGGGTTAGAGTCCATGATAGTGGAAGAAAGGCATGAAGGAACAGCAGAGGGCTCATATATCAAACCACAAGTAGAAGGTAAAGAGGCACCCAGAATAAAGCAAGCCTTTGAAACCCTGAAGCCCGCCCCCAGTAATACTTCCTCTAATATAGTTACAGCTCCCAATCCTTACCAAACAGTTTCACCAATTGGGTCCAAGTATTCAAACATATGAATCTATGGGGGATCCAGTCTAATTCAAATCACTGTAGCTTAGCTCAATAAAATGAAGAATCCAAACGTCAGCTCATAGTTTATTTTTTACTTGGTCAAAGCAATTAAAAAATAGTTTATTTTTTTAAAAAAAGTTTATTTCTAGTTCTGCCTTATCTTTAAAGCAGAGTATACCAGGACTGTTAATGAGGTCTGAGGCGACAGTGTTAGAGGAGATGAGACAGGTGTTTGGATGTGAGGGAACAGTGACGTCACTGCTACTTTATTTACACTTCTCACTCCTTCCTCTGGTTCTATAGGCAAAACCATCAGCTTATTGGCCATTATGATCCTGGTTGGAGATAGCCTGCACAATTTTGCAGATGGCCTAGTAATAGGCACAGCTTTCTCCTCTTCACTGGAGTCAGGAGTGACCACAACAATTGCCATTTTGTGTCATGAAATTCCACATGAAATGGGTAAGTGTTCCTGTTTCTTGGGGGAGGAAGAGTCAATCACACCAATAGTTTGCTTGGATTCTTCTCCAGACTCATAATGAAAAAACAAATGGTAACCTTATTTTTCAATCACTTCCCATTTTTATTTATTTAAATCATAAGCAAAACAAAACAAAAGATATCCAACTAAAATGAAAACATGTACCCTGAGGTAAAGCTCAAATATACTCTTTGTCTTCTTTCCCAGGGTTAGGAATTATGCCCCAGGGATTCCAGCTGATTCAGTATAGGAGAGGGACATTCAGAGAAGTCATTCTAAAGAACTTCGGCAAAGACTTCAAAATATGCATGTTCAATATAGTAAACATGATAAGAGGGAAACCATTATGTTATCAAACGGACCCATGAGATAACATTTAAATTAAAACCAAAGCATGAATCAACATGATCAATATAAAATAATCAAAGCTAAGCATAAAATTGAAGCAACAGATATATAGTATCTGATACACATAAGATGTTTTTTTCTGTGTAAACTTAGTTACTGTTATCCCAATCGTGCTTCCTAGGGACCAAGACTAACTAAAATAAGGATTTCTAAAACTGGCCTGGAATCAGAGGAGGGAGAGCCATCTACATATGTGTGCTAGAGAGAGGCCTCTACATGGCTAGCTTTAATTGTCAGTTTGACGTAGCCTAGGGTCACCTCTGAAGGGTGTATACATCGAGGGATTGCCTAGATGGGATTAGTGGCCTCGGGTCATGTCTGTGAGAGATGATCTTCATTGTTCATTGATGGGCTCCGAGAGCCTACTCCCTGGTGGACAGCATCATCCCCTGATCTAGGTGCCTGAGCTGTTTAAGAAAGCTAGCTAAGCGTAAACTGGGTTGATCCAGCAATCAGCATCCCTCCAAGGTTTCTGATCCAAGGTCTTGCTTGAGTTGCTGCCCTGAATGATATTCTTTGATGATGGACTGTGACCTGGAAGTATAATACAAAATAAATCCTTTTCTCCTCTAAGATTTTGGTCAGAGTGTATAATTATCATAGCAAGAAAAAAGAAACGGGGATAGGCTCATTCTGCTTTCAATCTCATGTTGTCCCATGAGCAACTCCTGCCCTCTTGTGTTCAACGCCCATTCCCCAAAGTCCAGTTACCAAGTTATTATTGACCCCCCTTTAGCCAAGGTCTTTTCTGCATTCATTAAAATGTAACTGGTCTGTATATCACGCCCTATGGCCGTGTGTTCATCTGCTATACTAGTGGCATGGTATTTGACTTTCAACCTCAAATCACCTGACAGTATGGCAATATATAGCAGGCCAGTGCAGTAGTATCAAGAGCTATTGCTGGGACCAATTATGCAGTGGACTTAGGGAGTGGAGCTGCAGATGTTTCTTTAATTTCAGCTTCTATTGGGTGATGGAGACTGAGAAATGAACACTATAGATCTAGAGACAGAGTGTTCATCTGTTGACACAAAGGTACGGTGTTCTCTGTCATGAAGGTAGATGATCATTTCCTAAAGAGAGAGATTTTGTTTGTCTTAGTAACTTTTTGAGGATTAAAAAAAAACCCTCTATGTCATTTTCCCCTTTCCCTACAAACAGATACAAAATAAGTAAGTCATAAAAAACCTATAGAGTATCATGATTCTGGTGGCAAGGATCCAGGGCAAAGCAACAACAGAAACCAATCCAGAAACTCCAGGGTAGATCGTGTCTTTGTTTTGCATTTATCTGATTTTAAAATGCCACAGAGTATCAGGGGCTGGAGAATATGTCACAGACCTCCCTGGATGGATTATATTTAGGCAAAGGAGTAGAACCTCTCAACCCTTAACTTCATCTGGGCGGTGAGCCGCAGAGATGTAGGGTAGAAGTGCTTAGCTAACCAATCATTCATCTTTACTCTCCCAATCAGTTCTATTTGCTGGAATTAAAAACAAACTAGTAGTACACAAACTTATCAAAAGCATCTTCACATAAGTGAGGGTGGCATATTTTCTCCTCCTCTTCTTCCCCAAACTCCAGGAGACTTTGCAGTGCTCTTAAGCTCGGGACTCTCTGTCAGGACCGCCATCCTGATGAATTTTCTAAGTGCCCTGACGGCCTTCGCAGGACTGTACATTGGTCTCTCGGTGTCTGCTGACCCACGTGTCCAAGACTGGATTTTAACAGTGACTGCTGGGATGTTCTTATATTTATCCTTGGTGGGGATGGTAAGCTTTATGGGTTTTCTGTTTTGTTTCGCTGACACCAGAAATGTGAAAATCGACTGAAAACAGGTGGTTTTTAATTAACTTTCAGTTAAAATGGGAGGGTCTTTAGGAGCCATAAAATGTAGTTAGAGGGAATATAGAAAAGTAAACTCTCTGTGGAATCCAAGAAAGTAAACTGTAGGCAGAAGGAATGGAACTCAAGACTTAGAAAATACTGATGTTCTGATAGTAATGGAAGTGGAAGGCTGTAATCATAGTACCATACCTGGAAACAGACCATACTATCCCAACCCTGCATCTGTTCAAAAAGCCTAAACTTGAAAGAAGAAGTGCTCTCAATCAGCCTTTCTATTTTAAATAGTTTTAGGATGGGGCTGGGGATATACCTCAGTTGGTTGAGTACCTGACTCACATGCACAGAGCCCAGAGTTCATTTCCCTGAAGTATATAAGCCTGGCATGGTGATGCATACCTGTAATTCTAGCCCGTAGGAGACAGAGACAGAATGATCAGGAGTTAAACATTCATCCTCAGCTCTATAAAGAGTTTGAGGTCAGCCTAAGCAGCAGACCTTATCTCAAAACCAAAGCAAAGGTTCTCAGAGCAAAAGCGAAATTATCAACCCTTCTTCTGAGCTAGAAGTCAGCAGAGAAAAATGAAATGGATGGATAACTCGGCCTCAGCAAAAGCAAATTCTGTTATTCCCTGTATCCTGGAGAAGATAAAGCAAAATAAACAGTCTTGAAGGTGATTTGTGGAACAGATCCTTAGGGATTGACTAACGGTGCCTCAGAACCTGGTTATTTACTGTCCAGGAAGTAAGTACAAAGAGTTGTTCCGAGAGAGAGAGAGAGAGAGAGAGAGAGAGAGAGAGAGAGAGAGAGAGAGGAACAAGAAGTGGAGTTTCTACAACGAGAGGACCAGGGTGTCCTGAGGGCAGATTTCCGAGTGGTTCCCAGGGTAAGCGCCAGCTTTTGAACCCTGAGCTTCTGATCCCTGTCAGCTTTTCTTAATCACTGAGTCAAGTGGATAAAGTCAACACCGGGTACACTCTGTGTTTAGGAATGCTCCTAAATGTTACTTGCCATGCTAACAAAACATTTTAATCTCGATAATGAAGCTGAAAGTACATCAAATTCTACCTCTAACCTTTGCACCCCAAGCTGAGGTCACTGATACTCCCGTGATCCTTCTGAAGTAAGCAATCGGGATTTCTAACCTTTCTTAAGTTTGAAAACAAGCCACCATTTGCCATTAATTGAGGTGAGCCACCCATGCCTTTGTTCAAATTTGTCAGGTCTCGTCTATGCCTCTCGCTTCAGCTTCTTATTCTTTTCTCCTTTCTGATGCAGCTGTGGACAATTGCAATATTTTGTTTTGGAAGTTTATTTTGTTTTCTAACCTAGAGTGGATTGCTCTTCAAGGTATGATATATATATATATATATATATATATATATATATATATATACACACACACACACACACACACACACACATATATACACACAGACACACACATACATACACACATATATATACATATATATGTGTATATATATGATCCAATGTATATCAATAGGGTACATACATATATATGTATATACATATATGTATGTATCCAAAATAGATTGGGGGTCCCATTTGGAGGCCTAAGCTAGTGTTGTCATTTCCCCCTTGCTGTTCCTGCTGCACATCCTGTAAGGATCAGAGGAAAAGCAAGGGGGCTGATATCCTAGGAGAGACCAGCTAGTATAAATTTTGACCGCCCTGCAGCTTGCCATTGGCCAAAGAAAAGTCAGCACCCTGGCAAGAAGACAGGAAAGAAAATCCTGTGAATTTCCTGGGGCTGCTTCTACAATCCAGGTCCCTTGCTCTCACGGCCTTCAGAGTAAATTCTAAACAAATACAGATCTTTCACATAGCGGCGACTTTAACTGTTGCTGTACTCTGGGGCCATGCCAAACAAAACAGTCTGTCATTTAGAAAGAGGAAAACATGGTTCAGAGACCGTAAAACAGCAAGGAAAATAAATGAAAGGGACTGAAGGGTAGAGGGACCCTCCTTGGGTAATGCAGTTTTTACTAATCCTTCATGTTTATCAGGCTCGCCCCGAGGAGAGTTAACATGAAAAGATAAGCTACATGTGTGGCTTGTTTGTTTGTTTCAAAGAAATGAAACTCCTAAAGAGAAAGAACTGTGGGCAAGAAGGGGCCATTAGCAATGAGGTCAAGTTGGAAGGAAGTCTTCCCTAGAGAAAACTGCCAGCCTTCATTCTCCCAAGTGGGACGGCCTTATCCAAACCCATGAACTCCAAGTTGTGTTGAATCCTTTCTAAAAGGCATGAAGAATTACCACAGCTCTGTGTGGCCAGGGGAATCAATATACTGGGATGAAGATCAGTGTCCCCAACTGGGTTTTCCTCAAAGCAAGGGCAAAGACACATGAAACACCCACCCCTCACCCACTATTGTCTCTCTGTGTGTGGGGGTGTGTGAGAGATGCTGGAGGTCAGAGGTCGGAGGTCAACTTCAGGCGTTATTCCTCAGAAAGAGCCCATCTATTTGATGTGGCAGGGTCACCCTCTCAGAGATGAGACTCACTGATTAGGCTAGGTTGACTAACTAGCAAGCCCCCTGGATCTCCCTGTCTTTACCTCCCGGTTCTGGAATTACAAGTGCATGCCACTGTATCTGACTTTTTATATGGGTGCAAGGGATACAACTTGGGTTCTAGGTGTAGGTGCCAAACACTTCACCAATGGAGTTATGCCCTCAGCTTTTAAAACGTGTTAGTTATTGGTCTTTCATTGTCCCAAGATAGGCATTCTCTCTCCACAGTTCTGTGCTTGAGTGTCAGAGATGTCTCCTTGGGGAGCCCAATGACATGACATCAGAGACATCTCAGGACAAAAGAGAGGAATGCAGTGTAGGACTACAACAGGGAGCAGTGCAAGACTAATCCTGATCTCCCAGGGCCTTGGTGGGATAGGAGATGGGGTGGGAGAGTACGAAGTGATCTAAGTAAAAGCCATGAACAATTTCCCTGTCTGCCATTCAGAAGTGCATGTGCCCTCGTCGTAATTTCAAGTTCCGCCTACCCAAGGGTTCTCTCTGGAAACAGCCAGCCAAAATATCCACAAAGACTTAACCAAAATAGAAAATATCCAATCCAATGCTATTCTCAAGGACCTATTTGCTACTTATCTTCTTAGACCTCTAGAACACAAATGTGTTTCTCCTTAACTCCATATAGCCCATGGCCCAGTTTGGATTTTCTTCCTGGCGGGCACAATCCAGGTGTCACTGAGAGGTCTGAGCCTGTGTCAGTATCCTTCCTGGTCCCACTAATGGTCTGCTCACTGCTGCTAGATTCAGATGCCCAAGGGACAATCCAAGGACTCTCCCAGTTTCTAGATAGATTCTTTACAGCAGCAACCCTGGCTTCTTATTGCAATCAGCAGTGGGTGTGCCCATCACCATAGCAACGTTCTTTGTTGGTTGAACATCTAGTGGGTTTTCCCAGATAGTCATAGCTTCTAGTTCATTGGGATCTGTTACGTCCTCTGCTGCATTGTGTCTGGGAATGAGGTCTCTGGTCTGGTACTGACTTAAGGTTTTAGGAACAGGAAACACAAACATAATAAGTGAAAAACCAACAGTGTTGAGATGTCAAGAGTTTATGATTTGTTGCTGTTGCGTCTGCTGGGATGTCTAGTCTTACCTTCTTTAAATTTCGGATGTTGTTTTCTTTTTATTCACTTACTTTATGAGGTAGAATATTGCATCTGTCATGGGATTCAAAGCTTCTTTCCTAATATTAGCATTTAAAGCTAGACATTTCCCCACAAAGTACCACTTCCTAACCCCTTCATAGTCTGTGCTTTCAGTCTGCTCCTTTGAACTGTATTCACATTTCTCTGTTATTTTGTTTTCTTTCTGGTGCATGGATTATATAGAAGTATATTATATTGTCTAAGCAACATTTAAAAATCTAAATGTCTTTTAGTTGCTGGCTTAATTAAATGGAATTTTAGATAAGGTATGTTTTCTTCTATTAGTGCACAGGTATGCCTTGAGACTTGAATACCACACTATCTATTTTGATGAATGATATTTTAGTTGTCAGGTATGCAGCTCTGCGAGCACCAGTTAAGTCAACTTGATTAATACTATGAATCGTATTTTCAGATTAATTCCTGATTTCTTCCACTGGTTTAATGCTAAGTATTTCAGTTCCTGTCTGTGGCTTTGTCTGTTTCTTCTCTTCGTTCTGCCATGTTGTTGCATGGGTCTGGGCTTCCGTCATTCGCTACACATAGATTTGACTGTTTGCTTTGTCAGTTTAGGCTGCTGTAACAAAACACCACAGTCTAGGTGGACCTTGCAACAGAAATGTACTTATCACAGTGGTACAGACTAGGAAGTCCAGCATCAAGGTTTTGGCCACTTGAGTTCCCGCTCAAAGATTCTTGGTTTTAGACAGATGTCATCTTGCTATGACCCCCCCTGTGGTGAATCCAGCAATGAGTGGGAATTTCAGAATTTCAATCTCTCATCTCTTACAGTGGTACTAAGTCTACCATGATGGTCTCACACTCATGGCCTGATTAGTTTCTGATGTGGTTTGACTATGATGTATGTGTGACAGGTTTATATATTAAATGCTTGGCTCGCAGCTGCTTAGATGATTTGTGAGGTATTAGTAACCTTAAGAGGTGAAGCATGCTCTAGGAAGTAAGGCACTGTCTCGTTCAGGGTTCTCTAGAGTCACAGAACCTTTGGAATGTCTCTATACATTGTGGGAATTTATTGGAATAACTTATAGTCTGTAGTCAGCTAACCTAACAATGGTCAGCTGTGAATGGCAAGTCTAGGAATCTGGTAGTTGCTCAACCCCATGAGGCTAATTGTTTCAGCTGGTCTTCTGTAGAAGTAGGTTCCAACAGATGTGTGGGCAAGTAAGTGCAATCAGTCAAAGAGGAGTCAATTTTCCTTCTTCCATTGTCCTTATGTAGACCTCCAGCAGAAGTGTAGCCCATATTAAGGTGTATACCACCATGCATGGATCTGGAATTTAAGTTGTCTCAAGTTGACCTTAAACTCAGAGTTCTGTTTGCGTTAGTCTCCTGGGATTAAAGGCATGATCTACCTTCTCTCAGCCTAACTATTTCATGGCCAAGATCTATGACAAGATCTCTATGTCAAGGGCTGGAGAGATGGCTCGGTGGTTAAGAGTACTGACTGTTCTTTCGAAGGTCCTGAGTTCAATTCCCAGCAACCACATGGTGGCTCACAACCATCCGTAATGAGATCTGATGCCCTCTTCTGGAGTGTCTGACAGTATAGTCACATATAATAAAAAATAAATCTTTTAAAAAAAATAGATCTCTATGTCAAGATCCAGTTCAGAAGCTGGCATCTTCCAGCCTGAGGATCTGGATCACAGGTATGCCCCCCATTTCTGGATTGTAGTTCATTCCAGATGTAGTCAAGTTGACAACCAGGAATAGCCTGATTAAATAATAAAGATGTATCTTTGAAAGGTATATTTGTCCCCATCCCACTTTCTGTTGTCTATCTGTCTGTCTGTCTGTCTGTCTGTCTGTCTGTCTGTTTGTCTCTCTCTGTCTCTCTGTCTGTCTCTGTTTCTCTCTCTTCTTGCCCCTTTCCTGTTTCTATGTGTATGCAAGTGTGTTTTCGCCATCATGGGGTGAAAAATCTCCATATGTTTCCCACCCCATGATGTCCTGCCTCAACATGGGCACAGAATTACAGATCCAAGTGTCCGTGGGCACTTTCAAACTGTGAGCTAAAACAAACATTTCCTCCCTGCAAGTTGTCAGTGTGGATTATTGTGGTTATAGCTGTAGAAAAGCAGTGGGTAGACTTCTCGGGACCTCATCTTCAAAGGCTTTTGCAATAGGTACTCAATGGTTTTCATGTGTAAGTTCTGGAGAGGCCACACCTATAACACTCATTGCGTGGTTGCTTTGGCTCCCTGGTCAACTGACACTTCTACCATTTCTGTCCGAGAAAACACCCTTGTGTCTATTCAAGTGTCTATTCTCTTAACTATTGTTGGCAGTCCTTTCTGTGTTTGTACCTTCCATGCTCACTTTGGGAACTAAGCAGTTTGGCTCAGATAGAGTGCTTGAAGGGGATGCAGCAGAAGTGTCTGACATAACCAGCAGTCTCTGTTCATTGCCCATTCACCTTGCTTGTTCAAGTTCTATAAATCACTGAATTGCTCTTTGACAATTTATTGCATACATATAATATATGGTATGTGTGCATATGTATGGAAGCTTTAATACATATGTAATATATAGTTTCATACACATCTATAATGTATGATTTATATATTTTTCCACATATAATTATATTAGTCAGGTTTGTCTAGAATAATAGAATTTATAGAATGAATTTATATGTCTATAATAATCTATCTATCTATCTATCTATCTATCTATCTATCTATCTATCTATCTATCCTATCTCTATTGAGGCCCGAAGAAGAAGGTTTTAATGACAATGAAGAACTAGACTTGCTCACAAGAGCGAGCAGGAAAAGAGTAAAAGCTTCTTTCTTCCACGTCCTTTATGTAGGCTACCACAAGAAGGTGTGTTCTAGATTAAAGGTGGATCTTCCCACATTAAATATCTGGAATAAAGGTGTATTTCCCACCGTAAAAGATCTTAAAAGAAGTGTGTCTTCCCACTTTAAGATATTTAATTAAGAAAAAAATCTGTACCCAGCCAACTGAGTTTTAGCCAATTCCAGCTATAGTCAAGTGGGCAGCCAAGAGCAGGCACCAAAATAGTTGTTGACGATTTTATACATATACTTGCTATTTCATACATGTTTATAATATATGACAACTTTATATGTTTATAAATATTGTACTATAGCCACACTCATTTTTCTGTCACATATCTCTCCTGCCTCCATTGCCTTCCTCCCACTTAATCTCCATCCCATTTTTTTTGTCTTTTTGTTTTGTTTTCTCTTTGTGATTCATTAGTTTTAATCAGGACCACTCATGCAGGCATGGACATGGAGTTGTCTACTGGAGGGCGAGTAACGCATTGTATCACTATATCACTGAAGACAATGGCTTCCTCTCTCCCAACAACTTTAGATAGTCATTAGGTCCCTGGGGTGGGGTCCCATCAGCCCCTCCCCCATCAGTGGATAGATGTTTACTGGTTTTGTTTTCTGAACGTTGTATGTGGGCATCCACAGCTATTGTGAGTTTGTGAGTGCCACAGCACACCATGCCCATAAGTCAGCATTTTATGTCCTGTCTCTATCATGTAGTTCTTCCATTATTTATACCCTTTTTTCTTAATCTTTCCTGAACTGTGGAGGTCGGACATGGGTGTCCTATTTAATCATGATCATTCAACACTGACTAGTTCCAACATCCTGGCCAGACATGAATCTTTGAATTAGATGCTATTTGCTACAAAGAGAAACAGATTTCTTTTTTTAAAAAAATAATGCTTAGAATAGCACTTGCCTATTGATGTAAATGAAAATATTTAGAAGCAGTTTGACAATAGCAAACAATAGTAGTAGTTCACTCCTTGTACTTGTATATACTCCCGGCTATGGGCCTTTGTGATAAGGTCTTTGGCACTAGGCCTTAACTCCCTCCTAGGGAGCAGGCCTCAGATCAAATCAGAAATCAGTTGCTTTCCCTTATAATCATCATGCCATTATGGCACCAGTAAGCAGGTCTTGCTGTGAAGGTTGATACAAGGGCTGACGCTGGGAAACAGCATTGCTAACTCTCCTTCCCCAGGTGCCCACATAACAACTTCTGTCATGCCAAAAGCTAGCCACAAGGGAGTAAGCTTCCAGTTTAATTCTAGCTGGGATTTCTTTTATTCTGCAGCCAAAATAAATGATATCTTCAGCCATAGGATCCTAACACCCAGTTCTGGTAGAAAACTAATGACAATGACCATAACCCATTCAATTTATTTTGAACAGGGACTTCTGGGGGGCCTTCCTGACCATCTTACACCTGGGGAAGTGTTCCATATCTGGTAGTAGGTTTTTCAGTAATAAACCTTGTTTTCCGGGATCAGTACTACCCATTCAGGCATAGTACCATCACTAAATGTTTTTTTTTTTAAAAAAAGAACTTTGCCACTATTTTAAAATGAGCTTATAAAGTAATGTTTTCGTATGCCTTCTTCATATACCCTCAGCTTCACCTAAGTATCCTTCTGCATGCCACATTCTTCCCATTGTTGTTTACACATTCCCGTCCTCAGTATCCCTGCCCTATGTTTTCACAGTACATTTGCTCCAAATCTTATTTATAACCAGATCTCTTGGTTTAATGCTTTGTTCATAGTCTCCTGATTGCTACAAATATTTTATGAAAAATGATCTTTATAGATACAACATTCTATCAAAGTTATATACATATAACTCCCTCTAATCTGGAAGCGTCTGTGACTATATTATCTTTATCTAATGTTAAAAAGGACTTGTAGGTGTCATGGAAGCTTAAATGTTTGAAATGAGTCTTTAAAATGGAAATCCTTGATCTGGATATGATTGGGGGGCATAAAATGATAAAAATGAATGCCAGAGATATGTAGCATTGCTAGATATAAAGACAAAGGAAAAGGCCAGGAGCCAGGGAACATGAGTTCTCTCTAATCTAGAAGACAGAAAGGACAAGAAAATTGACTTTTCTCCAAAGCTTAAGAATAAAGCCAAACCCCTATGGCCCAGGATTCTTAACCTGGCAAGACTCATGCTAAAATTGAGACCTACAGAAAGAACTATAAGATAGTACATTTTTGTTGTTTCAAGGCACTCAGTTTGTGGTCATCTGTTAATAGCAGCTGTTGAAAACTAATCCATCCCTTTGGTACCAGCTTATGTTTAGATGTAATTGGAAATGGAGACAGCTTTGTAAATGCATCTTTTTCTGTCTGAGAAACTAAAATCCCTTCTGAGAAAATTCTCAGAATTGAAAGTGTACAGGATTTCTTAGGCTCAGCATCTCTCAATTTAATAAATCACTTAGCTGTAAGGAGGAATGAACCCTCAAAGTAAGTTCTTCAGCAGTTTGAGTAGAGACACTTCATTTTTTTTAGTGACTATCATGTATTCTATAATACATGAACAAATTAATTTTTTAAAAAATACATGGTTATGCCAGGGACGGTTTATTTTTGGAGCTGAGGCAAAATCTCAAACCTTCAGGCATTTTTCCTAAGGTTTTAGATTCTGCAAGTCAGTTTCTATAGCAACAAGTGAGTAGAAACCTCAAGGGACTCTGACTGCAGTTGTAACTAGAGATGTCCCTGGAAATTGGGGAACTGGACAACTGCCCAGGGTCCACTTGTTAATAGAACTCTAAAACTCACTAAGGTGGCAGTGTGGAAAGAAGAAAACTCAAGTGGAATTCAGGTACCATTTCCTTGAAAATCCAAAGCAAATCAGTTGAGAATTTAGGAAGTTCTTCATAGCTGTAGCTTTAGGTATTAAAGAGGTGGCTAACCACAGACCAGAGAAACCAGGAAAAAATTCCATCTGCCCTGGACATGGGAATCTCTCTTGTCATTTTTCTCTAAACACTGCAGAACAACAATTATGTTTGTGTTATCTTTATCTTTTCATGTCTTATAAATGACCAGTTGATTTACAGTATAAAAGAGGATAATATTGACTATATGCACATATTGAATTACTTGGGACATGAGCATCTTCAAATTTTGGCATTGGAGGAAATCCCTGGAATAAAGGTCTTCTGGATACTGAGCAATTACTAGATGCTCAGTTTCCAATTCTACCCCTTTCACACACACACACACACACACACACACACACACACACACACGTATGCATGTGTGCCAATCAACATACCACAGTTTTCTGAATCTTGCCCCATACTTTTTTGGATGTTCCTTTACAATGGCTCATCTTTTTCAAGACTATCAATACTTTTTATGCATGTCTTATGTAATAATGGAAGAAGAAAAGTCAGAGTGAAGGGCATTATTTAGAGGAATTTACTAGCTACTGTACTCAGGATAAGAAGTGTCTCTCAACAGTGACATCACAGCCAGATTCTGTCCTCCACCATCTTTTAGTTTCCAGGGAATTTTCTTCATGAGAAAGAAAAGGACAGAATATTTTGATTTTGAGCTTAAGATTCTCTATCTTTAAAACCAATGGGAAAATACAAAAAAAAAGAGGAAGAGGAGGAGGAGGAGGAGGAGGAGGAGGAGGAGGAGGAGGAGGAGGAGGAGGAGGAAGATGCCTGATTACTAAGCCCAGCCAATAAATAAACTATCAATAATTGTCTAGGCTGCTTCATGATTACCACAGAGCAGCAAGTGTTACATTAACAGTTATTGTTACAGTTATCTCATGATAGAAATTTTGATGAGAAAGACATGAAGCAGACACATATCTAGGCTACACTTCTCATCACATGACTATGAAATTGAACTGGATCCTACCTTTTTAGGCTTTTGTGCTCATTGTATACTCAACATTATTTTATTTTATTTATTTGTATAGGTGTGTATGTTCCCGTATTCATGTTCACACGTATGTGTGTGTGTGTGTGTGTGTGTGTGTGTGCATAAAGAGGCCAGAGATCAACCTTCAGTATGATTCTTCTTTTCTTGTTACTATTAGCATATATACATGCATATATGCATACATAAATGTGTCTATATACATATACACATACCCTTCTCTGCTTAGTGTGCCTAGTCTCAAAATGTCACTTTTATTTCCTCAGATGAAGTGATGAGATGAGAGACATACTCAAGTCGTGTGACTACATGGCTTGAGCTGAGCCCCTAGCATTTCTTTCTCTATCCCTAAGCCTAGTCATGGAAGCTTTTAGACTCAGTACAATCTAATCTTACAAGATGACTGATTCAATCTGGCTTCTCTCAGCTACTGACTGAACTGTTCTGTCTGGCCTCATACTAACTTTGGCACTCTGTTCTAATCATTTGGCTTCTATTAATTCTCTGGTTGATTCTGTCTTCACTTGTATCTAGCTTGTTTTGTCTATAATCTGTCTCTATAAAACTGTTCCAGTAAACTGTCTCTGTCTCTACAAAAAAGTCCCATACACACATACCACCTACCCTACCATCCCACCACCCCACTACCCCACCACCCTACATAACAACATAACACAACACACATTTTTCCTCTCCCACTGATCTTAAAGAGCCTCTCTTCCTCTGCTGTTCTCATGTGAGTTAGGCATAGCCTATCTCTGATGTATTCTTTCAAATCTTTCTCTGATTCATCACTTTGTCTGCCCCTCATTTTGATATCACTTTCAAACATGGCTCCTATCTTCAAAAAAGTAACTTTACTTTCATTATTAGGGATTAAAGGTGTGTACTAAATGCATGTCTTTATTCCATCCAGATCATATCTTTGAATGAGATCCCTTGCCAGAGTAGTCATGTTGCTGGATTAAAATTACTCTACACTTGTCTGTATATGGTTTCAGGGCTTATTGGTCTATAATGACCAATTAGAAGGCTCCATCCTGGGGAAGACCATTTCTCCTGCTCTAAGGAAATCTTATAAGGCCACAATCCTATCCCATGATTCAGATAAAATGTTTTATGTGCTGATATGTGCTTATAATTCCACAACTGGGGAATCAAAGGCAAACATCAACTTTAATCTCTATAATGATGATACTAGGGGGAAGGGCTTATGGTAGCTAGTGTTGATGGGGTCAGCTGCATGGAGCCTGTATAATGGGCTTAATGTCTCACAAGAGGAGAGTGAGGTGGGTGGTCTATGTGAACAAACAAGGGAAGATAGAATTTCATAAATCAGAAATGGACATAGAATTCCACAGATTCTATAGGTGACCTGGTTTTAGATTTTTAGTTTTTTGTTTGTTTCTGAGAATTTTAAATACTAGTACTATTTTTAACTCATTTCTTTACCTTCTATTTTCCACTCCTGCTTCCACAAATCTCAACTCCCTCTTGAATTATTTTTCCTTCTTAAGTTATTATTTTTACATACATATATACATGTACACATAGACACATGTATATGTACTAAAACACATATACATATTCTGCTTAGTCCATTTAGTGTTGCTCATACACATATGGTTAGGGCTGACTACTCCAGATTGGGTAACCTAAAAGGTACTCACATCTAGAGAGGACTGGTTTTTCCTCTACCAGCAGTCACTAATTGTGGATAGCTCATCATCTAGGGGTGGAGTCTTATAAGATTTCCTTTGCATGTGTTAGTGTGCCAACCTATGCTGTCATTTTGCAGGGCATTTTTTGGGACAAGTTTGTTGAGGTTTATGGGCAATGTTTCCTGTCATTTGTCAAAGATAATATCTTGTAGCAATTGTCCTGGTTCTCTGGCTCTTGAAATCTTTGTCTTTCTCTTCTAGGATGTTCCTTGAGTCTCAGGAGTAGGAGATGTATTGTAGATGCATTGGTTGGGGTTGGGCAGAACCCCATGACCTATATATGCTGTGAAATGAAGCAAAAATGGGAGTTAGAGTTAGACTTCCCAGTGGGCATAGGGATAAATTTTGATAATGCTCACTTTATCTACTATTCTCTTCTTACTATTAGTTTCATATCTTGAAAAAATAAGTCAATTTTCATGAATCTTCTGATTTTCTTTTAAGAATTATGTAATTTTGAATCTCAAATATTTAGGTCTTTGGTCATTTTGAGGTTTTTTTTTCTTTTTCTTTTTCTCTTTCTTTCTATACACCATGTCAGATTAAGTACTAACTCAAATTGCATTTAATATTTTAGGCATTAAAAATTATGGATGCTATATAAGAAGTTATTATTTAACAAAAGGATATATCCTATAAGGAATTATTTTTAGATAATATAATGTTATAGTAAATACAAATCCATAAATAAGAAGGACATATATAAGCCTAGAAGATTCTATATCAATCACATAAAGCTGTTATGTTCTTCAAACTAGCTAGAAACAGAAATTAGAACTTTGGTTATCTAATATATATTTTAGTTTTCTTTGATTTCAAACTATACAGATACAGAAGGATGCAGTGATATGAACAATTTTCCTAATTTACCAGTTCTTGGCAAGGTATTCCTTACAGATGATTTTTCATGTGAATTTTCTTGGAGATAGTGCATAAACAAAGGACTATACATATTTTTATATTTTGTAAAAACTAGGCAAGATTTGGCTGTCATTAACGATCATGTTCATCTATCTGCTTGTTTAATGTAGGGACTCTAGGTGTCTTGGTAATCATTTATCAAATTAACATGGTGTCCGTAAGTAGCTATGCTTCAAAACTCAAGAGGAAACTTAGCTGAATGTCATGTGAGTATTGTTCCAACATGAGTGAGTAGATGGTGGAAAATAACTTTTCTTCATATTGTTTTTGCCATGTGTTGGAATATAGGAACATGTTCTAGTGAAATTTTACAGGAGTGATTATCTTTTTTTTTTAAATCTACTTACTGGTATTAAGTATAAAGTTATGTAAAATACTTGAACTAAATCTTCTTTTGCTGAACATTAATAGATGTTGTAACAATGGTACGATCTAGTTTTTCACTTATACACCTGTCACAGTATCTCAGAATAAGCTATGGGTTTTTATTCTTTTTTTTCCTACTTCAAAAATACATGGAATAGAATGGATGTTTTTATAGGACAGAACACACACACACACACAAACACACACACACACACACACACACACACACACAGAGCTACATAGCACTATCATCCTTCCTCAGACAGCTACTGCTCATGTAGAAGTAAGGCTGTGTCCTTCATTTACACTGGGCTTCTTTCCTCACACCACCCAAGTGGCAGTCTCATATTGATCATTGAAATGAGGCTAGGGTAACTGGAAAATGGAATTTTTAGTTTTAAATTTCTCCATTTTAGAATCACATCAAACTACTAATAGCATAGAGATTAGAGATTTTCAACCTTCTTAGTACTATGACCCTTTAATACAGTCTCACATATTGTAGTGAACTATAACCGTTAAATTATTTTTGTTACTACTTCATAACTATAATGAATAGTTATGAATAGTAATATAAATATTAATATGCAGGATATCTGATATTTGACTCCCAAAGGGGTCAAGATCAACAAGTTGAACTCTGCTGATATAAAGTAGATTATGGTGGCCCATGTCAGTAATCCCAGCCCTGAAGGGCTGAGGCAGGAGAATTGGCAGTTCAAAGCCAAACTTGGGTACACAGTGAGAAGCTGTCTCAGAAAGCCAAAAACAGGGTTTGGGAAGATGGCTCAGGTGGTGAAGTGCCTTCCTGGAAGGCATATAAAGGCATGAGAGTCAATCACCAGATCCAAAAGAAAAAGCTGGACACGGTGCACAGGTCTGTAATCCCAGTATGGGGTAGGGTTTGAAAGGAGAGTACAGACAGGCAAACCCTGAACGTCATTGGCCATCGAGCCAGCAGAATCAATGAGCTTCATATTCCTAGAAGATTCTGTCTCAGAAGATAAAAATGACAGGGGCTTGGAGGATAACTCTTGCTCTGCAGACATGACAGTCTGGGTTAGAATCACTGGGATCCACATGAAAACTATGTATAGCTGCATGGGCCTGTAACTGCACTGGGGATTACTCTCTCAGTAATCCCTGAGAGCTATCTGGTCAGCTAGCCTCACTGAAATTGTGATCTTTCTTTTCAGCTGTGATAAGGTAAAGAGCTAATAAAGATCCACAGCTGTACACACACACACACACACACACACACACACACACACGCATTCATGAACATTTATCATGCATAATAACCACACTCATGCATTAAATTCATTAATTAGTTAATTAATGAAAGTGAGGAGTGGTTGAGGAAAGACACCAACTTCTAATGGTAGCACTATATGCTCCCACAAGTACATACACACTAACAAGTACAAACCTGTCTTCATCAGGATTTCTATTCCTGCACAACCGTCATGACCAAGAAGCAAGTTGGGGAGGAAAGGGTTTATTGAGCTTACATTTTCACACAGCTGTTCATCACTAAAGGAAGCCAGGACTGGAACTCAAGCAGGTAAGGAAGCAGGAGCTGATGCAGAGGCCATGGAGGGATGTTTTTTACTGGCTTGTTTCCCCTGGCTTGCTCAGCCTGCTCTCTTATAGAACCCAAGAATATCAGCCCAGAGGTGGTACTACCCACAAGGGGCCCTCCCCCCTTGATTACTAATTGAGAAAGTGCCCCACAGCTGGATCTCATGGAGGTACTTCCCCAACTGAAGCTCCTTTCTCTGTGATAACTCCAGCCTGTGTCAAGTTGACACACAAAACCAGCCAGTACAAAACCCAACCCTTCCAAAACAACAGCCCTAAAACAAATACCAGAAATCACAGAGAGCCTGGAGAGTCCTCTCTGCCTCTGGCTCCACATGTGCACAGTCATTCCTCTATTAGTTTCCTGAAATGGCACAACTCTTAAAATATTTGACTCTACATTGACTCTACATGTTAATGTGATTCAAAGTGCACAGTTTGTATTAGTGTTCACTGTGAGTCTTCCGTGTCTATGGATTTTGACAGATGAATCCATCACTGTCATATTACACAGGGCACTTTCATGCCCCCTAAATATATTCATGCTGTCTGATCATCTTTCCTTCCTTCCTTCCTTCCTTCCTTCCTTCCTTCCTTCCTTCCTTCCTTCCTTTCTCTCTCTTTCTTCTTTTCCTTTCTTTTAATGTATGTCAACCATATTTATTTTTTTTACAATTTCTATATGCTTTCTCCATATCAAAACAGTTTTCTAGTATACTGTCATTTTAATTTGTCTTCTTTGACTTAGAGATGCTTATCTAAGACCCTAATTTTGCTAGCTGATAGGAAACTTCCCTGTCTGAGTTTAACTAAGGAAAACAGACCCAGGTGTCTGAGGGAGTTGCTTTCTGAAGTAGTTACATGAGCCTCTTTCCCTGTAGTGAGCAGTGGACAAGAAGGGAGGGGCATAACACTCACAACACCGTCACCCCTTGAAATGAACCCCAGGAACAAATGAGACTTTCTCTTGGATTCAAAGGAAGAAGCATTTTTGCTTGATTCCTGTTTGCTTTTCAAAAGCCATAATACATCTATTGTTTCTTTGAAAATACCATGTTCCTGTGCACTGAGAAACTATGACTTATGGCTCACAGAGTTATTTTTTTTCTTCCAACTATGTACAATTAAGGAATTCTGAAAGCAGGTAAAATAGTCTTTGCCAGGGATGAGTTTCTTATTTGCTTATCCAGTACTAACTGTCAGCCTGGAGATCATACATACAAGTGACACCAAATGAGCTAATTAGGTTGCATTTGTATATTTATGCATAAATGTGCATATACATGTATATGTGTGTATAACAAGAAAAGAAGATATGGATTTGGGAGGGATTCAGGATGATCAGGGAGAGTTGGAGGGCAGAGAAGGAATGGAGAAATGATGTAATCATTTTAATTATGAAACATTGCAAAGAAGAGAAAAAAGTGAAAACACTCTTCTCTTATGATTTTCATCAGTTTATGGTTTTTTTCATAATATTCCATTGCCTAAATCTATTACATTTCATTTACTACCTACTAGCAAGCAACTCAGTTTTTTTCCAACTTAGGATTTTGATTAAATGCTAAGGGAAATAACTGTTGGACCATGCAGTAAGAATATGCTTAGTTTTCCAGAGACGCATTGAAACGAACAGAAGTTATGGACCAAATGGATTTAATAGATATCTATAGAACATTTCATCCTAAAACAAAAGAATGTACCTTCTTCTCAGTACCTCATGGTACCTTCTCCAAAACTGACCATATAACTGGTCACAAAACAGACCTCAACAGATATAAGGTTGAAATAATCTCATGACTCCTATCAGTACACTACAGATTAAGGCTGGTCTTCAATAGCAACAAAAACAACAGAAAGCCCACATACACATGGAAGCTGAACAATGCTCTACTCAATGATACCTTGGTCAAGGAAGAAATAAAGGAAAAAAATCAAAGACTTTTTAGAATTTAATGAAAATGAAGGTACAACCTATCCAAACTTATGGGATACAATGAAAGCAGTGCTAAGAGGAAAGCTCAGCCCCGAGTGCCTCCAAAAAAGACACTGGAGAGAGCACACACTAGCAGCTTAACAGCGCGCCTGAAAGCTCTAGAACAAAAAGAAGCTAATATACCCAAGAGTAGTAGATGGCAGGAAATACTCAAACTCAGGGCTGAAATCAACCAAATAGAAACAAAAAGAACTATACAAAGAAACAATAAAACCAGGAGCTGGTTCTTTGAGAAAATCAACAATATAGATGAACCCTTAGCCAGACTAACCAGAGGGCACAGAAGCAGTATCCAAATCACCAAAATCAGAAATGAAAAGGGAGATATAACAGAAACTGAGGAAATCCAAAAAAATCATCAGATGCTACTACTGGAAAATCTGAATGAAACTGACAATTTTCTAAACAGATACCAAATACCTAAGTTAAATCAGGATCATCTAAACTGTCTCACAATCCCTAAAGAAATAGAAGCAGTCATTAAAAGTATATCCCAACAAAAAAAAAAAAAAAAAAAAAAGCCCAGGACCAGATGGTTTTAGTGCAGAATTCTATCAGACCTTCAAAGAAGACCTAATACCAATACTCTTATATTTTTGGTTGTGAGTCTAGCCTATAATGGCTGAGCCATTTCTCCAGCTCTCTAATACCAATATACTTCAAGCTATTCCATGAAGAAGAAGAAAAAAGAACACAACCCAGTATATTCTGTGGCGCCACAGTTATGCTGTATATTCTCCCTTGGAGATGGAACAGTTTCTGTCTAATCAGGAACTTGCCGTGATTTGCTCTCATAGAGAACTTCATAAGAGATTTTTTTTCCTACTTCTATCGTGTTTAATGTTCCAAATAGATTTTAAAAACTGCTTGAGTGCATGTTACTTTGAGCTTTAGAAGATATCATGTAGATTTAAGAGGCATTTCACTATTATAAACCGTTTTGATGACTTAAAAATGTCAATACTGAGTTGTATATTTTAAAACAAATTTTATTAGTTTCATAGGAAAAAAAAAGAATATGCTTAGTTTTGTAGGAGAGTGGCTGCACCATTGCGTATCTCTACCATCAGTGAATGAGCTTTCCTTTTACCCCAGCATTTGGAGTTGCTGTCCTGATTTAACCATTCTGTTGGGTAATCAGTAGCAACAAGAGAGACTTTGAAAGATGGCAGCTATCTCATCTTGAACTACTGTAAGCCAAATAAAACGCCTTTCCTTATGAATAACTCACTCTATATGTTTTGGATCGGTGACAGAAAATGGACCAAGAATTTCATCTAAAAGTGCTTCACTGGGGCTTGGGAGAAGACTCAGCCAGTAAAACACCAGACTCTCAGTGCCCTTATAAAATATGGGAGCTGTGTCATCCCATGTGATCCCAACAATAGCAGATGGTGGTACAGCACAGAAAAACAAGTAGGTCTTTAGGATTTGCTAGCCACAGATTAGAAAGAGAGCCTTTCTCTAAAAAAAAAAAAAAAAAAGGTGGATTACTACAACCATTGGTCACTGAACATTCACAGGGAGGTGAGCATACCTACATACACATGTGCTCTTTCTATAAAGATCTTCTCCTTCTCCTTCTCCTTCTCCTTCTCCTTCTCCTTCTCCTTCTCCTTCTCCTTCTCCTTCTCCTTCTCCTTCTCCTTCTCTCCTTCTTCTTCTCCTTCTCCTTCTTCTTCTTCTTCTTCTCCTCCTCCTCCTCCTCCTCCTCCTCCTCCTCCTCCTCCTCCTCCTCCTCCTCCTCCTTCTTCTTTTTCTTCTTCGGTTTTTCGAGACAGAGTTTTCTATGTAGCCCTGGTTGTCCTGGAACTCACTTTGTAGACCAGGCTGGCCTCGAACTCAGAAATCCGCCTGCCTCTGCCTCCCAAGTGCTGGGATTAAAGGCGTGCACCACCGCCGCCTAGACCTGGCTTTCTTCTTAAATGTGGGGGCTGTGAATCTGAACTCAGGCTCTAAGGCTGGCTCAGCAAACCCTTTGCCATGAGCCATGTCGCCAGACTCCTTTGGTTTTGAATGATAATTTTATAGCATATGTAGACTTCTGCTTCTGTTTTTTTTTTTTTCTTTTTCTATTGGTTGGTGCTCCTTCTGTTTCCACCTTCTTGATTCCATAGCCTCCTCACACATAGTTATCATTGTCATCTATTTAATGGTCAGGCAATTTATTCTGGTTTCTTGTAAGGCTGTCTGAAGTTTGAAAACGCTTGATCAAGACACAGGAATTCTTGGTACTTATACTGCTCTGTAGTCTCTTGAGTTTCCTGAATATTTAGTCTCCTGACATCTATTTGGGAAAATTCTAAATAAAGAAAATATGGAATAAAAAAATGAAAAAATAAAAACCCAAATCTTTCATATATAGAATTCTTTCTTTTCTCCCTATGTTGTTGTTTTTTTTTTTTTTTTAAACAAAATCCCAATCATTCAGTTTTACCAAATGAGAACTCAGGAGCCTGGCTCTGGGGTGAAAGCCTATTAGCTCAGAGAGGCAGAACAGGCACTCAGCTGACATTCCTCCTCAACTGATGTCCCAGATGGAAAGAGCCTGTTCTCCATTCTCTTAAAAAAAAAACCCTTCAAACTGAACGGCCCTCCTTTCTACTCCCTGTACATCTCTCTATCCATCCTCCTGGCTTCTTCTGACTCTCTATGGCTTTTTGTTCCTATATTCCCTCCCTGTCAACTGATTGCTTTCTCTACCTCTTGACCTATGGTTGACTTTATTTAATCTTGTTTACAAAAAACCAGAACACTCTTGGATTAAAAGTGTGTGCTAAGGCCGAGCCATACCACAACTAGAAATAGGTTTTTCCAGCATGCAGTCTCAGGGTTCACAGTGTGTTCGGATATCCTGCAGTATTCCAATCACAGTTCACTTTATCTTTTGTAGTTTTCTCAAACTTCTCAGAGATTCTGTGTCCTCTTGGTCTTCCTGCTGTCTGCTCTTGTTGAAGTTTCTTGTGTGTTTGCTTCAAACTCAGACCTTCTTTCTATGGCCATTTCTGGTCTCTTACTGATCTTACCGATCACATCCTTTTCTGTTCCAGGATTTTATCTCCAGTATATATTTTGTAATTTCATCTTTGAATTCCCCCCGCTACATATCCATTGTTTCCCTTTTCCATTTACTTCTTTTAACTTGTTAATTGAAACATTCAAAGCTTTCTGGTCTAGTAATTCCAACATTCCTGCTATCTCTTTCAACTATCTCTTGATTTATTATGAGCTAATCCAGCTTTTGTTCAGAATTGGGCCTTGTATTCTGGATAAAAGGAATTGAGCTAAATTGGCCTTTAGTAACATAAGATAAGGAGTTCTACGTTCAGGTTATTTTGTTGTTGTTGTTGTTGTTGTTGTTGTTGTTGTTGTCATTGATGTTAATTTTGTGGGCACATACCCCAGTGTGCACATTGAGGTCACAGGACAACTTTGGGAACTCAGTTTTTGTCTGCCACATGCAGGTCCTGGGGAATCAAACTCCAGTCATCAGACCGATAGCATGTGTCCTTACCCTATTAGTAATTTTGCCCACCCTTGTTTTGTTCCTGATATAATGTTTGAACTGGGGTCTTGCTACCTGAAAATCTTTGGTTCAGACTTCTGTTGTATTGTCCTTTTGCTCCAGCCTTTTGAGTGCTAGAATAGCAAGTCTGCGTCCCCATCCTTACATAGGTTGTGTCTCTATGTCCTGTGGACTTTACTCTGTGCTTGTGATGTTTCATTTGTGCTTGTCTTGCCCCCTCCTATGCCCACATAGAGCAGAATGGCTAAGGGCGGTTAGAATTGGGTGTGTCCCATCTGCCAGGTGTAGGTTAGTAAGGGTCTAGTAATACCAATCAAGTTAGGCTCTGCTTAATTACTCCTTGTAGGCAGGCCTCATTAGAAAGAGCAGAAAACTCGGCTTATTTAGCAGTAACTACATTTCCTTTACCCCTGCCAGAATCAAGAGATTTTGTGCCCTTGTTTACTCTGAGGACTGTTAGGACTCCTACAAGTAAAACTCAGAAAGTTTTGGGGACCCTGTGACTGAGGCTTCTGGAGTTTGAAAACTTCAGAATTTCACCTGTGGCTGTCAGGAGACCTGATGCAGGTTGCCCTGATAAGTTGATTCACTCAGCTCCGATTTCTGAGTCAATGGTGTCCCATGGCCTTTCCTGTGAAATGAGTTGTTTTTCCTCCCTCCCTTCCTTCCTTCCTTCCTTCCTTCCTCCTCCTCCTCTTCCTCCTCCTCCTTCTTCTTCCTCTCTCTCTCTCTTTCTCTCTCTCTCTCACTTGTTTGCTTGACTTTGTACATATGAAGATACCAGGACAAATTCTACGTTCCTTCAAGAATCTAGAAACCAGAAAGCCCTGACAGTGATTTACTTGTTCTCCTCTAGTATTTATAGTCATTTCAGGAGTGTAACAACCACATCATATACATCAGTATAGTGTAACAAACACGTAATATATATATCACTATAGCATAACAATTTCATCATATACATCACTATAGTGTAACAATCACATCATATACGTCACTGTAGCATAACAACCTCATTGTATACATCACTATTGTATAACAACCATATCATATACATCACTATAGCATAATAACTTCATCATATACATCACTATAGTGAAACAACCTCATCATATACATCATTGTAGTTTAACAACATCATCATATACATCACTGTAGCATAACAACCTCATTGTATACATCACTATAGTATAACAACCATGTCATATACATCAATGTAGCATAATCTCATCATATACATCACTGTAGCATAACAACCTCATCCTATACCTCACTGTGATTTTCTAATGTGCCCTCCTGTTACCTTCCTTTGTTACCCCTCTGTTGTTTTCTTTTGTCACCCAAATAATTTGTCCCCTGGTTTTCAAATATAGAAAACACACAAATAAAATATTAGTTTATTTTCTTTAATATCATGATCTTCATGTTCGTCTCTTTTTCTGCCAGTGGTATGATTTTATTTTCCCCAGTGCCTCAGCAAATGTATATACTCCACATTCTCTTTATTCTGTCTGTTGATGGGCATCCTTTGAAAGATTTGCTGTTAAAGTGGCCATCACCTTGTCCAGATAAGCTCTCTGAACTCCATGCAAAATGAGGACTCCCTCTCTCAGGGGGTTTCCTCTTCTCTGTTTGACCTTATCTGGAGAGCAGCTCAAAGCACAGGTGCCTGGCGTTATGGAGAGGATGACCCTGCACTTCATGATTCTGCATGGAAGTCCTGTCAGCCCTTCCTGCTGTGTGATAATTAGGTCTATGTTCTGACCAATCAGTCCTTCCTTCCCCTAATCCTAAAACCCTCTGAGGAAAGTCACATAGCCTATGGCCAGATTACAGGTTCAAAACCAGCCTGGCAGATTCTTAGAATTTCTCTTCATGTAAATGAAGCATTCCCAGCACCTTAGTCCCAGGCAAAAACTACATGCACCCTGAACCCCCCCCACACACACACACACACACTCACAAGGCCTATATAGCCCTTGTTCACTCAAAATGGGCTGTCTCACTGAAGCTGATCCTGAAGACATTCTGTCATACTCATGGCTGTCTAAACCCTGCTCTTCCCCTGACTCTGCTCTGCTTACACCCATGGGTAGGTGGCTGATGACATCTTTAGAAGGGAAACCCAGAGACATCTAAGAAGGATCCATGTCTTGGCTGTTGTGGATAGTGCTGTAACAATCATGAGTGTGAACCTATCTTGGTGCCATGCTGCCTGAGATTTCGTTGAGTGGTATCATTACATCACAGCAGTTCTCATTTAGTTTATTTAGGAATACAACAGAGACAAAACAGTGGTCAGCACAATAACAGGCGATAAAGCATTTCACGTCACTACAGATTTTCACAGGAGTTACATTCCCACAGTAGTATGTAAAAGTTCCTTTCCAGGTATCCTTCCTTATCAGAATCATTGTTGGCTTTTTCTTTTCTTGCATGTGTATTTGTGTACAGTGCATACATGTGTGTATATGTATAGATGCACATGTGTGTGAAATTGATGTTTGATGGCTTCTTCCATATTCTATTTTCCATGTGTAGAGTTTCTATCTGAACCTAGAGTGCATCAATTGTGCGTGGTTCAACTGATTGCTTTGTTGTGGGAATCCTCTGTCTTTGCTTCTTCAGTGCTGATATTATAGGTGGCAGATATGCCTACCCCAGTTTCATGGAGATTCAGGGATCTGAACTTACATGACACAACGTTATCCACTGAGTCATCTCCTGAAGCCCCTAATGTTTTCCTTCATGCTAGTCTTTCTAATTAGCAGGAAGTAAACTCAATCTCCAAAATAACCCAATAAATACAGTGCAGTTCCAATTTGTACTTCTACGGTAGCTAAGGATGTCAAATATCTGTTTTACATTATATTTTACATAACATAATATAGATTTCACATATACATACATATTTGAGAACTGTCTGCTCAGTTCATTTATATATTTGTGGATTGAATAATTTGGACCTTTTGTGTTTAATTTTGAGTTCTCTTTGTATATGTGTGTGTGTGTTTGTGTATATGCTTATGTGTGTGTGTGTGTGTGTGTGTGTGTGTGATGTGTGCACATTTGCATATGTGTGTCCTGCATTCATGTGCACATAGAGGAGGACAATGCATGTCCTGCTCTATCACTCTGTACCTTATTTTCTGGAGACAGAGCCTCTCACTGAGCCTCGAACTAGGCTGGCAGGCCCACACAGTGCTGATGTTGCATGTGTGTGACCACGCCTGGCTTTGTTTTAATGTAGGTGCTGGAAACTCAAACCCAGATGTTCATGCTTATTCTGCGAGTACTGCCACCTACTGAGTTCTTTGTAGATTCTGGATACTAATCCCCCACCAGCATTTATGGTTGGAAAAGACCTCTTTCCTTTCTGTTGGCTGTTTCTTCACAGCTGGCTTCCTTTGCTGTACGGCAGCTTGTAATTTCACACAACACCACTTGCCCATTGTTGCCTTTATTTCCTGGGTTATTGGAGCCCTTTCATTATTGACACTTGTATTCTGATGTATTTTTTCTTCACAATTACATCCAGGTCTTTAATCCATTTTGAATAGGTTCCTTTTACACAGTGATAGATAAGAACCTAGTTTCATTCTTCTCCAGGTGGATGAAATTTTCCAGGCACCATTTATTGAAGAGGCCATCTTTTCTCCTATGTGTGTTTTTGCCATCTTTGTTGAAAATTATGTGAGTTTATTTCTGGAGCCTCTATTTTCTCTCATTTTTCACATTTTTTGCCAGTAACTTGCTTTTCTGTTACTCTAAGTTTATGGTATAATTTATAATTAAGTATTGTATAACCTCCACACTGCTCTTTCTGCCTCACACTAAGAGTGAGCGTCTTGTGCATTCATGTGAATTTTAGCTCTTTCCTAGTTCCATGAAAAAGTTATTGAAAATTTTACAGAGATTGGATTTAATTGGCAGATCAGTTTTCATAATATTCAGGCAATATGGATTTTTGACAATCCTTGGAGGAGTTGGCTTGGGAGATGTTCCACTATTTCCTTCAGTTTATTTCTTTATTGTTTTTAAGGTTGTCATCATAGAAGTCCTTTATTTCTTATTTGGCTTATTTAAGGTTTAAATTTAAAGTTACTGTCAATAGGAATCTTTCCCTGATTTCTGTCTCATCAGTTTATTATTGACTTTTAGGAAAAGCTACTAAGTTTTGTATGTGGATTTTGTAATTTGCTACTTTACTGTGTTTATCAGGCCTAAGATTTTTCTGGGGAGGACTATAATATCTTTCAGTATATTGTCATATCATCTTCTTTTCCTGTTTGTGACATTTTTCATTTCTTAGCTTATACTACAACTTCAAACATTATATTGGATGACTAGATAGTAGATATTATTGTTTCCTTTTTGATATTGAAATAAATGTTTTCATTTTTCCAGTATAATGTTGGGAAAGACCTAACATATATAAAAATTATTGTGTTGAGGTATAATATATATATTCAATCCTAGTTTTCTTTGCTGCGATACAGTACTGACTAAAACTAACTTGGAGAAAGAATGAGTTAGTTTATTTGGCCTACAACTTTCATGTCACAGTCCATTTTTAAGAGAAATCAGATCAGGAACTCAAGCAGGAACAGAAGCAGAGACCATGGAAAAATGTTGCTTGCTGACATGTTTCCCCTGGCTTGCTCAGTTTGCTTCTTTATACAACCCCGAAATTATCATGGTTTAGGAAAGAGGCAGCAGTGTGTATATGATCTCCAGGCACAGGTAGTCAGTTAGGTTTATAGCACCAAGTCATGAATTCCCTCCTATTTAGTGAGACTTAAATCCAATTATATAGCTATTGGTTGATCCCATCTTGTCATGGTGTTGTGGTTGGGGGGCTTCATAGCTTTTCTCCCTTGGTAGCTTGCATAGCATCTTTGTATATTATGAGAGCTAGTCTTCAGGGAGAATTTCAGGTCAGTTATGGAATATTTTTGAGGAGTACTGTACTGGCTAGTTTTGTGTGTCAACTTGACACAGGCTGGAGTTATCATAGGAAAAGGAGCTTCACTTGGGGAAGTGCCTCTGAGATCCAGCTGTGGAGCATTTTCTCAATTAGTGATCAAGTGAAGGAGGGCCCCTTGTGGGTGGTGCCATCTCTGGGCTGGTATTCTTGGGTTCTATAAGAGAGCAGGCTGAGCAAGCCAGGAGAAGCAAGCCAGTAAGGAACATCCCTCCATGGTCTTTGCATCAGCTCCTGCTTCTGACCTGCTTGAGTTCCAGTCCTGACTTCCTTTGGTGATGAACAGCTGTGTGGAAGTGTAAGCTCAATAAACCCTTTCCTCCCAACTTGCTTCTTGGTCATGATGTTTGTGCAGGAATAGAAACCCTGACTAAGACAAATTGGTACCAGCGTAGTGGGGTATTCCTGTGACAACCTGACCATGTTTTGGGGAGGACTGTGGAAGGACTTTGGAACTTTGGGCTAGATGGTCCATTCAGTGATGAGACCTCTCTGAGATGTTGTGGAGGAGCTTGGAAGATTATGTTGAGAACAGTGCAGAAGATGGAGGCCTGGCTTGTGAAATTTCAGAGGGAAAATTAAAGACTCTTATCAGGGCCATGAAGACTCTGTGGTTCTGGTTAGCTGGGGCTGAAGAATCAGCTGTGAGTAACAAGATACCAGAACCACTAAAGTGAGCCGTTGTGTTACTGGGACTATTGATGCTGGTTAGCTGGAGCTAAGAAATTAGCGGTGAGTAAGAAGAGACCAGCATCACTGAGGTGAAATCTTCTGGGATGTGTTTTCTGAGAGCACAGAGAGTGTGTTCCAGATAGCCAAGGTTGTGCCTCGTGCTGTAGCAGGACTTGGTACTGTGTAAGAGTCACCCAGGTGGTACTGCTTTTGAAGGCATGAAGGCATCATGAAGAACAGCTGAGGCTTGGTACGCTGAGAGACCACGGAAGGCCATTGGTGAAAGTGTACCCTCAGTTGTAGTTGATGGCCCAGGACTGAAGGGGTCATGCAAAAGAGTTGAGGCTTGGAGATGCCAGTACTATGCGATGACCACCAAGGACAGCAGCAGCAGTGGAGTACAAGCAGCTGGAGCCTAGAAGACAAGGTGTGTGCTACAACGGGAAGAGCTGGAGAAGTGACCCAAGCCCTTGGAGGAGCCCAGAAGATCGTGAGTTGAATCCCAGACTTTGGAGTTTGAGTTTTGCCTTTGATTGTGACTGTGCCCTGATATTTTTCCCTCTTGAAAGAAGGTATTTTAGTGGAGCCCACAGTTCAGAGACTTGAATTTTTAAAAGACTTGGAATTTTAAGATATTGGACATTTTAAAGAGGTTGAACTTTTAATATGTAAAGACTGTGGGACTTTTTACGTTATTTACATCTTGGATAAATAAGAAATTAAGGGTTGAGGCTTAATAGTGATATGTTGGTGTGTCAAGTTGACAAGGGGTCAATTGTACTGGCTAGTTTTGTGTGTCAACTTGACACAGGCTGGAGTTATCATAGGAAAAGGAGCTTCACTTGGGGAAGTGCCTCTGAGATCCAGCTGTGGAGCATTTTCTCAATTAGTGATCAAGTGAAGGAGGGCCCCTTGTGGGTGGTGCCATCTCTGGGCTGGTATTCTTGGGTTCTATAAGAGAGCAGGCTGAGCAAGCCAGGAGAAGCAAGCCAGTAAGGAACATCCCTCCATGGTCTTTGCATCAGCTCCTGCTTCTGACCTGCTTGAGTTCCAGTCCTGACTTCCTTTGGTGATGAACAGCTGTGTGGAAGTATAAGCTCAATAAACCCTTTCCTCCCCAACTTGCTTCTTGGTCATGATGTTTGTGCAGGAATAGAAACCCTGACTAAGACAAGTACTCAAAATGATATTCTATTATAATATGGCAGAATTCAATAGCATTACATCAGTTTCTACAAGTGTCTTTGTTGGGAGACTTCTCCAATACTAAAGCTTGTTAAATATCCTGTTAAGTTGCTTATTCTTGCTTGAGTTAACTTTAGAGGTGTCTAGAATGTTCTCAACATTCTACAGATTTTCCGGCTTTTTGGAATTTTATATGAGGAATTTTGATAATATGGAGAAGGCATGGTGGTGGAAACATGAGGACCGTGTGTCTGTGTTGAGGAAGCAGAAAGAAATGAATGCTGGGGCTCGGTTCTCTTTTGCCTTTGTATTCAGTTCTGGATTTCAGCCCATGGGATGCTGCTGCCATACTCATGCTGTCTTCTCAGTTGAAATTTTGTGGGAAGACCTTCCTAGACATGCCCCTGGGGTGTGTCTTCATGATGATTCTAAGTACTGTCAAGTAGATCATAAAGAAAAGAACTGCTTTAGGTGAAGAGGATTTTCCCCCCAGAAAATTAAAATCCCTTGGGTATAAGATGTTGATTTGAGTCAACCAACTTAATAAACCCCAAACATGGTAGTGAAAGAGTTAAATTGCTTTTCTACTTCGAGGCTTCTATGTGTCTAGCAGAACTATAAAGAACCCTTTTCACATCTCTGGGAAAGATGGTTTTGCTAAGATATTTTCCTGTCTCTATACCTCAGTGATAATATACTCTAGTTTCACCTCCTCTTATTTTGGATTATATATCAACGCATGATCAAAATATTTAATATTACAGTTCTATTGCCATCTACTGGAAGGAGACTTTTCTTAATGATAGCCTTGGGGTGACAAGAAGGCATTTCAATTCTTGTTAAGAATTTTCAAAACATGGAGAAATACATGCCGCTGAGAATTAATTCCCATTATTTTTTGAAAAGTTGCTGACTGAAATGGGGAGGATTATGAGTGGATTCTGCAAGTGCAGAAGTAATAATTACATATGGCTTGGCCCTTGACATTTTATATTTGTCCCTCTTAAAAAGTGTCAGAGAAACACTGTGACTCATTTCTACCTTGCTGAAAGCCAAGTGTGGTCTCAAAAGCAAATGTGCTGAATTGAATTGTCAAATCATTTTAGCAGTGAACAGGGGGCATTCAGATAGGTCCCCTATATTAAAATTATAATTTCCATATGGGGTTACAAATCCTGTAAAATCTTTTGAAATGTGATTTTTTTGATTGTTTGTTCACATCTGCAGCATAAGGCAGTCTGTCTCTAAATATTTGTAATTCATGCCATATGTCTTGGAATCATGGAACTAGTGCTGTGCTGTCTTTGTGGCAAAGACACTGCCATATTTGTGTTCTGTCCTGTATTTTTATCATTTACTTTATATACATGAAAGTTTTCTATGTCATGAACACCTTTTAATGTTGTTATTTTACATTTTTTCTAATGACATAGAAGGGTATTTTCATTTCAGGCAAGGATGAATTTCGGGTAGAGCTGAGCCTTTGTGCCCCTGACTGAGCTGCTTTGGCTCTTGGCCTGGTTCTACTATCACATCCGTAGAGCTATGGATGAGCTATTATCTTCCCAGAGACATTTTTTCCACATAACTGAAGCTATGAAGTAAGCTCTTTATCTCTTGAAGTATTATGAGGAGTCGGAGATTAAGGGACTCAGGAAACATAAGGAAGGATGTGTAAATGGAGTTATAGGAAAGACAAATAGAATCTACATCAGATGTTGTAGCTTAAGAGTTCTAAAAGTATATTCAGTATGAATGCTGCCACTACCTGTGCCGCATAAATATTTGTGGTGTTTTCTCGAGCATGGTTCCCTCTGCATAGAATAGAGGATTAACGATTTTCTCACTGGTGGAGGATCCGTGGCTCTTACAAACAGGTCTGTTACTCTCTCATTTGTTAGACACTGTTAAGCAAGGAGCGGGTCTGTAGGCATAGGTTGATAAGAACAGTACAATTGTTTAACTTTTGGGTGACTTTTTAGTTTTCGAGACAGAGTCTCATGTGTCCCATGCTGGCCTCAAACTTTCCATATAGTTGAAGATGACTTCTGATTCTTCTCACTCCATCTCCCGAGTGCTGCCATGGCACGACTGTGCCACTATAGCTGGAGCAGCATGCTATGAATCCCCCCGCCACATTCAAGTAAATGATAATTATCTTATTTGCAAACTAAAAAGGAGAGGAAACTTTAGCTCAGTACTTGGAAATAAGTTTATTCAAAATATGATCCATTAAGTGACCACGGGAGATAGGATTGCCACCATATAATTAGGTTGTCTATTGTTAGAATTAACCATCAAAAATTGCTTAAAATTATTGACATTCAAAGATATTGGGTAAGTTCAGTTCATATTGTTAATTTGTTAAGGATAGCATCAAACCTAAGCTCCTAAGAATAACTACTGTCCACTACACACATAAGCTTTAATATAATCTAGATATGGATGTACTACCAAGACACTAGAAAAAGTCATTATCAATTTCTGATTGTCATCACAAGGGAGCATGTGCCCACGACATCTAGTATAACTGCCATCTAGTGAAAACCAAGGACATAGCTGACCACCCAACAGGCTCTCAGTGGTACTGACCTTAAATTAGATCTCCAGGCCACACTGACCTGAGTCTTCACACATTCCAAAGGAAACAATCATTCCATGACATTCTCTATGGTCTTGTGAGAGTGAGAAATTTGAACTAATACATAGTCCAACAACTCTGGGGTTTTCCTATAGAAGCCCAGATGTACTTTTCTTTCCAAATGGTGCTATGACATTTGATAGAAATGAAGTTCTAGCTACTCGTCTCTTTGAGAATAAAATACAGTCCCAGGAAATGATTTCTTTGTTGTTCTAAATGTCATGGAGACCTTGGTCTTCTCTTGGACAGCAAATAAACATGAGTGCTTTGCAAAAGCTCACATTTTTAGCCATTTCATAAGCCTAATGGAACAATTGAGAACTGTTACCTTTCATGTTTCATCTATTTAACATTTAAGCATATTCTGGAAATAAAGGGAAAGCTGGCTTCCGTTGACAGCTGCGTCCCTTTCAGCTGTGTCTGCTAATGAGAGAGTCTGTCCCACTAGCAGCAAGTGGCTCCAGTTAGCTTACATTTCGAACTCATGTTGGGAATAGGTACTAAACATTGGGTAACTATTTGGGGAACGTTGAGGGTATTAAGTTCCGAATAACAGAATCACTCCTGCTTTCCCACAAAGCTTTTCTCGGCAGTTGAGTATATCTGGATCTTATTCTGGTTTCTTGTTCTTTTTTTAGCTTCCTGAAATGACTCATGTTCAGACACAACGACCCTGGATGACGTTTCTCCTGCAGAATGTTGGATTGGTCCTTGGCTGGTTTTCTCTTTTGCTCTTAGCTGTATATGAACAGAATATTAAAATATAAGTTAAGAATCTCTAATGCCTTCCCAAATGAATTTATCTGCTCATATATTGTATCTTCCATGTTGTCTATGCTGATCACTAGACCTGGCATTTATATCCGAGGCAAAGAATGTGTCCTTTATCTTATTAATTCTGTATTGTAAAATTTTTAGAAATATATAAATGTATGTCTGTCTTACATTAAAATCTTTATTTTTGTTTCTGACACTGTGAGGGGGCCACAATAATGCTTAGTGTTAGCAAATTCTGAATTCTACTCAGCTGCGAAAATATTATTTCCCTACAAAAGAATGTTTATTTATTACTTATATTTGAAGCAGACATTTTTATTGGTGTTTTAATTGTTAATAATATATTTGTTTTCTATGTGATTTATAAAGCATAAGCAAATAGATTTGCAAAGAAATGTAATAAAGGCTAGTTTCAATTACCTTTCTGAACAAATCCTCTCTTACAAGCTAGCACAACATGGTCAGCTGGAAGAATCAAGCTCTGGCTCAGCAGTGTCTGTAAATAATCAACTTGGGGAGGTCCAATAGATACAGCAGAATATCCACCCATCCTCCTGTCAAAGTCAGCACCTATCTGTGGTAGGCAAGAAGAACTGGAAACAAAAGGCAAAACGCCCAAATCAATAAGGCAACAAAAAGTCAGGCAGAAAGCCAATGACTCAGCTCCCACAGATTACAGAACAGGTGGTGTGTGTATGTGTGTGTGTGTGTGTGTGTGTGTAATCTAACTGATGAATCATATGTTTGCATTATTTCTGAGTTCACTTCAAAGGGGATAGTAGTAGGTGAATCCGTGAACAAGGAACATTACTGATAACACAGAAAATTATTAAGATAGCAAACTACCTACACTTTAGTCATTTTGTCCCTTAGAATATGGGTACCTACTATTTCTCTTAGTTTTAATGGCAGACCTTGACAAGGTCAAAGGTTATTTTGTTCTAACGGTGACTCAGGGCACTTGGTTATGTCTCTCCTACCTCTTCCTCACCAACTGGTAGAAGTTCTTTGTCATCCACCAACCCAAACACAATCTTTTAAAAACTACTTTGCTTTGATTTCAGAATAAAGTGGACTTGTCCAGCTGTCTCTGATGTATGCTCAGACTTTGGGCTATTGTGTACAAGAACTCAGTGTACCTCAGGAACGACTATAGAGAATACAAGTGGCTGACTTCATTCTCAGAACTTCTGACTCTGTGGGTCCAAGCGAGTACTGAGACCTTGACTTAGAACTTCCAGTATTGTTCAAGCTTCTGGCTGTGGCCAGACTCTGTACACCATCAGTGAAAAAAATCGGACAGACCCGGCTGGGAGACAGAACAGAGCACAGGTGTATTACCCAAGAGCTATGTGTTTCTGACTGAGTTTGTTAACACCTCTGTACTTGGATATTTTTCAAAGAGAGAACTAGACCTGATAAATAAAGCCTCGGCTTTCTGTTTTGGGCAAGTAAATTAAACTGAACAAGCACTCCTTTGTACAGGCCATCCTGGGGTAGAGGTTGCAAACAAGAAGTAGCAGATATGATCTGTGTACGTGTGTGTTTCAATGCCCAGTTCTGAGTTTGTCATTGAGCCTTCCTTTATGCTAGCTTAATTGGAACAGCTGTGATGGATGACTATGTTCCTGGTGAGAGGTCAGACAAGCTAAATTAAAATTTGAGATGTGAGTTACTGACTCTATGACCTTCAGCTCTGAGTGATCTTGATACTGGTAGGGTTGTGAGTAGGGTGCAGCGGGGTTGGATGCAGCCAGCTATCAGGATACATTCTGAGTACTTTGCAAGCTTATCACTAGTGTTCCCTGATTGAAAGCAGAGAGCAAGTCACTCAGATGTCATCCTAAGGATAGTAGGACAGAGTAGCTTCTGAGGAACCTTTTTTTGGATTCCCCTTTTCTCCTCTTTACCTTATCATTGATTTGTTGATAATCAGCATTGTGTTCCAGGCAGCGTACCATAAGTAATCTTAGAATTGCTAAGCAGGGCCAGGGGGGAGATGACTCAGTGTAAAAAGCATGGGCCACATAAACCTGATAAGCTGAGCTGGATCCCAAATCATACACAAAAAGCGAGATAGGTTAGCATGCCCCTGTAATCCCAGTCCCCAGGCAGCAAGATGGGAGGCAGAGACAGAAGAACTAACTTAACTTTCATGGTCCACCTAGCCTAGAACGACAGGCAAGTGAGACCTGGCCTCAAAGCAAAGTGGAAGGGGAGAACTAATTTCCGGACACCGTACTCTGATCTCCAGACTGTGGCAAGCAAGTGTGTACCAACATTCACACACACATGCTTACTGATACACACACACACACACACACACACACACACACACTTTTTCCTAAAATATTTCTATTCCTCAAGATTGAGTGATAATAATAAAAATATAATGACAGTTCTGTGCCCTCTGAAAATGAACTGAGCCTAAATTTGGGTAGGTAGTGTTTTTCTTTTAGGCTAAATTATATTTTCCTTAAAATCGGGCTCTTCAATTTTTGGAGCAGGTGTGTTTCCTAAGACTCAATTGAGATCTCTATTATATTTCTGATTGGTGATTTGTTTGCTTCCTCCTCCTCCTCCTCCTCCTCCTCCTCCTCCTCCTCCTCCTCCTCCTCCTCCTCCTCTTCCTTCTCCTCCTCCTCCTCCTCCTCCTCCTCCTCCTCCTCCTCCTCCTCCTCCTCCTCTTCCTATTCTTATTCTTCAACTGAACTGGAAATGTTTCTGGGGTAAAAATCAAAGAGTGGAGCATGTCTCTGTCTTATTTAAACATCTATCATCTACTGACAGGGCTTTTTTTAGAGACAGAGGCATTGGCTTATGGTGTGGCTTTGCAAAGTCTGGGGAAATGGCTTTATATCTGAAGGCAAACCCAGCCCAGGCTCTTAGATAAATATGTCTATGAACTACAGCCACTCCTAAGTGCTCTGTCCTTTCCCAGAACCTAGCTTTGTACGTAAGACTTTGAATCTCTTTTTGAGACTCATTTCTCAAGACATAGCCCATTGACAGTGTTCTTTCCTTTTTGGCCTGGAGATAAAGCTCATGATTACATGTGGTAATCACTAAGGTTATTCTGGGCTCATCAGTTGAGTCACTAAGGATTCAGGTGCCAAATTGAGATCTAGGTTCAAACCCTAGCCATACTTCTGGGAATGACAATTCCTTCCTGTCCATTAAAATAAGGTTGCGATGATGCCAGTATAAAATACTGCTTGTGAAAACAGCACAGAGCCTGCAAAATATTAACACCTCTCCTTGACATTTCCTTTTTCTGGTAGATTCAGATCTTTCTCAAGATTTTGAAGAGCCTGATTTTAAGGAAAATATAATTTAGCCTAAAAGAAAAACACTACCTACCTAGATTCTGTATCCTTCATCGAGGAAATGCCTCTTATTGGTGTGGAGTGGGAAATGAACCTTTTTAAAAATATATTGTGACCCTGGGCTTGAGGCATTACAGTGGAGAGCTTGCTTGCTTAGCATGTAGAAGGCTGTCAGTTCAACCCGCAGGGCCGAGGAAAATACAGTAAAAGCTATATCCATCTATTCTCCTCTTTAAAGCCTCCAAGCCAGCTTTTCATACCATCGTGTGTGTGTGTGTGTGTGTATGTGTGTGTGTGTGTGTGTGTGTGCATGCCAATGCACTTTACCTTGACTCACATCTAGAGAATGAGAGATGGAGCCCCCTTTGGCATGCCCCACTCTGCACACTCTCCCATGTAAGTCCCATCCCTCTGGCCATGATACTTACACTCAGCGTGAGTCCTCTTCACTTATTCTTTCTCTCTTGCAAGAGGTAAGTGAAAACCTATTATGTCTCCTTCTGAGAATGAGAATGGAGCCCAGCTGAGAAGGATCTGCCGGAGGTCAAGGCTGTTGTCACGACTTGATTTTGACTTAAGGAAAACAAAAAAGGTAGTTCCACTGAAGCTCTCTGTTTCCAACCCACCTGCTGAGGGAATGAAACCAGGCCCCCAAAGAAACTGGGAAGCAGGGCATTGGCTTGATGGAACCCTGGTCTATTTAAACAGGGGAGTATCCTCCAGCCAGAGAACAAATAGCTTGTATTCCTAGGAAGGGTACCCTGTACTGTAGAGGCTAAACACGCTCCAGGCAAATGTCCTTTAGTGTTGGGAAATAAGCTTTAGGTTGTGATGTACCACTTAAAATGCAAATGAAATGTAGGAGAAGTTTTGATAGACTAAGAGATGACCCTAAGCCAGGAGTGGTCTTACCCTGCCCTATCCCATACACTACCACATCTTTAAAATGATTTATTCAATATATCCATCCCAGTATTCATGTCCCAAAGATGCATTATCTGTCCTACAAGACTTCCCCCACATGCTGCTTAACCACATTGCAAATTTGTAAATTCCTGTTGTTTCTCTCTCTTTATGGTACTAAACCTTTTGCTAACTGTGCTGAAGTGATGTGTGTGTGTGCGTGCATTGTGATACACATAAAATAAGGCAAAAATAAACAAAATAGAGATGTAGTTATAACAGTCAAAGTCTAGGACCCTAGTTTAAAAGATTAAACCTTCTCCCTTGCAGAGTGCAGTACCTTTAGAATCAGAAGGAAGTGTAACTGAAAAGTCTTACAGTTCAGAAGAATCTCCAGAGAAAGACAGAATATGGGAGACAAGAACCTCACAGGAAATGATCGGGCTAGCGTCTACAAAGCCTGACTCCTGGACAGATAACCATAAAACGCTGTTAAGATCACTTCTTCTTTTTTATTTTTAAATCAAGAATATCATGTTGGCTCTTATCACAAAATTACAAGGCAGGCAAAAAGACAAGAGAACATAGGTAAAAGGGCAGTGCAAGTACCACAAGTATGCTCAGGATGGACAGAGATGTTGGCTGGACTAGGAATGTAAATTGGTGCGATTAATGTGATAACGCTTATGATGGAAAAATGGACCCTTTTTAAAGCAGAGAAGAGTGATATCAGCAGAAGGACACTACGAAGAATAAATAACTGGGTAGACGTAGAGCAAATTCCTGGATATTATTAGCAGTGAGAAAGGACAAATAGGAAGATCACCATGAGTTCAAGTCCAGCCTGCTTTACATAGAAGTAAAACAGTAAGAGTTCAGTGTGTAATTCTTTCTTTAAAAAAAAAAAAAAAGTAGGGCTAGTAGTCTATAAATTCTTAAGAGAGAAATCAGAAATGTGAAGAATACTTTGGGCGGTTCTTCAATTAAATAAACATGTCCAACCATTAAAGAATCAATCAACGTGAAGGAGTGTCCAGGAAAACCTACAGACCTGAATCCAGAGAAAATGTGAAAACACAGAACAGAATGTCCCAGAACTGTGGATCAATTAGGGAAGATGCACGTACTTGTAAAATCAGATGACACAGGGGAGGAGAGAATAAGAAGGACTACGAGGGGTTTGAAATGATGACTTAGAAATGATAACACACTGTAGTGGCTATTCCGTTTTGCTGTTACACTTTCTCCAATTCTTCCCCAGAGGGACCTAAGGCCTTTTACAAGGGTAACTGTACACTGGGGGAAAGGAAATAATCAGACTTTCAAGGGCCTATTGGATACTGGTTCTGAATTGACAATGATTCCAGCAGATCCCAAGAAACATTGTGGCCCTCCAGTTAGAGTAGGGGCTTATGGAGGACAGGTGATTAATGGAGTTTTGACGGATGTCCGACTCACAGTAGGTCCAGTGGGTCCCCGAACACATCCTGTTGTCATTTCCCCAGTTCCAGAATGTATAATTGGGATAGATATACTCAGAAATTGGCAGAATTCTCACATTGGTTCCCTGACCTGTAGAGTGAGGGCTATTATGGTTGGAAAGGCAAAATGGAAGCCTTTAGAGTTGCCTCTGCCAAAGAAAATAGTGAATCAAAAACAGTATCGTATTCCTGGAGGAATTGCAGAAATTACTGCCACGATCAAGGACTTGAAAGATGCAGGGGTGGTGGTTCCCACCACATCTCCCTTTAACTCTCCCATCTGGCCAGTGCAGAAGACAGATGGATCATGGAGGATGACAGTTGACTATAGAAAATTAAATCAGGTAGTAACTCCAATTGCAGCTGCTGTACCAGATGTAGTTTCGTTACTTGAGCAAATTAACACATCTCCTGGAACCTGGTATGCAGCTATTGACCTGGCAAATGCCTTCTTCTCAGTACCCGTCCATAAGGACCACCAGAAGCAATTTGCTTTCAGTTGGCAAGGCCAGCAGTATACCTTTACAGTTTTGCCTCAAGGATATATTAACTCTCCTGCCCTGTGTCATAACTTAGTTAGAAGGGATCTTGATCGTTTGTCTCTTCCACAAAATATCACATTGGTGCACTATATAGATGACATTATGCTGATTGGAACAAGTGAGCAGGAAGTAGCAACCACTTTGGATTCATTGGTAACACATATGCGTATCAGAGGATGGGAAATAAATCCAACCAAAATTCAAGGACCATCTACCTCAGTGAAATTCTTAGGAGTACAATGGTGTGGGGCATGCAGAGATATTCCTTCTAAGGTGAAAGATAAGTTATTGCATCTGGCCCCTCCCACCACCAAGAAAGAAGCACAACGTTTAGTGGGTCTATTTGGATTTTGGAGACAGCACATTCCTCATTTGGGTGTGTTACTCAGGCCTATTTACCAAGTGACAAGGAAAGCTGCTAGCTTTGTGTGGGGCCCAGAACAGGAGAAGGCTCTTCAACAGGTCCAGGCTGCTGTGCAGGCTGCATTACCACTTGGACCATATGATCCAGCAGACCCAATGGTACTTGAGGTGTCGGTGGCAGATAGAGATGCTGTTTGGAGCCTCTGGCAGGCCCCTGTAGGTGAATCACAGAAGAGACCTTTGGGATTTTGGAGCAAAGCTTTACCGTCATCCGCAGACAACTACTCTCCCTTTGAAAAACAACTCTTGGCCTGCTATTGGGCCTTAGTGGAAACTGAACGTTTGACAATAGGACACCAAGTTACTATGCGACCTGAACTCCCCATCATGAGTTGGGTGTTATCAGACCCTCCAAATCATAAAGTAGGGCGTGCACAACAGCAGTCTATTGTCAAATGGAAGTGGTATATACGTGATCGGGCCAGAGCAGGTCCTGAAGGCACAAGCAAGTTACATGAAGAAGTTGCTCAGATGCCTATGGTTTCTACTCCTGTTACAATGCCATCTGCTGCCAAGCATGCACCTATAGCCTCATGGGGTGTTCCCTATGACCAGCTGACTGAAGAAGAGAAGACTAGGGCCTGGTTTACTGATGGCTCTGCACGTTATGCAGGCGCCACCCAGAAGTGGACAGCTGCAGCATTACAACCCCTTTCTGGGACAACCCTGAAAGATACAGGTGAAGGAAAATCTTCACAGTGGGCAGAACTTCGGGCAGTGCACATGGTATTACAGTTTGTTTGGAAGAAGAAATGGCCAGATGTACGATTGTTCACTGACTCATGGGCTGTAGCCAATGGATTGGCTGGATGGTCAGGGACGTGGAAAGATCACGATTGGAAAATTGGTGAGAAAGACATTTGGGGAAGAAGTATGTGGATAGATCTTTCCAAGTGGGCAAAGGATGTGAAGATATTTGTGTCCCATGTAAATGCTCACCAAAAGGTGACTTCAGCTGAGGAGGAGTTCAACAATCAAGTGGATAAGATGACGCGTTCTGTGGACAGTCAGCCTCTTTCCCCAGCCACCCCAGTTATTGCCCAGTGGGCACATGAGCAAAGTGGCCATGGTGGCCGAGACGGAGGTTATGCTTGGGCTCAGCAACATGGACTTCCACTCACCAAGGCTGACCTGGCTACAGCTGCTGCTGAATGCCAGATCTGCCAACAGTAGAAACCAACACTGAGCCCCAGATACGGCACCATTCCTCGAGGTGACCAGCCTGCAACCTGGTGGCAGGTTGATTACATTGGACCACTTCCCCCATGGAAAGGACAATGTTTTGTTCTTACTGGAGTAGATACTTATTCCGGTTATGGATTTGCCTTTCTGCGCGTAATGCTTCTGCCAAAACCACCATCCGTGGACTCACAGAATGCCTCATCTATCATCATGGTATTCCACACAGTATTGCTTCTGACCAAGGAACTCATTTCACAGCCAGAGAAGTGCGGCAGTGGGCCCATGATTATGGAATTTACTGGTCTTACCATGTTCCCCATCATCCTGAAGCAGCTGGTCTGATAGAAAGATGGAATGGCCTTTTGAAGACACAGTTACAGCGCCAATTAGGTGGCAACAGCATGGAGGGCTGGGGCAGAGTTCTTCAGAAGGCAGTATATGCTTTGAATCAGCGTTCAATATATGGTACAGTTTCTCCCATAGCCAGGATTCATGGGTCCAGGAATCAAGGGGTGGAAAAGGGAATAGTTCCACTCACTATCACTCCTAGTGACCCGCTAGGAAAATTTTTGCTTCCTGTCCCCACAACTTTAGGTTCTGCTGTCCTAGAAGTTTTGGTTCCAGAGGGGGGAGTGCTCCTACCTGGAGCCACAACAAACATTCCATTGAACTGGAAGCTCAGATTTCCCCCTGGCCATTTTGGGCTTCTAATGCCCTTAAACCATCAGGCTAAGAAAGGAATAACTGTGTTAGGAGGGGTGATAGATCCAGATTACAGTGGGGAAATTGGATTGCCTCTCCACAATGGAGGTAAGCAGGATTATGTCTGGAAAGCAGGAGATCCCCTAGGACGTCTCTTAGTACTACCCTGTCCTGTGATTAAAGTCAATGGGAAACTACAACAGCATAATCCAAGCAGGATGAGGAAGGATGACCCATCAGGAATGAAGGTATGGGTCAATCCTCCAGGAAAAGAGCCAAGACCTGCTGAGGTGCTTGCTGAAGGTGAAGGAAATACAGAATGGGTAGCAGAGGATGGTAGTTATAAATACCAGCTAAGGCCACGTAACCAGTTGCAGAAACGAGGATTATAAGTAATATGAATGCTTCTATCTTATTTTGTTAAGGATACATTTGTCTTCCAATTCCTTTAACATCAATTGGTATTGAGACACTAAAAGAATGTTCCCAAGGGACATTTTCCCCATTGTAAATTTACAAATGCGTTTGCGATTGTACGAGGAATAGTTATATCATGTTAGGCGTATTCACGACCTTGTTATTGTTTCATGTGGACATGAGATATTATCTGTGTCAAGTTGACAAGGGGTGGATTGTAGTGGCTATTCCTGGTTGTCAACTTGACTATATGTGGAATGAACTACAATCTAGAATTGGAAGGCTCACCTATGATCCTAATTTGGAGGCTCAGAGATATAAGTTTCTGACCTGGACTTAGCATGGAGATCTTGAAGCATGGATTCCAGTCAAGGTCATCTGGGATTAAAGGTGTGGAGACATACACCTTTAATCCCAGACTTCAAGTTCATCTGGGATTAAAGGTGTACACCTTTAATCTGGGCTACACCTTCTACTGGAGACATATATAAGGACATTGAAAGAAGGAAGACTGATTCTTCCTTGCCGGCTTGCTTCGTGGGACTGAGCAACTGCAAGATCCTTGGACTTCCATCCACAGCTGCTGCTGACTACTGTTGGGGAGTTGGACTACAGACTGTAAGTCATCGACAAATTCCCTAACTACATAGAGACTGCCCATACGATCTGTGACTCTAGAGAACCCAGACTAATACACACACCAAGCCACATGCACAAGAAGTTTAGAAAGCATCAAATGATATGAATAATGATAGAATAACCTTCACCGGGACATACCATTTTCTAGCAGCAGAAGACCAGTGACAAAAAAATACTTTGAAAAAAGACAGAGGCAAAGTTTAAAAAATTTATATAGGAACAATAACAAAAATAATAGAAGAGGAAGTATTATCAGAATCCATGTGAGAGAATGTAGGTGTCAGGCCTTGGTTCAGATGTAGAGTACTTAAAATATATGAGACCTTAGGTTCAATCCCCTAGTGCTGACAAAGGGGAGAGAAAGGATGAAACAAAATCTTTTATTATTTTGTCTTATTGACACAAGATTTCTTTATAAGGCTGGTTGGCCTGTAACTCACTGTGTAGACCAGGCTGGTCTTGTACTCACAGACATCTGCTTGCAAAGGCAGGCACCACCATGCCCCATGTTGCATATTATATCTTAAAGGATTTTAAAGCCCTCAACATATACTACTTCATCCAATGAAACTATCCTCGGAAGTAAAGGAGAAAGGAAAATTCCCAAAACAGGCATTGAGAGGATTCATTCTCCGTAGATGATTCTTGTGAGAAATCTAGCAAAGAGATTTTCAGAACGAAATAGCTTTAGGCCAGAAACTTGAATCTCTGTCAACAAATGAAAAACATAGAGGTGAAATGGATGACAGTTGCAATGGAGTCATCCTTGTGGGTTTGTATTTCTAATGGACCCTTGGTATCTACACAAATGCTCTGACAAGCTCACACCAAAATAAAAATGCATATATAAGAGGTTATTATGGTTTACCAAAGCCTAGGAGGAGTGAGATGCTGTCAGTAAGCAAATGAATGAGTAGATACTGACCTGATCATCTAATTGAGGACTCTAACAGTATGAATGAATGAGCTCAGGCCTGCAGAGACAGGTGAGTTGATAAAATGCTTGCTGTGCAAGTGTGATGGCCGGAGTTCAGATCCAATCTCCAGCACCCATCTAAAGAGTAGGTGAGTATGGAGGCCCACATGTTGTCCCAGTACCCAGAAGACAGCAAGGGATACCTGAGATAGATTGACCCCAACTATAGAAACAACCAAATCAATGAGCTCGGAGTTCAAGTGAGAAGCTCTTTCTCAATAAATAAAGTGCAGATTAATGTTGATAAAACCATTTGAAGAGACCACATGGAATGCTCTTTCTGACATTTTTGCAAAGACGTGTATTTATAAAGATATATATGTAGAAGTTGGGTTTAAATAATAATACTAATAAAGGTAACTTATTGACTACTGGTAAGGTGTTCACTAAGTGCTCTATCTTTTGAATCTCATTTGTTTCTTATGCTCCACACAACATACTTTCAAAATGAACAGCTTGAGTCAGAACATGTCAGAAACTTTCCAAGGACCATAGAGTTAGGATTTGGCAGTGGCCCTAAGATTCTGTTGTTCCAAATATCTCCCACCTACAAGACAAGAGAGAAGGGGAAGGAGAAGGCATGCTTGGATAAAGGCAGTCTGTATCTGTTTCCTAGAGGGGTACAAGCTGCTTTAGCATTAGGGGAGGTCCTCCAGGTGGGAGGCTACTAAAGAGAGAAAGGAAAGGAGGGAGGGAGGGAGGAGAGAGAGAGAGAGAGAGAGAGAGAGAGAGAGAGAGAGAGAGAGACTTATAAGACGCCAAAAGTCTGGAAACTGATACTCCTGCAAACGCAAACTAGAGAATGAAAATGTATTTGCCCTACAAAGATGCAAACTTTGTTCTACATACAGTTCAGGAAAGGGAAGCATTTTCCCACACATTTTTGGAGCTGCTTGGTTTTGCCAACTGTATTTGAGTGTGCTCTTCCCAAATATTCATTCTGCTGTCCTAGCGCTCAGCAGAGATTCCAAAGTTAACCCTTGCTTGTCTTCACCTTAGACTTAATATTTTCATGTAAACATGCCATCCCCCATACAACTTTGTCATCTTGGTAGTAAATGCGAAATCAAGATGATCTAATAAACAAACCAGGTCACTTAATTCTAATCAAAGCAGTTTGTTTCTCTTTCTTGCCTTCCAAGACGTACGCTTGCTGATTGGCATGAAATCAAGACAGCCTGTGACTAGCCTTCTAGATTCCCCTTTTGTGTGTCCCATTGTCTTCCTTGTATTTTGTGCTCCCACGAAATCACATGCCTGCGTGTTCCCTGTGCACACCTGCTGCTTCTCACCTCTTTGTATTTGCTGAGCGTGTCTCATTGTCTGTCAGGCTTTAGGCACAGAGAACTTCGAGAAGTTCTCTGATCTTGGTAGGTCTCACCAAATATTGCAGGTTCATCTCGCATCAGGACCTCCATCATGCCTTCTTTGTACTGCTTTATGTGTCAGGTTTTATACAGTGAACACACTGAACAACTGATGCCCTTCAGCTGCGCGCATTTTCTTAACATGGGATTTCAATAAAGTTGCTCAACACTGTATCATAAAATAGGGTTTGCACCATATGGGTATGCCCACCTACAGGCCAATGTAGGCATTCCACCTAAAGGCTGATTATGAATTACTTAAGGAAGAGCTGGTTGATTTATGATATTCGATAGATAATATGTATTAGATCTGCCAAGTTACACTGTTTTCAACTTAAGAGATTATCAATGCATAATCCTATTAAGTCAAGAAGAAACTGTAGCCTTCACCAGTACTGTAACTCATTTATCAGTCCCAACCTTCATGGACTGAAGTAGTGAGGTAATACACGTTTTGAAGTATACCTCTGATATTGCCTGTGTTGATTTGGGCAAATCTTTTAAGGGTTTTTTTTTTTTTAGATATTTTCTTTATTTACATTTCAAATGTTATCCCCTCTCCTGGTTTCCCCTCAGAAAATCTACTATCCCATCCCCTCCCTCATCAACCCATCCACTCCTACTTCCCTGCCCTGGCATTCCCCTATACTGGGGGCATTGAGCCTTCATAGGAACAAGAGCCTCTCCTCTCATTGGCGTCTGACAAGGCCATCCTCTGCTACATATGTAGCTGGAGCCATGGTGTGTACTCTGGTTGGTGGTTTAGTCCCTGGAAGCTCTGGGGGTACTGGTTGGTTCATATTGGTATTACTCCTACTATGGGGCTGCAAACCCCTTCAGTTCCTTGGGTCCTCTAGCTCTTTTAAGTTCTTCATGCATCACTAATCATCTTGGATATAAGACTTTCTAATTTGAAATATTCATATTTGTAAGGAACACATGTCAGTCTCTTGTTCATGGCTGTAACAAAATAATTTGAAAAACAACTTCAAGGAAGAAATATTTATTTTGACCCAGATTCAGAGGCTTCAGTCCATGGCTGGTTCGATCATGTGGGCATGATAAGGTAGAATATAATAGAAATCTGTGGCAAGAGAGAACTTCTCACTGGGACACAGCTAGGAAATAGAAAGAACAAGGAAAGGGGCTAGGAGATAGGTGTTCCCCTCAAAGCAAGCCCCCAGTGACCAACTCTCTTCAACTAGACTCTATGCCTATTTTCTATCACCAACAAAACAATTGAATTATGAATCTATCAGTGTGTTAGAACCCTTATGATCCTGTAAGTCCCCAATGCGCTGTCTCTGAACTCTGTACTGGAACCAGGTCTTGAACTCAAGAACTTTTGGAAAACATGTCATGTCTATACACTAATAGAGGCTAACATGACCCGAGCTGTATGAGCACATGATACATTCTAGCCCTTGGAAATGCCATTGTAAGAATCGATGCTTAAATAGATCTTACCTAGAACAGTTTCTGCCACATAGCACCAGCTGTGTGTTTATTAAAATGGGCAGAGGTGAGTCTGTTTTACCGCACTCTTCAGCAGGCAGAAGCAGCTCTTGTGGATTAAGCTAGCCAATGTCCCAGGGATAGAACATAGGAGCCTGATTCCTACGTCCCTCCGAACCGAGACTGGTATTTTTCCACCTGTTGTCGCCCTTGTTGGAAATGGGGCCTGTGACTCAGCTGCTGAAGGGTCCTACCTGTTAACCTCATTCCTTGTTTCCCTGTACAGTGTTTTTCAATCCTCTACCATCCAGTTCTGTCTGTCTGTCGGCCGGTGTTTCTACTGAGATGAACACAACTACACGGTTCTCTTTCTGATCGTTTAAGGACCTTGGACTGTCCTCTCTCTCCCTAACTGTAGTTTAGAATTATGCCATCTCTATTCCCAATGAATATTCCATCACCCAGAGTTGTGTATCTTCTGGGAGTTTCTGAAATGTTTCTGAGTCTCACATTGCAAAGATCTGTACCTTGCTCGAGGAGGTATCTTCCTCTAGGAGGAACCACATTCCAGAAAGTGTGCATTTCTGTTACATAAGTACCCAGGAGAAACTCGGTGCACATGGCGTCTTTTAGTCCCTTGTTGTCCAGAGGGCCAGGTCTTAGGACAGAATGTGCTCATGTCATTAGGACTGTCCTTTCCCCCTTTCCTGAAAAAAAAAAAAACCTGCATTTTGTACATTTGAACAGAAAGTGTGTTTGTGTTTGGAGTCTGTTATTTTGATCCATTCGATAAGAAGTTCGCTATCACTTGAATACACAGCTTGGGGGCCTGCTTCGCTTTTCAAGCACGGTACGTTCTTAAACACAAGTGAGATGAGAAACATATTGCATGTCCCTCGGGGACTATTTAAAATGTAAAATATAAATATTTCTCCGTTGAATGTACTTAACTTGGCGAGGCTGTCTCTGGTTTGTGTTCCCTCAGTCATCACATTGACACCCTGTTTGCTACGCCTTCATTTGGCTGAGTTGAGGAGCTGGGGCAGCGAACATCAGCGCCGCAGCCTTCGGCTTCACAGCCTTTTCCTCCCAGCAGTCTGCGTAGGTTGCCAAGTCTCCTCTGATCACATAAAGCCTTTCAGATAAGGTCAACACTGCAGTAGAGCTGGCCTCCTGTTAGTGTTTTATGGTGACAGATATGCTGGCTCCACGTTGCCTGGATTGTATGGAGAAACCTCCCAGAAAAATCAGCCAACCAGGGGCCACACAAATCTCCCGTCTTAGGCAGGACTTAGGGATTTGGGAACCAGAGCTTTGTTAAGATGGCTCGACATCACCCCCTACTCCTTTCCCACACAAGCTGGGGACTTAAGAGGCTCTAAGGATCTAAGAGAAAGCATCCTTTCTTGCCCTCTTCTTCCTGCACAAATATTCAGTGTTCGGCTGCTAGCCGAACTGGGATGCTGCCCTTGCCCCATGTGGTTCAGCTTTCAGCAGCCTCTTTTTGGTCTCGTTATTTAGGACTAAGATCATGAGGATGCGGTGGGTCAGGTCCTTGGCACTCATTTGTTCTGTGGGTGAGGCATTAAATAATGGATGCTTCTGATCTGAGAGAATGAGGTTTTACAAATTCGTGGTGATGGTGGTGGTGGGGGGGTCATGGTGGTAATGCTAGTGATGGTGGTGGTGGTGGTGGTGATGGTGGTGGTAATAGTGGTGGTCCTGGTGGTGGTGCTGGTGGTGGTGGTGGTATGTGTGTGTGTGTGTGTGTGTGTGTGTGTGTGTGTGTGTATACAAGCACATATTCATATGTATATGTGAGCATATGTTTGCCCAAAAGTATGAAAACCAGAGGACAACCTCAGGTGTCACTCCTCAGGTCCTGTCTATCTTGTTGGAGAGAGGGTTTCTCTCTGGTCTGAAGCTCAGCAAAGAGATTAGACTGGCTAGTCAGTAAGCCTCAGATTCCGGTTTCCCTCTCCCAAGCATTGTAATTGCACTACATACTTCCATGCCTATGAGGCTTTTGTTTATTTGTGTTTTATTTTTTGTTTGATTTTTGTGGATGCTGAGGATAAAATTTGTTTTTATACTTTTACTAACTGAGCCATCTCTTGAGCCTATATTTGTCTGTGTGTGTGTGTGTGTGTGTGTGTTCTTAGGTATATGTGAACATCTGTATAAATGGCATTCATGTACCTATATACACATGAATAAATGCCAGGTGTTGCTATTAAGCTCTTTCCCCACATTATATTTTGAGACACGGTCTCAAACTGAAACTGGAGACCGTTGATTGGCTAGACTGGCTTACTCAGTAAGCCTCAGGGATCAGCCTGTCTCTGCCAAAAAGCACTGGAGTTGCAGGTACATGCCATTATACCTGGCTTTTATTTAAAAAATATGGGTAGTGAGGATCTTAACTGAGCTCCTCATGCTTGCATAGCAAAGATTTTACCCATCCAATTTTTTTCAGGTGAAAAGTCTTTGTTTAGCTCTGTACCCCATTTTTGATAGGGTTATTTGGTTTTCTGGGGTCTAACTTCTTGAGTTCTTTGTATATATTGGATATTAGCCCTCTGTCAGATGTAGGGTTGGTGAAGATCTTTTCCCAATTTGTTGGTTGCTGATTTGTCCTTTTGACAGTGTCTTTTGCCTTGCAGAAATGTTGTAATTTTATAAGGTCCCATTTGTCTATTCTTGATCTTAGAGCATAAGCTATTGGTGTTCTGTTCAGGAACTTTCCCCCTGAGCCAATGTCCTCAAGGGTCTTCCCCAGTTTCTTTTCTATTAGTTTCAGTGTGTCTGGTTTTATGTGGAGGTCCTTGGTCCACTTGGAGTTGATCTTAGTACAAGGAGATAAGAGTGGATCAATTCTCATTCTTCTGCATGTTGACCTCCAGTTGAGCCAGCACCATTTGTTGAAAAGGCTATCTTTTTTCCACTGGATGTTTTCAGCTCCTTTGTCAAAGATCAATTGGCCATAGATGTGTGGGTTCAATTCTGGGTCAGCAATCCTATTCCATTGATCCACCTCCCTGCCACTGTACTAATACCATGCAACATCATTAGTCATTAGAGAAATGAAAATCAAAATAACCCTGAGATTTCACCTCACACCAGTCAGAATGGCTAAGATTAAAAACTCAGGAAACAGCAGGTGTTGGCAAGGATGTGGAGAAAGAGGAACACTCCTCCACTGCTGGTGGGACTGCAAGCTGGTACAACCACTCTGGAAATCAGTCTGGTGGTTCCTCAGAAAACTGGGCACGATACTCGGAGGACCCTGCCATACCACTCCTGGGCATATACCCAGAAGATTCCCCAGCATGCAATAAGGATACATGCTCTACTATGTTCATAGCAGCCTTATTTATAATAGCCAGAAGCTGGAAAGAACCCAGATGTCCCTCAACGGAGGAATGGATACAAAAAAGGTGGTATATATACACACAATGGAGTACTATTCAGCCATTAGAAACAATGAATTCATGAAATTCTTAGACAAATGCATGGAGCTGGAGAACATCATACTAAGTGAGGTAACCCAGTTTCAAAAGAATACCCATGGTATGCACTCACTGATAAGTGGATATTAGCCTAGAATCTTGGGACACCAAAGACACAATCCACGTACCAAATGATGTCTGACAAGAAGAAAGGAGTGGACCATGGTTCTGGAAAGGCTCAAAGCATCAGTGTAGGGGAATGGCAGAACAGGGAAGTGGGAAAGGGTGGATGGGGGAACGCAGGAAAAGAAAAGGGCATGTGGGACCTTTGGGGGGCAGGGAACCAGAAAAAGGGAAATGAAATATAAATATCAAATATATCCAATAAAAATTTTTTTAAAAATCCCGCAGGAAACAGCAGGTGCTGGCGAGGATGTGGAGAAAGAGGAACACTCCTCCACTGCTGGTGGGATTGCAAGCTGGTACAACCACTCTGGAAATCAATCTGGCGGTTCCTCAGAAAACTGGGCCCAACACTTCCAGAGGACCCTGCTATATCACTCCTGGGCATATACCCAGAGGATTCCCCAGCGTGTAATAAGGACACAAGCTCCACTATGTTCATAGCAGCCCTATATATAATAGCCAGAAGCTGGAAAGATCCCAGATGTCCCTCAACAGAGGAATGGATACAAAAAATGTGGTATATATACACAATGGAGTGCTATACAGCCATTAGAAACAATGAATTCATGAAATTCTTAGACAAATGGATGGAGCTAGAGAACATCATACTAAGTGAGGTAACCCAGTCTCAAAAGAACACACATGGTATGCAGTCACTGATAAGTAGGTTTTAGCCTAGAATCTTGGAACACCCAAGACACAATCCACATATCAAATGATGTTCAAGAAGAAGGAAGGAGTGGCCCCTGGTCCTGGGAAGGCTCAGGTCATCAGTGTAGCGGAATACCAGAAGAGGGAAGTGGGAAAGGGTGGATGGGGGAACAGGGAGAGGGAAAAGGGCATATGGGACCTTTGGGGAGTGGGGAGCCAGGAAAGGGGAAATCATCTGAAATGTAAATAAAGAATATTTCGAATAAAAATTTTTTAAAAAAGCAAGGATTTTACCAAGTGAGCCATCTCCCTACCCCTCATATTTGTTATAGAAAATGAATTAGTTATAGAAATTTCACTGGGTGAAGAAAAAAAAATGTGTCTTTGGTTCCAAAGTCAGTGTTTGTGGTTCTGTATCTCCTGGATACGGTGTTCTTTTCTCAAACAGAGACTCATAAAGAAGCTCTGTGGTAATTGATAGTTCTAATTTACAGGTGGGCAGGCTGGTCTGCCTGTGAGCAGCACCTCCAGGAAACAGCTGAGACTTTTAGAGGTAAACTATGAAGCCTAGCTTATCCTGGTTGCACTTCGGCTAAACCGTCACTGATGTTGGTTAAATCACTTTGCATTTCTGGGCTTGAGTGCAGGATGGTGGATGGTGGATGGTGGATGGTGAATGAATGAATAAATTAACCACAAGGCCTATTAGTGGACTCAATATGCAGGTTTGTTAGCTTTTGCAATTGTACAACCAAAGTAATGGACAGAGCATTTTAAAAGGATGAACATGTGTTTAGGATCATAGAATTGGATGGTTTATTCCATAGTTGCTTGAACCCCATGCACTTGAGCAGATCACCACAATGGAAATATGTGGCGGAGGAGAGTTACAGAAAAGCAGAGAAGAAGGGGTCACAGACAAGTCACCCCAAAGGACTCCCATTCACCAACACCCTCCATGTAGCTAACACCTCCTAAACTTTCCAGAACCTCCCCAAATAAAACCACCAGACCGGAACGAACCAAGTCTTTAAAATGTGAGCCTCCGGGGGGGGGCATTTCGTATTCAAACTGTAAAAACAGGAATGCTGGTAGCTTATATGATGACGCTGTGGTAGAAGAATCTATGTATATCCCTTCTGTTTTCTTGCCATTTTTATAAAATATTGTTATAAAAAGTTGTTAATTGATATGCAACCTTCCAGGGGACAGAATAAAGTGCCATGTAAGTAGGCAGGTATAATGATTACATCAACTTAATCGACAGAGCCATAATTTCAAACATATCACTTTGTGTTGGGAACATTAAGAAGCCTCTATATTGCCTATTGAAACACACAATTAAGTATTGTCATCAATGGCTTTCCTACTGGGCAATCAGTTATTTCTCCCCTCTAGCTGCATATATAGTCCATAACTATCTCCCACAGTGTTTGAATAAGCTAGAGGGAGAAAAATAAAGTACCCAGAGCCCTAACTTATGCCCAGCCATGCCCTATGCTCTGTCCGCCAAATCAACACAGAGCCATTGAACTTTATTTTTGAAAGTTGCTGTGCCTTGTACTGCATAGAAGGAACAATGCTAGTCATCCAGGAGTTCCTCATGTGCCAGGGAGGTGGAGCAAGTGTGTGAGGATGCCAGGTTTGCTGAGGAGTGTGATCAGTGTTGAGACCCAGAGGAAGAAGCAGGAGATTCCAGCCCCAAGATTCAGCTCAGTTGGTACACACGCCAGCACCAAACTGTTCGTTGGCTTCCTGTCTTTTCGCACCATCTGGTTTCTTCCTGGAGATGCAATGTTGTGGTTGTCCTTGCTCTTAGTTTGGCTTTCTTGCTTTAGAGATACAGCTTTAAGCCACTTTCTCATGTCTTCCCAGTGTTTGATCTGACCTCTGTGTCCTGTGCTATGTACAACATACACACAGAGTCCATTCTGTATGGAAACTTGTGTGGCTGTCCACACAGCTCACTCAACCCTTCCAGGCAGTGCAATCACTTTGATTTGTGCTACAAGAGGGATTTGACCTGCTTCTGTGAGAGTGGATGGTTTGCCAGCTACAGCTGGATTGTTCAGGTGATAGGAATGGCCTTGGAAAGCACAGGACATAGTTACAAGTTTGGAGAGCGATGAGTAATTAGGTGAATCATAGAACAAAGAAGTGAATCATAGATGATGAACTTGGGAAAGTAAAACTGCGTGTCCTACTTAGGGTTACCATTGCTCGGATGAAACACCATGATCCAAAGCAATTTAAGGATGAAAGGATTTATTTGGTTGACACTTCCACATCATTAAAGAAAGTCAGAACATGAACTCAAACACGGTAGAAACTTAAAGGAAGGAGCTGATGCAGAAGCCATGGAAGGGTGCTGCTTACTGGCTTGCTCCTCATGGCTTGACTAGTCTGCTTTCTTATATAACTCGGACCCTAGCGCAGGGCTAGCACATCCCACAATACCCTAAGCCCTTCCCTATCAATCACTAATTAAAACAAAGCCCTGTAGGCTTGCCTACAGCTCGATCTTATAGAAGCATTTTCTCAGTTGAGGCTCCTTTCCGCTCTGATGACTCTAGCTTCTGTCAAGTTGACACGAGAGACTCTCCAGCAGCGCATTGGGAAGGCCTCAGAAATCTCAGTTCACAGTTTGACATTCCACTCAAGAGAAAATATGAAGTTTCTTATTTTTCCTCACGAGATGCTTGCTGCTCCATATTTTCTTGTGCTTATACAGTCTCTCCTGCTCCCCTGTGCTTTGCCTTAACCACTGTGATACCAGTGTGTATCTCTTGGCTGCATTTGGCTTTTCCCAGTGCTTTGACCCGGGACTTTACTGATAGCTGTTCCAGCATGGCGGCCACCACATTCCCAAAAGCGAGAAAGCAGTCCATGGCATGGCAAGGAAGCACTGACCTGAGGAAGAGGAGAGTGAGGAGGAGATGGCAGGGGCTCCTGGACGAGACTACCGCACAGCTTCCACACAGTTCGTAGGACCACCCCATCAGACTGGAGTGGGCCTGCTAGCAATCTCGTCCACCTGATGGCAGAGAATTACCTAGGACGTGGACCTTTCTGTTTATCCGTGAACGAGTGTCTGGATTTGCTCAATTGAGGTGGAAAGATCTAACCTCAGTGTGAGCAACACCATTCCGTGGTGGGGTTCTGCACTGAGTTTTATAAGAGGAAGGGAACTGAATGTCACTGTCCCTTGCTCTCAGCTTCTTATGGATGCAGTGTACCCAGCTGCCTCGATCTTCTGCCAGTGACTTCCCTGGCACGAGTCCCGCCATAAATCATCCTCCACTCTTTCTGTTCCTTGTGTCAGCATTTTGTCACAACAGCGAGAAAAGTAACCCAGGAATCCTATATTAAGAAAGGACCTTTGAAAAGCCTGTTGTTATGAGATCCCTCTTCCCTCTGGGATCCAGGCTCAAACCCATGGGACTTGTGTCTTCTCTAAAGCGAAGGTAACAGCAAAGATTTGGGGCTCCATTTTAAATCACTTCCACCTATTAAGTGTCAGGATGCTTTGCCAAATTATTTTTTTTTTTGTAGAAATGTGTATTTAACATAGTTTTGCTATTTTATATACACATCTTTAAGGATGTTAATCATGTTTGCACTGTCATGTTTCCAAAATTCTTTCATCTCCCCAACAGAAATCATTAATCCATAATTTCCCCATCTCTTTTTGTCTCTCTTTGTTAGCTTTTCATTTACTTTCTGTTTCTATGAATTTATCTATTCTAATTATTTCGTGTAAGTATAACATATATTACTTATTCTTTTGTGTCTGTTCATTTCAACTTCATTTACTATTCCAGGATTCTGTATATGGTGGGTGTATAAGAACTGAATTTATTTGTACAGATAGATAACGTTCCATTTCATGTTTTTATTTGTATCTCCATTTATCTGGTTTTGGACATTTGGGCATGTACCATTTTTTTTTTTGCAACAATGGTTATAAAGATACAAGTGAGGTCTGAATTCCTATGTTCAATTTTCAGGATGTATTTTAGGTTTGGGATTAATAGGCAGTATAGAAATGCCATTTTCAGGTGTTTGACTTTTATTTTTAGGAAGTCCTAAACTTTTTTTCTACAAAAACCATAGCATGTCACAACATAAGCAATAGAGCAGGCATGGCTAGTTTCTTGTCATCCTCACCAACACTTGGCATTTTCCATCTGTTTATTATTTTCAATCCTGGTGGTTTTAAAATGGTATTATGTGTAATGACGAAGGATGTTTAACATCGTTTTATAAGCACACTGACTATTTGTACATCTTTATAGAAATGTCTATTCAAGACTTTCTTATTTTAAAAGATACTCAGACTTAAAAAATAGGGAGCTTTATAGTCATAGTAAAATAAAGCAGGGAGCATAGATATGCTTACCATCTGCATGCAGCCTCTCTTTTTATAAGTATCCTTTCAGAGTGGAACATTTGTTACAGGAGATGTGCTTACATATCACTGTCGTCTAAAGCCCGGGATGCATTGTGTCTATATAAAGTGAATATCAGTGTTGATACTGTAACACGCTTCAGTTTGGAAGTCTATATACTAACATCTATCACACATCTTTACCGCCCTACAAATCATCCCCCTCTCTTCTATAACCTCTAGAAATAACAGATGTTTTTTTTTTATTTATCATTTTTTTTTATTTTCTATATTCTTTGTTTACATTCCAAAGGCTTTCCCCTTTCCCAGGTACCCCCCACCATATGTCCCATAATTCCTCTCCCCCCCATGCTATTCCCCACTCTTTCCCCCCCCCCACGATTTCTCTGTTCTGGGTCTACAATACTGGATCCAATCTTTACAGGCCCAGGGTTCTCTCCTTTTTTTCTTCTTGAGAGTCATTTGACTTGCTAATTGTGCCTTGAGTATTTAGGGCTTCTGGGCTCATTAATATCCACTTATCAGTGATTGCATTTCATGTGTATTCTTTTGTGATTGGGTTAGCTCACTTAGGATGATAGTTTCCAGATCTAACCATTTACCTACAAATTGCATGAATTCATTATTTTTAATTGCTGAGTAGTACTCCATTGTATAAATATACCACATTTTCTGTATCCATTCCTCCTTTGAGGGATATCTGGGCTCCTTCCAATTTCTGGCTATTATAAACAAGGCTGCTATAAACATAATGGAGCATATGTCTTTGTTGTATGCAGGGGAATCCTCTGGGTATATGCCCAGGAGTGGTATGCCAGGGTCCTCTGGGAGTGGCATGCCCAATTTTCTGAGGAACCGCCACACTGATTTCCAGAGTGGTTTTACCATTTTGCAATCCCACCAACAGTGGAGGAGTGTTCCTCTTTCTCCACATCCTCGCCAGCACTTGTTGTCTCTCGAGTTTTTAATCTTAGCCATTCTGACTGGAGTGAGGTGGAATCTCAGGGTTGTTTTGATTTGCATTTCCCTGATGACTAATGATGTTGAACATCTCTTAAGGTGTTTCTCGGCCATCCGAATTTCTTCTGGTGAAAATTCTTTGTTTAGCTCTGTGCCCCATTTTTTGATAGGGTTATTTGGTTCTTTGGGGTCTAACTTCTTGAGTTCTTTGTATATATTGGATATTAGCCCTCTGTCGGATGTGGGGTTGGTGAAGATCATTTCCCACGTTGTTGGTTGCCGTTTTGTCTTTCTGACAGTGTCCTTTGCCTTACAGAAACTTTGTAATTTTATGAGGTCCCATTTGTCCATTCTTGATCTTAGAGCATAAGCTATTGGTGTTCTGTTCAGGAACTTTACCCCTGTGCCCATGTCCTCCAGGGTCTTCCCAAGTTTCTTTTCTAATAGTTTCAGTGTGTCTGGTTTTATGTGGAGGTCCTTGATCCATTTGGAGTTGATCTTAGTACAAGGAGATAAGAGTGGGTCAATTCGCATTCTTCTGCATGTTGACCTCCAGTTGAACCAGCACCATTTGTTGAAAAGGCTATCTTTTTTCCACCGGATGGTTGTGGCTCCTTTATCAAAGATCAAGTGACCATAAGTCTGTGGGTTAATTTCTGGGTCTTCAATCCTATTCCATTGATCTACCTGCCTGTTGCTGTACCAATACCATGCAGTTTTTAACACAATTGCTCTGTAGTACTGCTTGAGGTCAGGGATATTGATTCCCCCAGAAGTCCTTTTATTGTTGAGAATAGTTTTAGCTATCCTAGGTTTTTTGTTGCTCCAGATGAATTTGAGAATTGCTCTTTCTAGATCTATGAAGAATTGATTTGGGATTTTGATGGGGATTGCATTGAATCTGTAGATTGCTTTTGGCAAGATGGCCATTTTTACTATATTGATCCTGCCAATCCAGGAGCAAGAAATATTTTTCCATCTCCTGAGGTCTTCTTCGATTTCTTTCTTCAGGGACTTGAAGTTCCTGTCATACAGATCTTTCACTTGTTTGGTTAGAGTTACGCCAAGGTACTTTATGTTGTTTGTGGCTATTGTGAAGGGTGTTATTTCCCTAACTTCTTTCTCAGCCTGCTTGTCCTTTGAGTACAAGAAGGCCACTGACTTGCTTGAGTTAATTTTATAACCTGCCACTTTGCTGAAGTTGTTTATCAGCTGTAGAAGTTCTCTGGTGGAGTTTTTTGGATCGCTTAAGTAGACTATCATATCATCTGCAAATAATGATACTTTGACTTCTTCCTTTCCAATTTGTATCCCTTTGACTTCCTTATGTTGTCTGATTGCTCTCGCTAGAACTTCAAGTACTATATTGAAAAGATATGGAGAGAGAGGACAGCCTTGTCTAGTCCCTGATTTTAGTGGAATTGCTTCAAGTTTCTCTCCATTTATTTTGATGTTGGCTACTGGTTTGCTGTAGATTGCTTTTACTATGTTTAGGTATGGGCCTTGAATTCCTGCTCTTTCCAAGACTTTTAGCATGAAAGGATGCTGAATTTTGTCAAATGCTTTTTCAGCATCTAATGAGATGACCATGTGGTTTTTTTCTTTTAGTTTGTTTATGTAGTGGATTACATTGATGGATTTCCGTATATTGAACCATCCCTGCATTCCTGGAATGAAGCCTACTTGATCATGGTGAATGATCGTTTTGATATGCTCTTGGATTCGGTTGGCAAGAATTTTATTTAGTATTTTTGCATCTATATTCATAAGAGAAATTGGCCTGTAGTTCTCTTTCTTTGTTGGATCTTTTTGTGGTTTAGGTATCAGCGTAATTGTGGTTTCGAAGAATGAGTTGGGCAGTGTCCCTTCTGTCTCTATTTTGTGGAATAGTTTGAAGAGTATTGGTGTTAAGTCTTCTTTGAAGGTCTGGTAGAATTCTGCACTAAAACCATCTGGTCCCGTACTTTTTTTGGTTGGGAGGCTTTCTATAACCCCTTCTATTTCTTTAAGGGTTATGGGACTGTTTAGCTGGTCTACTTGATGCTGATTTAATTTTGGTATTTGGTATCTGTCTAGGAAATTGTCCATTTCCTCCAGATTCTCCAGTTGTTTTGAGTATAGGCCTTTGTAGTAGGATCTGATGATCTTTTGAATTTCCTCTGTTTCTGTTGTTATATCCCCCTTTTCATTTTTAATTTTGTTAATTTGGATACTATCTCTGTGCCCTTTGGTTAGTCTAGCTAAGGGTTTATCTATCTTGTTGATTTTCTCGAAGAACCAGCTCTTGGTTTGGTTGATTCTTTGCATGGTTCTCTTTGTTTCTGCTTGATTGATTTCAGCCCTTAGTTTGATGATTTCCTCTCTTCTACTCCTCCTGGGTGAGTTAGCTTCTTTTTGTTCCAGCGCCTTCAGGTGTGCTGTTAAGTTGCTAGTGTATGCTCTTTCCAGTTTCTTTTTGGAGGCACTCAGGGCTATGAGTTTTCCTCTTAGCACTGCTTTCATTGTATCCCAGAGATTTGGGTAGGTCGTACCTTCATTTTCATTGAAGTCTAAAAAGTCTTTGATTTCTTTCTTTATTTCTTCCTTGACCAGGGTGTCATTGAGTAGAGTATTGTTCAGTTTCCATGTGTATGTGGGCTTTCTGTAGTTCTTCTTGCTATTGAAGACCACTTTTACTCCATAGTGATCCGATAGGAGACATGGGATTAGTTCGGTCTTCTTGTATTTGTTGAGGTCTGTCTTGTGACCAATTATATGATCAATTTTTGAGAAGGTACCGTGCGGTGCTGAGAAAAAGGTATACTCTTTTGTTTTAGGATGGAATGTTCTATATATATCTGTTAAATCCAATTGGTCCATAGCTTCAATTAGTTTCACTGTGTCCCTGTTTAGTTTCTGCTTTCCTGATCGGTCCATTGAGGAGAGTGGAGTGTTGAAGTCACCTACAATCATTGTGTTAGGTGCGATGTGTGCTTTAAGCTTTAGTAAAGTTTCTTTTACAAATGAGGGTGCCCTTGCATTTGGTGCATAGATGTTCAGTATTGAGAATTCTTCTTGGTGGATTTTCCCTTTGACAAGCAGGAAGTGACCTTCTGTGTCTCTTTTGATGACTTTAGGTTGAAAGTCGATTTTATCTGATATTAGAATGGCTACTCCAGCTTGTTTCCTGGGACCATTTGCTTGTAGAACTGTCTTCCAGCCTTTTACTCTAAGGTGGTGTTTGTCTTTGACACTGAGATGTGTTTCCTGTATGCAGCAAAATGTAGGGTCCTGTTTCCGTATCCAGTCTGTTAGTCTGTGTCTTTTGATTGGGGAATTGAGTCCATTGATATTAAGAGATATTAAGGAATAGTAATTATTACTTCCTGACATTTTGGGAATTGTTATTATTATTTGTATTTGAGTGGTTCTCTTCTTTTGGGTTGGATGAGATGGGGTTTCTATCTTGTTTCTTCTGGGGTGTTGTTTCCCCCCTTGTGTTGGTATTTTTCCCCTATTATCCTTTGTAGGGCTGGGTTTGTAGATGAGTATCTTGCAAATTTGGTTTTGTCGTGGAATATCTTGGTTTCCCCATCTATGGCAATTGAGAGTTTCGCTGGGTATAGTAGTCTTGGCTGAAGTTTGTGTTCTCTTAGGGTCTGCATAAGGTCTGCCCAGGATCTTCTAGCTTTCATGGTCTCAGGTGAGAAGTCTGGTGTAATTCTGATAGGTCTTCCTTTGTATGTTACTTGTCCTTTTTCTCTTACTGCTTTTAATATTCTTTCTTTGTTTAGTACATTTGGGGTTTTGACTATTATGTGACGGGAAGTATTTCTGTTCTGGTCCAGTCTATTTGGGGTTCTATAGGCTTCTTGTATATTCATGGGCATCTCTCTCTTTAGGTTGGGGAAATTTTCTTCCATAATTTTGTAGAAGATATTTGCTGGCCCTTTAAGTTGTAGATCTTCATTCTCATCTATCCCTATAATCCTTAGGTTTGGTCTTCTCATTGTGTCCTGGATTTCCTGAATGTTTTGGGTTACCAGCTTTTTGCATTTTGCATTTTCTTTAATTGTTGAATCCATGGTTCCTATGGTATCTTCAGCATCTGAGATTCTGTCTTCTATCTCTTGTATTCTATTGTTGATATTTGCATCTATGACTCCTGATTTCTTCCCAAGGTTTTCTATCTCCAACATTGTCTCCCTTTGCGATTGCTTAGTTGTTTCTACTTCTGTTTTTAGATTTTGTATGGTTTTGCTCAGATCTTTCAGTTGCTTGTTTGTGTTTTCCTGTAATTCTTTAAGGGATTTTTGTGTTTCCTCCTTTATGACTTCTACTCGTTGACCCATGTTCTCTTGTATTTCTTTGGGTGATTTTTGTTTCTCCCCCGTATTGGGATTCACTTTTTGCTCTATATTCTCCTGGATTTCTTTAAGTGATTTTTGTGTCTGCCTTATATGGGCTTCTAGTTTTTGATCTATTTTCTCCTCTATTACTTTAAGAAATTTATCTAAGTGATCCTCAATCTGCATCTTTACCAGTGATTTTAGATCTGAGTCTTGTTTTTCTGGTGTGTTGAGATATCTGGGATTTAATTGTGTTTGTCTTGCAATGGCTTCTAGCTTTTGATCTATTTTCTCATGTATTACTTTAAGAGATTTATCTAAGTGTTCCTCTATCAGCATCCTGACCAGTGATTTTAGATCTGAGTCTTGTTTTTCTGGTGTTTCGGGGTATCCAATATTTATTGCTGTTGGGGAACTGGGTTCGGATGCCGCCATATTGCCTTGATTTTTGTTAGTAGCGATCTTACGTTTGCCTTTTGCCATCTGGTTAACTCTGGTGTTAGTTAGTCCTGTAGATACTAGCTGGTGCTTGACCCTCCTGTGGGGTTGTAAGGCTATTTCCCAGTGACTGGGATACCTGAATCACTGTCCTGCGGGGGTCTTGCTCACAGATTGCTGACGGGTGGCCTGAGTCCCCCGAGGTCTTAACCTCAGGATATCCCAGGTATTTGGTTCCGCCTGTTGGGCGGCTGCTCTGCACTGCTCCTGCTCAGGGTTCGCTGTCTGATATCCTGTTTCCCCAGGGGTCTTAAAGATGGGATATCTCAGTTATCTGGTTCCGCCTGCTGGTCCCAAGCTGCTGGGAAGCTGGCTGGGTCCGGTTTCCAGCTTCCCTGCCACTGGCTGGATGGGAGGCTGGTTCGGCCTCCGGCTGGGTCTGGGTACCTGGCACACTGGCTGACTCTGGCTTCCTCACCACCAGCTGGACGGGAAGCTGCAGGCAATATGGCAGCTGCCTGCAGGGAGCTCGGGGTCCGCCCCGCGCGCGAGTGCAGAGTGCACCCGCTATTTTGTGCCCAATTCCCACTCCAGGCCTGAGTCCCCGAAGGTCTTACGCTCGGGCTGTCTCGGGTACCTGGTTCTGCCGCCGCCGCCGGATGGTTCTGAGCACCTGGCACGCTGGGTGACCCTCCGGCTTCCCCACCACCAGCTGGGCGGGAAGCTGCAGGCAATATGGCAGCTGCCTGCAGGGAGCTCGGGGTCCGCCCCGGGAGTGCAGAGTGCACCCGCTATTCTGTGCCCAACTCCCACTCCAGGCCTGAGTCCCCGAAGGTCTTAAGCTTGGGCTGTCTCGGGTACCTGGTTCTGCCGCCGCCGCCGGATGGTTCTGAGCACCTGGCACGCTGGGTGACCCTCTGGCTTCCCCACCGCCAGCTGGGCGGGAAGCTGCAGGCAATATGGCAGCTGCCTGCAGGGAGCTCGGGGTCTGCCCCGCGCGCGAGTGCAGAGTGCACCCGCTATTCTGTGCCCAATTCCCACTCCAGGCCTGAGTCCCTGAAGGTCTTAAGCTTGGGCTGTCTCGGGTACCTGGTTCTGCCGCCGCCGCCGGATGGTTCTGAGCACCTGGCACGCTGGGTGACCCTCCGGCTTCCCCACCACCAGCTGGGCGGGAAGCTGCAGGCAATATGGCAGCTCAACAGATGTTTTTATTGGCTTTATGGCATTGCTTTTTCTAGAATGCCACATGTCAGAATCATGTAGTAAGTATCCTTTTCTGATGGGCTTCCTTCACTTAGCAACAGAGCTCTACAGTTTCTTTGTGTCTTTCCATGCAGCATAGCTCATGAATTTTTATTCCTGAATACATCCCATTGTTTGAATGCATCAAAGAATACATGTGCCTGCTTACTGAGGAACACCTTACTTTCTCCGAGCTTTTGTCAATTATGGATTACACTGTTATATGCATCCAAGTGCAGGGTTTTTTTTTTGTTTGTTTGTTTGTTTCAATAAAGATTTCTAATGCCTTTGAGTAAATGTCAGGATGCACAATTTCTAACTAGCATGGCAAGAACTACAGCCATGTTCCGTACTCCCTACAGTGTTGATGTGACTCTGTTGCTGCTGCATGCCCTCACCAGCATCTCCGATGGATTTCGGTCATTGCAGTAGTTGCACTGCGCACCCATCTTTAGATCCATTTTCATTTCCCTACTGAGATATGACGCAGAGATTTCCTTTTGCTTCACGTGCCATGTGAGTATCTTCTTACGGGAGGTGTTCCCCCTGGGCTTTGATCCATTTCTCAACAATGCAACTTGTTACCTTTGAATCGTAAGTATTCCTTGTGTGATTTGGGTAACAGTCCATTAACAGGTCTAATTTGGGTCCACTATATTCTACAGGACAAAGGTTTATCTTTTGTTTTCTTGACATTGACTCTCACAGAGAAGAACAATTTAATTTAATTAAATTTAGCATAGCCTTCCAGTCTGGATGGTGATCTTCCACCTGCACCCAAGGCAGATTGGTGAGCCTGCTCTCCCACCCCATAGCCCTGCAACTCTCTTAGGACTGATCTAATCAGGGACACAGGAGAGACCAAGGCCCCAACGCCCGTGCCACCTGGGACCCCACATACTCCAGCAGACATGGGCTCTGTTCTGCCCTGTCAGAACCCCATCTCCCTCTCCAGCCAAACCTCCACCTGTGCTCAGGGATGTCTCCTCCCCCTGCCCCTCCAGCTCTGACTGTCTCTAGGGAGGCCTGCTCCAACCAGGAGCATAGGAGGTCTGGAAGAAGCTGAGGAGGAGGGTGACCCTATAGGAAGACCAGCAATCTCAACTAACCTGAATCCCTGAGACTGCTCAGACACTGAGCCACCAAGCAGGCACCATACACCAGCTGATATGAGGCCCCCAACTCATATACAGCAGAGGACTGCCAGGTCTTGACTCAGTGAGAGAGGATGCACCTAATCCTCAAGAGACTTGAGGCCCCAGGGAGTGGGGAGGTCTGGTGGGGTGGGGGTGGGGGTGGGGACATCCTCTTGGTGTCAGGGCAGGAGGTATGTGGTTTGGAACAGTCAGAGTACAGACCAGGAGGAGGATAAAGACTGAACTGTTAAAAAAAAAAAAAGTGTTTAAAAAAAATTACGTTGCTTAATCTCCAAGTATTTTGGAGCTTTCCTGAGTTTTTCTCACTTGTTTGTGGGTTAATTTCATTAGAGCCAGAGAACAAACGTTGTATGCTTCTTAGTTTTAAAATGTATTCATGTGTGTTTTAGGAACATGATGTGCCCATCTTGATGACTATCGCACATAGGAATAAAACAAATGTGTCTTGTGCCGCTAGATAAAGAACTCATTAGACGTTGATTATATCCTACTGGCCGACATTGACGACACCTTGACGATTTTTCTGCCTGCTACATCTCTAACAGATGAGTGTTGATCTCTACAGCATTAAAGATAATAACTAACAGTTATTACAATAACTTGGATAGAAAGTTATCAGTGTTACTGTAAAGGAAATGGCTGTAAACAGCCGTCAAGTAATGTGATGATAACGTTGAGGATTTGATGGTCCTTTGATTGGGTCTCAGGGTCTCAGCGGTAAATCTGACAGCTGTTTTCAACATCTCTCTTCACAATCATCATATAGCTGGATGAGTGGGTTATGAAGTACTTTCCCTCTCGCAGGTGGAATGCCTGGATAGCTGATACTGGCATTTACTCTACTCAGAGTCACAAAGACTCCAACTGGAATTAAAGCCCAGTGGGTTCCATTCAGCTTGGTCTCCTCTGAGAACACAGCATTCTGGTGGTTTTCAAAATGGCGGATTTCTCTCCGCCAGTCCCTGTGGGAAGGCATATTTTCTATGACAATCTCCTCATACCCCTGGAGGGAGGGGGGTTAAGATCACCATAACTTGGCTCGTTTGAATCAGATTTCTTTATGCTTAGACTCTTGGGATTGATCAGTGATAAATGGCTAGTTTCAGGAGAGGTTCCTGCTTGGGAGAGCCTGTTCTGCTAAGTCTCTGTAGACTCAATCCTGACTCTGCAGATTCTGGGACGTGTGTTGGTGACATTATTATTATTATTTTTTTTTTGTGGGTATAAGAAAAGTTGTTTTTTTTCCTTTGTTCTTTTTTATTTTTTTTTCCAGTTACTGAGCTTTGATTTTTATCCATCCTTAGGGCAAAGCAATGACTTACAAGTTTTTCATGTGCAAAAGTGGAAATAGAATTCCTTCTGCTTTTTTTTTTTCAATTGCTTTTTTTGAAGTGCTGTGAAGTGAGGTGAATGCTGAGAAGTTGAGCTTAAGCCCCGGCCCACTGTACTAATCTTTTAATTAAATTCCTTCTGCTATTGAGAACTTGGAATTTGCATATTCTGCGTATTTGATCAGATATTGCCCTTATAACATTCAAGTGTTTTCTCCCATTCAGTAGGTTTTCTTTTCACTTTTTTTAATGTTTAAAAAATTAATTTTACTGGTGATGGTTTAATGTTGTTCCCTGGTTTCGGCACCATATAATGGGTTATAAAAGACAGAAAGGGGTATTAGGGAGTGTGGCATGGGAAGGGGGTGTCTAGGTGGGCCCATGCCCAAGCACCTCTTCCCCCTGAGGGACCACGCACACACCAACATGGTATAGATTAGAGTTTATTCAGGGAAGAGGATGGGAGTCAATGGTATAGTGGAGGCAGAGAGAGGGAGAGAAAGAGAGAGAGAGAAGGGGCAGGCAGTCCCTCTTATAGTGGGCCAGGTCTATGGGGCGGGGCATACCTGGCTATTGCCAGGTAACTGTGGGGTGGAGCTTGGACAGAGTACCAACAACTGGAGCCTGTTCTGTTTTATCTTTAGTTGCCCATAACTTTTAATATTGCATCCAGAACTCTTACCAAATCCAAGGCCATGAAAAAAAAATACCCCAAGGGTTTCTTAAACAATTTATTTCTCAATTTCGACATTTATGGGCATCTTCAAAGTATGATTGTATTAAATCATCACACCAAATCTATGTGTTATTCTTGTCCCCTTTTACTGATAATGGTATCTAAGTTAAAAATAGCAATTTTCCCAAGACTGCACAAGGACTAAATTGACAAGATATGTGAACTGTTGGTTCCAAATTCTTGATCGCTATAACTGAGATGAGGGTAGTGTTCAGGACCAAGCAATAATTCATTTGATTTTGAACAGTTCCTTAAGTCATAAGTTATTCTAGAGAATCATCCAACAGTCTTGCACACTTCATTGTCATGACTAACTATGAATGTTTTATGAATAAGAAGGATTAATTTGAATAGTGCTCATGAGTATGAGGAAGGTTCAAATGCTGCACATATGGCGGCAGACAGTCCTGGGCAGTGCTCAAACAATTAGACAATTGAATCTTTTAGCAAGGCTCACAGAACCACCGAGAACTGTGTGGAGAAACTGTCAACATAAAGATTCAGTTGATTCTATATTGTGTTGCTTCTCATTAGTACTGGTTGGATTTAAATAATGCATATGATGTGTAGAAACATATACATTGTAAAGTTGTATGTAGGTATATTAGTGTTTATTTTATGTGCCAGAGTGAATCAGTGTTCATAGAAACAATGCCAGGCACACACAGGTGCAGAGTGTTAAAGGCTACTAGGCAGACTGGCCAGATCTCAAGGGTTCTTCTCTCACGATGATAGTTAAACTCATTCACTTAGGAGAATTGGAGTACTTGCCTTTCCCGAATTACTCAGCTGATTTTTCTCAACTTTGAAAAACACCTCTAAGAGATTCTAAGAATTAATTCTTGCATAAGAAAATTAATGTAATCCATTACATTAGAATTAGAATCAGCTCTGATATTGCTCCCCACCTTCTGAAAAAATGTTTTTCCCACCACGCTGTCTACATCTGGCAGCACCCCAGAGGCTGAAAAAGAAAGTGATAAGAAAAACATCACTGGGTTTTATGACTAAGAGACCTCTAGGGTAGCATTTTAGGAGTGATTATGGGATGCATGAGCTTCCTGCTGCTTTTGCTGCTGTAACACATCAGCAGAAACTCATTAGTTTCAATCAGTACTCATGCATGTTTTCATAGTTCTGGAGTTCAAAATTCCACAGGTTTTGTGAGCCTAAAGTCAGGTTGTTTGGTAGGGCTGGTTCCATATTGTGATCCTGCATTAGTTTATGGTACTATAGTAACATACCACAGATGGACTAGTTTAATAAAGAACAGAGATTCATTTCTCACCATTCCAAGAGGGAAAAATCTAAGATTAAAGGGCCAGCAGGATGGGTGTCTCCAAAGCCACTGCTTGAGATCTACGCCAAGCAAATTAGAAAACTGCTTCACCTTAGAAGGTCTCAAGCTCAAAGTTTTCCCTCTTTGATATGTTTATTTCTCCAATATGGGCCTTGTTTCTCTACTTTAGTGGGCCATTGACCTTCAAAAAAGGCTAGTGTCCACAGATGGCATTTAAAGCAATATTTAAGCCACTATTGTTTTTTAATTTATTTTTGTTTTTTTAGTCTATGTGTGCACATGAATGCAGGTGCTCATGGGGACCAGAAAAGGGTGTGTGATCCCCAAAAGCTGGCCTTATACATGGAGTTATTTGCTGCTTGAGAGGTTGTTGGTGATTAAATTCAGGTCCTTTGTAGGAGCTGCACATATTCTTAATTCGTGAGCCATCTTTCTCATCCCTAACCTGTTGCTCTTTAAATTTCAACAATTTACATGTACTTTCCTGCCATAGTGGTCCCCAAGGAAGCATTAAAAGAATAATACAATAGTCCCCATTAATCTGAAGCTTTACCACCATTCAACCAACATCTGAATACATTGAACAAAAATTCCATAAATAGGACAATTCATACATTTTTTAAAACTATACTGACTTCCAAGTAACAGTGATGAATTAGCACACCTAGCATTTTCTCTGTGTAGGGGCTATGAATAATCCTTTATCTAGTGTATCCACACTGTATAGAATATGCACATTACTTACCTGGAGGCCATCTTGATTACTATGTCAACTATGTTGAAAAAAATGTATCCAAATAGTCCTTATGTTGCTTTTTTTTTTTTTTAAAGTCACTCTAGAGCAGTGGTTCTCCACTTGTATGTCATGGATCCTTTGGGGGTTGAATGACCCTTACACAGAGATCACTTAACGCCATCAGAAAAATACAGAGATTTACATTACAATTCATAGCAGTAGTAAAATTACAGTTATGAAGTAGCAACAAATGTAATTTTATGGTTGGGGTCAACACAACATGAGGAAATATATTAAAGGTTGAGAACCAATGCTCTCGAACACTTAGGGTGTGATACTGCCAACTTATATGTGCAAAAGGAATCTGTGAAGAGTTTTGAGTATCCCCTGATATAAAAAATAAATAAATAAATAAATAAACAATGGGACAGTAAGAAATCTCAAGAGAGAGTCTATGTCCACATATGTATTTTATTGCAGTGTGTTGCATTACTGTTTTATTAATTGCTAATCTATTAATGTATCTAATTTATAAGTTAAACTTTATCATGGGTATGTATATGTAAGAGATTCATAGTCTCTATAAGATTTGGTATGACCGAAGTTTTGGCTACTCACTCCAGGTTTTGGAATGTGTTCTAAATGGGAAAAGAGGTACACTTGTACTCATAAGGGAAAAGGAGTAGACAGAATAACATGGCATCTGTGGGAGTTAATATAGCAATTAAGCATAAGTCTTCAAAGATTGATTGGGGTTCAGGATCTGAGGAAATTGCAAAGGGAAGCTAAGTTTGCAAATATAATGAAGGTTATGAATTAGATGATCCTAAATATGGAGATGTTACTGAGTTACCTGTTGAGGGCCACTGTAAATAAAAAGTCCTTAAAACAAACAAACCAAGAAAATAAAACAAACAGAACCAGAAGAGGGAGAGCAGGCTGTTGCTCTCCCTGGAGATCCATTGTCTGGCCCCTGCTCTGCTGGGCTCCATCAGACCTGCCAAAAAAGAACATCCAGGCCTGATACACCAAGAACAACCAATCCAACACTGCTCACAGGAGGCTTGTTCCGTGGGGAACATCCAGATCGTTCCTGTCTTCCCTATACCAGCTACACTAGGAACATCTAGGGAAAACCAGATGGCCAAAGGCCCATGTAAGAGCAGAAACAACAAGAGCCAGGGCAACAAGACATCTTCAGAGCAAAGCTATACTACTACACCAAGCTCTGGATAGTCTAACACCACTGAAGAACAAGAAAATGACCTTAAATCTAACCTTATAAAGATATAAAGATAATAAATATGTTTAAAGGGGAAAAATAAATCCCTTAAAGAAATACAGGAAAGTACTATCAAATAAGTAGAGACCTTTAAAAGGAAACAAATAAACCCCTTGAAAAAAATAGAGGAAAATACAATTAAACAGGTAAAGGAAATGAATAAAATTATTCAAGAGCCACAAATGGAAATAGAAGCGTTAAAGAAAACACAATCTGAGGGGATCCTAGAGATGCAAAACCTAGAAAAGAGAACAGGAACAACAGAGGAAAACATCACCAATAGAATGTAGGAGATGGAAGAAAGAATCTTTTGTTTTTTAATTGGATATTTTCTTTATTTACATTTCAAATGTTAGCCCCTTTCCCAGGGTTTCCCCTTTGAAAACATCCTATCCCATCCTCCCTCCCCTACACACCAACCTACCCACTCCCGCTTCCCTGTCCTGTTATTCCCTTATACTGGGCCATCAAGCCTTCTCAGGACCAAGGGCCTCTCCTCCCTTTGATGTCCAACAAGGCCATCCTCTGCTACATATGCAGCTGGAGCCATGGGTCCCTCCATGTGTACTCTTTGGTTGATAGTTTAGACCCTGGGAGCTCTGGGGTACTGGTTGGTCCATATTGTTGTTCCTCCTATGGGGCTGCAAGCTCCTTCAACTCCTTGGGTCCTTTCTCTAGCTCCTCCATTGGGGACCTGGTAGGCTGAGAGAACCCACCTCTGTATTTGTCATGCATTGGCAGAGCTTCTCAGGTGACAGCTATATCAGGCTCTTGTTAACAAATGCTTGTTGGCATCCAAAATAGTGTCTGGGTTTGGTGACTGTATATGGGATGGATCCCCAGGTGGGGCAGTATCTGTATGATCTTTCCTCCAGTCTCTGCTTCACATTTTTTTTCTGTATTTCTTCCCATGGGTAATTTGTTCCCCCTTCTAAGAAGGACCAAAGTATCCATACTTTGGTCTTCTTGAGCTTCGTTTGGTCTGTGAATTGTATCTTGGGTATTCCAAGCTTCTGGGATAATATCCACTTATCAGTGAATGAATACTGTGTGTGTTCTTTTGTGATTGGGTTACCTCACTCAGGATGATATTTTCTAGTTTCATCCATTTGCCTAGGAATTTCATGAATTCATTATTCTTAAGAGCTAAGTAGTATTCCATTGTGTAAATATACCACATTTTCTGTATCCATTCCTCTGTTGAGGGACATCTGGGTTCTTTCCAGCTTCTGGCTATTATAAATAGAACTGCTATGAACATAGTGGAACATATGTAATTATTACATGTTGGAGCATCTTCTGGGTATATGCCCAGGAGTGGCATAGCTGGGTCCTCTGGTAATACTATGTCCAATTTTCTGATGTACCACCAAACTGATTTCCAGAGTGGTTTTACCACCTTGCAATCCCATCAGCAATGGAGGAGTGTTCCTTTTTCTCCACATCCTCTCCAGCATTTGCTGTCCCATGAGTTTATTTCGGCTATTCTGACAGGTGTAAGGTGGACTCTCAGGGTTGTTTTGATTTGCATTTTCCTGATGATTAAGGATATTGAACATTTCTTAAGGTGTTTCTCAGCCATCTGGTATTCCTCAGTTGAGAACTTTTTGTTTAGTTCTGTATCCCATTTATTAATAGGGTTATTTGTTTCTCTGGAGTCTAACTTCTCAAGTTCTTTGTATATATTGGATATTAGTCCTCTATTGGATGTAGGATTGGTAAAGATTTTTTTCCCAGTCTGTTGATTGCCAATTTGTCCTATTGACAGTGTCCTTTGCCTCATAGAAGGTTTGCAATTTATGAGGTCTCATTTGTCAATTCTTGATCTCAGAGTGTGAGCTATTGGTGTTCTGTTCAGGAACTCCCCCCCCCATCTTCCCCACTTTCTTTTCTTTTAGTTTCAGTGTATCTGGATTTATGTTGAGGTCCTTGATCCACTTGGACTTGAACATTGTACAAGGGGATAAGAATGGATCAATTTGTATTCTTCTACATGCTAACCTCCAGGTGAATCAGGACCATTTATTGAAAATGTTTTTTTCCAACCAGATGGTTTTAGCTCCTTGTCAAAGATCAAGTGACCATAGATGTGAGGGTTCATTTCTGGGTCTTCAATTCTATTCTATTGATCTACTTGCCTGTCACTGTACCAATACCATGCAGTTTTTATCACAATTGCTCTGTAGTACAGCCTGAGGTCAGGGATGGTGAATGCCCCAGAAGTTCTTTTATTGTTGAGAATAGTTTTCCTCATCCTGTTTGTTGTTGTTGTTGTTGTTGTTATTTCAGATGAATTTGCAAATTGCTCTTTCTAGCTCTATGAAGAATTGAGTTGGAATTTTGATGGGGATTTCATTGAATCTGTATATTGCTATTGGCAAGATGGCCATTTTTACTTTATTAATCCTGCCAACCCACAAGCATGGGAGATCTTTTTATCTTCTGAGATCTTCAATTTCTTTCTTCAGAGACTTGAAGTTCTTGTCATACACATCTTTCACTTGTTTATTTTAAGTCACAACAAGGTATTTTATATTATTTGTTACTATTCTAATGGAAGTTGTTTCTTTAATTTCTTTCTCATCCTGTTTATCCTTTGAATAGAGGAAGGACACTGATTTGTTTGAGTTAATTTTATATCCAGCAACTTTTCTGAAGTTGTTTATTAGATTTATGAGTTTTCTGGTGGAATTTTGGGGGTAACTTAAGTATATTATCATATCATCTGCAAATAATGATATTTTGGCTCCTTCTTTTCCAATTTCTATCTATTTGACTTCTTTTTGTTGTCTAATTGCTCTGGCTAGGACTTTGAGTAGTATAGTGAATAGGTATGGAGAGAGTGGACAACCTTGTCTAGTCCCTGATTTCAGTGGGATTGCTTTGAGTTTCTTTCCATTTACTTTGATGTTGGCTACTGGTTTGCTGTATATTGCTTTTACTATGTTTAGCTATGGGCCTTGAATTCCTGATCTTTCCAAGACTTTTATCATGAAGGGGTGTTGGATATTGTCAAATGCTTTTTCAGCATCTAATAAGATGGTTATGTGGGTTTTTTATTTGAGTTTATGTAGAGGATTATGTTGATGGATTTCTTTATGTTGAACCATCTTCATAGACCTGGAAAGAGCAATTCTCAACTTCTCATGGAAAAACAAAAACAAACAAAGAAAAAACCTAGGATATCATAAAAAAATTCCCTGAACAATAAAAGAACACCTGGAGGTATCACCATCCCTGATCTCAAACTGTACTATAGAGCATAGCAATCAAAACTGCATGGTATTGGTATAGAAACAAAAAGGTTGATCAATAGAATTAAATTGAACTGAGAAATAAACCCACATACCTACAGACACTCGATTTTTGACAAAAATGGCAAAATCATACATTTGAAAAGGTAGAGCATCTTCAAACACATGTCTGTATGTAGAAGAATGCAAATATGTCCACATATCACCTTGCAAAAACCTCAAGTCCAAATGGATCAAGGACCTCAACACAAAATTGGATGCACTAAATGTAATAGAAGAGAAAGCAGGGAATTACCTTGAATGCTCTGGTAAAGGAGACAACTACTTCCTGAACACAATACCAATGGCTCAGGATCTAAGATCAACAATTGATAAATGGGAACTCATAAAACTAAAAAATATTTGTAAGGCAAAGGACTCTGTCAAGAGGATAAAATGGCAGCCTGTAGATTAGTAAAACAGCTTCACCAACCCTACATCTGACAGAGGGCTAATATACAAAATATATAAAGAACTCAAGAAGTTAGACATCAACAAGCTAAATAACCCAATTAAAATTGGGTTATATAGCTAAACAAACAAAGTAATCTTGAATGTCTGAGAAGCACTAAAGAAATGTTCAATGTCCTTAGTCATCAGGGAAATAGAAATCAAAATGTCTCTGAGATCCCATCTTACACCCATAAGAATGGCTAAGATCAAAAACCTAAGTAGTAGCACATGCTGTCAAGAATGTGGACCAAAGGGAACACTCCTCCACTGCTGGTGGGATTACAAAGTTGCACAACCACCTTGGAAATCAATTTGTCAGTTTCTCAGAAAACTGAGATTAGTTTTACCTCAAGACCCAGCTGTACCACTCCTGGGCATATAACCCCCAAAATGCCTCATTTTACTATAGGGACACTTGCTCCACTATGACCATAGCAAAATTATTCATAATAGCCAGGAACTGGAAACAATTTAGATGTCTCTCAAATGAAGAATAGATAAAGAAAATGTGGTACATCTACACAATGAAATAGTATTCAGCTATTAAAAACAAAGACATCGTGAATTTTGCAGGCAAATGGATCGAACTTGAGAATATCATCCTGAGTGAGGTAACCCAAAGCCAGACATGTATATTATGTACTCACTTATAAATGGACATTAGCCACAAAGCACAGGATAACCATGCTATAATCCAGAGAACCAAAGAAACTGAGTGATATGGAAGTCCCAAGGGAAAACACACGAATATCACTCAGAAGGGGAAAGTAAATAGTCATCAGATGTGAATCAAAAAAGGGAGCTGGGTGGAGAGGAGGTGAGAAGAGGAATGGGAAGGTAGATCAGTTGTGGTGAGAAGGGGGAAGGAGAGGGATGGGAGTGAGGATGGAAATCAGTGTGGGGGGGCATCTCTGGGACTAGCTGGAGACATAGAAGGAAAAAAGAGTACTGGAAGTCTATGGAGCGTGGGACCCTAGGTGCGATTCCTGCCTGATGCTGATATAGGGACTGAAGTTGCCACCTTCTGTAGCTAGGAGGGGCTTCCAGTGGAGGGAAGGCAACATCACCCCACTCACAACACCTTCCACCCAAAAATGTATCCTGCCTGAAAGATGTACACAAATAAAGATGAAGCAGATACTGAGGAAATAACCAACTAATGATTGCCCTAACTTGAGACCCATCCTATGTGTGAGACCCAACCCCTGACACTATTAATGATACTCTGCTATGCTTGCATGTAGGAAACCAGCATGATGGTCTCCTGAGAGGCTTTGTCCAACAGCAAATGGAAATATATGTAGACCCACAGCCAAACATTAGGCAGAGCTCAGGAGTCTTGTCGAAGAGTGGGAGATAGGGGTCAAGGACACCACAATAAGACCTACACAAGCAACTAACCAGGGACCATGGGGTCTCACAGGGACTAGACCTAGGGCCACTACACATTTGTAGCAAATGAAGCCACTAGGGGTCTTCATGTGGCATCCCTAACAAGTGGGGCTGGGGTGCTGTCTTGGTCTCTGTTCCCTGCCATTGAATTTTCTTCCCCTAATTGGACTTCCAGGTTGGACCTCAGTGGGAAAGGTTGCACTTAGTCTTTCTGGAACTACATGTCCCAGAGTTGGCTGGTACCCAGGGGGGTCTTCGCCTTCGCTGAGGAGAAGAGGAGAGAACAATTGGAGGAGGGATTTTTTAAGAGTTGGACTGGGAGATGAGGAGGGAAGAGAGTTTGTTATTGGGATATAAAGTGAATAAAAAATAAATAATTGAGAAAAATAAATAAATCTTACTTCAAAAGTAAAAAAAAAAAAGAAGAAAAGAAAACTAAAAGCAACAGAAAAATAGAAATTTGATAGGGGAAGAAATGTCAGAAGGAGTTTGAATGAGAATTTTATCCTCTGTGACCAAATGTGAAGGTGAAGGAAGAGGGCAGGAAACGAGAATGGCCTCTAGAAGCTGGAAGAAAATGGAGTTTCCCTAAAGCCTCAGGAATGCCATAGTCCAAAACACATCCAGCCTTGTGGGAAGGGTGGCAGAGCTGTAATTTACAGAATTCCCAGATAAGACAGTTGTGCTTTCCAAAGCCAAAGGGTCAGTGGCAACTTGATGTGGTGGTGACAGCAAATAATGCAATATGAAAGGCCCTAATGAGGTCCAGACAAGATGATATGAGCAGACAAACACATAATGTGCAGTGTAAACAGAGACTGCAAATGCCCAGTGCTCTCAAGACTTTTAATATCTCACAGTTTTGTCTGGGCTTGCAAAGATCTCATGAGCAGAGCTGAGCTTCAAATCTAAGATTGTTTCTGAAATATCTATATTCACACACACACATACACACACATTCACACACACACACACACACATACACACACACACACATACACAGGCACACACAAAAACAGTCACACGCCCTCACATAGACATACACACACATACTTACATACATTCACACACTGCCACACACATATACTTACATGTGCTCACTAACACACTCATACACACTCACACATACACTCACACATACTCATTCACACACTCAAACTCACACTCTGGCACACACTCTCACACTCACTCATAAACACTCACACAACCACTCCTTCACACTCATACACACCCACACTTATACACTTATACATGATGAACAGCTCCTGGTATGTAGTGATCCCAGAGGGAAGTAAGTTGTTCTAATCGCCACATTTGAAAGCAGATGCTCGGTCCTCTGTCATCCCATAGATGGATCTTTCAGCTTTCCAACATTTCTCCAGAATATCTGGGGTCACTGCCTTCTGGCATATCCACCACATTGTCTCTATGGTGATTTTGTTGTTGTTATCGCTATTCTTTTTAAATTTAATTTTAACAAAATTTTAGAATTTCATATATTAGTGCTGCATTTATATGATTTTCATCCCTTTGTCTCCCCTCGCCAACTCCTCCTGAGTTGTCCCAACTTATTCTCAAAGTTTTAACCTCTTCCTTTGTTTTTATTTTTATATGTAGACTTGTGTCTGTAAGTGCGTGGGGAGTGGGCGCTCACATGTCATGTGCATGTATGTATGTGAATGTGCATGTAGTGGGTGTGTTTGTGTGCATGTGTTTGCATGTGCATGTGTTTGCACATGTGAGTGTGTATATGTGTGTGAATGTGTGTGTAGTGGATGTGCATGCATGTGCATGTGTTTGCACATGTGAGTGTGTGTAGCCTGCTGAGTCATTTTTAATGTTGCTCCTATGTATATGTGATTAAGATAGATAACCTTCATGGGGTTTTTCCTAGAGACAACTGATTTTTCTTTCAGCAACCAATAATACTCCATCTAGGGCTGGGGCCTCTTGTGATACCCCCACACTTACATTGGCATGCACTGTGTTCCCCCCATACATACTCACATTGGCATGGCAGTGTGTTCCCCACACACATACTGACTGGCCTGCAATGTGTTCTCCTAACACACACCCACATTGGCATGGCAGTGTGTTCACAGACACATTCACATTGGTGCGACAGTGTGTTCTCCCCCCTCCCCTCATATCAGCATATAGTGTGCTACCCTCCTCCCCCACATACATACTCCCATTAGCATGGCAGTGTGTTACACACACACACACACATACACACACACACACACACTCTCTCTCTCTCTCTCTCTCTCTCTCTCACACACACACACACACACACACACACACACACACACATTGGCATGCTAGTTCATGTATTTCACCCCCACACACTCACACTAGTGTGGCAGTGAAGTCTTTATGCAGGTCTTGTTTAGGTGACCATATTGTTGTGATTTCATGGGTGAAGCTTCCCTGTCAAGTATGGAAGACACTAACTCATAGCAGATTTCTTAGTATTCCAGCTCTTACAGTCTTCTTGTTCCCTGAGCTTTAGGTGTAGGAGTTGGTTGTATATGTATCTGTTGGGGTTATGAACCCTCCCTTCTGTGGTTCTATGCATTTTGATTTGCTGTGGGTTTCTGTAATAAACTTCATCTGCTGGAGAAACAAAACCAAAACCAAACCAACCAACCAACAAAATAAAACAAACAACAACAAAATAAAAAAGCAAGCTTCTTAGGAGTCCTAGGAGTGAGAGATATGTATGCCTATTAGTATAAGGATAAGTATTTCAAATGCAGTTAGACATTTAAGAAAATGGCAGTCGCAGGATATCTTCAAGGGTTAATGACCTTACATCCACAGGTAGTTGGCTAGGGTTATAGGAGCTACCATGCTTTCCCTCCACTTGAGCAAGCCTTATGTCCCATTAGACAGCAACTAGTTACCCCCAAGATAAGTCACTACTGCACTATTAGGGATATCATCCCATCCTAGCCCATGATGCGGTTGATAGGCTTTGCAGCTTGGTAGAACTATTGGTTTTGGTTCTTTGTTGACAGCTTTCCAACACCATGAGAGCTGGTTCTCAAGAAGGCTTCTAGGTCAGTTCCAGCTTGATTCATCCAAATGCTGTGTCCAGAATATAGAGTATCCTCAGCAATAGGGTCTTACCATCATGTTTTGGGAGGCAAGTAAGGGCAATGGATATACAGTCTCTTGGACTGCCCTGATCAATAACTTTAAAGAGTGTTTCTTATGCCTGGCACCTGGGTTTTTTTTTTTTGTTAGATAGTTTGTTGTGGCAGGATTTTCCCTGTCCAATCTATTTAAATATTAGTGCAGCAAGAGGCCTGTGATTGGACAGGGAAAAGGGAGGCAGAGCTAAGAGTTGGAGAAGTAGAGAGGACAGAAGAGAGGGAGAAGGAAGCAAAATAGGGGACAGACAGGAAGAAGATCCTGATCCCGCATGGTTTTAAATAGCCACAGGTACTTATGAATATCATATAGGGACAGAATAATTGGGATAACTTGTCTGATCTAGGTGGGCAGCTTGTACCATTATCAATTGGCCCTGAAATGATTCTGTGGGCATCTTTTAGTGATATATAAATCTGACTGATTAATTTTAAGTTCCTAGAGTTTTGTTTTACTGTGTTACTGGAAGATGGGACCACTGACTACAAGGGGATTATAGCTGAGAGGGCCCAGATAGCACTGAGGCAGCTAATTTGGGGCTGGGAAGACTGCGATTGGTCGCTGCATGGGGCTAGCCATGGAAGCAGCAGAGTTCGCAGGCAGAGAGTAGCTGGATAGAGCTCGGGAACTTGGCGGTTCCTTTTTAATATTTCTAGCAACAGTTTGTGACTCTCAGAGGGGACATAATTTTCCTTTCCTCAGTTTTTCCAATCTTCCTGTGTTTGACTATCTTCTCTATGGCTCCTTCTCCCGCCAAACCTCACTCTATGGTTTCTTCATACTGCCATGGTCTCTGTGACTACTCCAGGTTATATACTCATATCTAAAGATGTGGAACTAAGACTTACAAGAGAGAAATTGTGGTATATTGTGCTTGTTTTGTTTTGTTTTTTTAAAGAATATGTGGTCAAGTTATCTTCATCATAAAGCCTTCAGTGATTTTTCTAGCATTTATATGAGAAAGTCCCAATTCATAGGTGATTTTCAAAGGGCTTTGAAGTCTACTTCCAAACACCTTTCTTTCTAGTTTGAGATGTCATATCTACCTGCTGAGCCTTATACTCTAGCCCAGCAGGACAAGTCCAGAATTCCTAAACACATCCTGTACTTACTGCCCCTAAGATTGCATACTGCCTTTTCTTCTCTTGTTCCTGTGTCCCTCCTGCTGTCATCCAGCATTATCACAAGTCTGAGTTATACTCATCCCAAGGTTATCTGAATAGACCCTTAGCAAGGCATAGCCTCTTCTGAGTTTACCGAACACATCACAGAGGCTCATCTATGCCTGTATCACTTTTCTAATCTTTGGAAAAAATAGCTGAAGCACTAAATCAAGGAATGCTTTTGGTTCCCTTTTGGAAAAATAACAGTTGAAGCACTAAATCAAGGAATGCTTTTGGATCCCTTTTGGAAAATAGTCTGTCATGGTACAGGTGGTATTGTGGCTTGGAAGATAATTGTGGGATTTTCTGACTCTTTAACTTCATGAATAGCCAAGAAATAGGGAACTCAAGTTGTCAGAACCAGAGTTAATTATAACTTTCAAAGTGACCCACTTCTGCTATGTGGGTTGCATGTTTCTGAGATTCCTTGACTTGCCAAGACAATGTGACCAGGCAGGATCCCAGTACTCAAAGGTATATGTCTGTGGAGGACACTCCACATCCAAGTTGAAAGTGCTACCATCTGGAGTTGTGACTCTTATCTATGTCTTAGCAATCTCATGTATGTATTACTCCTTGTTCATGGAAGGATACCATGTTAGCAATGTTTATTATTCCAGTGGGATTAACCTGTTAGTCTATATAGAGGTCTTTGCCACTTCGGAAGTACAGAGGAATGGATGACACATATTCAGCTCTCTAAAAAGTAGACTGTCAGCTGTGTCTGGAGTAGAAGATCTATAACTCCAGGTACTTGGACAGCTGAGGCAGGAGAATGACAGGTTCAAGGACTACTTAGGCAACTTGGGACATTTCAAGAGAAAGGTTAAAAGAAAACTTACTTAGGATGTAGTTCAATGAAAGTGACTGTCTAGAATGCACAAGGAAGGCCCCAGCTTCCATCTACCAATAACAACTCTCTCTCTCTCTCTCTCTCTCTCTCTCTCTCTCTCTCTCTCTCTCTCAAAACCATGACAAATGACAGGCAGATTCTTTCCTCAAGCCCCTAATATTTGAGATATTAGTTCCAGTATACCTATACAAAGATCAGAAGTTGGAATAATTTGGGGGAAAAAAAAAAGGAAAATTATATTTCTAAATCTGTACCGAAAGAGTCTTGCTCAGAATCATATAAGTTAAAGTGAGTTTTGCAATCCCTGAATATGGTGAAGCAAACAACAAAGTGGAGGCTGAGACACACACAGCCAGAGGTATTTGGATTGAGATATTAGTGAGAGGAGAAATGTCTTTCCAATGAGTTCCGTGCGATCAAGAGTTTTCTTGTTTTTTTTTTTTTTTTTTCTGTGACGCACTGAAGTGCTTGAATAAAAGAACAAAATAAGGGATAAGGAAACAAATACAGCCAGACTAAAGATTTCTTTGATACAAAAATATTAATAATAAATATAACGGTTTTGAAGAGGAAAACAACTTCTTCCATCATCTTGGAATCTTTGTCTACAAATAACAGTTAGGTACCCATCAGGAAGAACCAACAGAAGACAAATATTCCCTTGGTGATAGGTCATTATACAAATAACCCTTGGTATTGACTCCAGGGCTCTCTAGTGATCTCCACTGATATGAACTCCTCTCTGCTTCTCCAGTTGGCCTAAGTATGGAGTGGTGGTTACAGTTACAGAGAGAGATTGATGTTCAACTTCTATGCAGAACAGGGGGAGTGGAAAATCTTCCTGAATCTCTTTGTCAACTGCCTTTAACTATAGGTAATACTTATGGCACCGACTTAGGGGCTGACATAATCTGATCCCTCTTGTTGGCATATTAGGAGTTAACTTTTAGTTTTTGCATGGTTTTTGGTGTTTCCAGGGCCTGAACTCAGGACCTTAAATATATAAAGCAAGTACTCTATAGTCTTCCACATTGCCAGCATACCCAAGGTGTTGATGATGTATGGTGATTAGCCAGATTTGAAGGAAGCACACATCCAAGTATGCAATTAGTCAGGGCACATTTGATGAGTAATAGATAGCACACAGCTCCCCAAAGCCTTCAAGCTTCCCGGGTTCAGATATAGAGGCAAATTAAGTGACTATCATGCCAACAGGCCACAGGGTAGGAATGCATATAATACAAAAGGATAAATATGCACATTCCCCCCAAATGTAATGCAATATTGAAGCTATGTGTGCTGCTGTTATTTTCCATGGCTTTC